>OV816026.1:144118804-144479012 GCA_929113105.1 Agrypnus murinus
TGTTAAATCAAATTTAAATTTGAGTACTTATCTAAGTTAAAATTAATTTGAGGTCGCTAGTAGAAATTTTGTATTTTATAAATTAATTTATAAAAAAATTTTAAAAATTATTTTAAAGTTAAGTGATAATTTAGCAGTTTGTTGTAAGTTAAGTTTAAAAAAACTGAAATAAATCCATAAAAGAAATAAGTCGTTTTTTGGCCGTAGGAAAAATAGATACATGTAAAACTTAAAAATAATTAATAAGCCGCAGATAATGTTAGGTAACTGTTTTTTTGCTGCAACAACTGGTGCTGGTTACGTAAATGGTAAATCTAAATAAACCAAAATACCTGAGAAATGCTTCCCTTCAATATGAACTTTAGCAATAGTCTGATATTTCATTTATCTTTACATTTATTTTTTGCAATGGATACACTTAGCACGAATTTTATGAAGTTCAACAACATCTCCAATAAAATTGTTAAAAAACGCTGCCATAAAATGCTGTAAAAAATACAGCTAGAAAAGACAACCAGTAAAGCATATGTTTTTGAAACCAAACTTATACATACCTGATACATTAATGAAAAACTCGCGATGAGTGGATTGGATGGACGAGTGGAATCTGCATAAACTAATCGCATCCTAAGCAATTAGAAAACACTAATTAGGCAAAAAGGTTTAAAGCATACATTTGCTCATTAGAATTAGCAAAACAACAATTTTTACATCATTACATTTTCATTTTTAATATCAAAAGAGCACGTTGACTCAATGTTATCAATTTGTCCATAGCTATGATTTTTCGTAGGTTTATGTTGTAAACTCTAAGCTAGCTGTAGTATCTCAAGTATTTATTCTTGATGGTATGATATTTTTGTGTAATATCTACATACGTTATTTAAATATACCTTAAATGTTATGCTATCTTTAAGCTAAGTACATTATGTCTTTAATTAATTAATAAATAATAATAATAATTAATTAATAAAACAGCCTTGGTAGTGTAATGTCTGGCGTGCCGGACTTTCGCCCAAGAGGCCCAGATTCAACTCCCGGCGCTGGCAGATCTGGTTAAGGTTTTCTGCAGTTTTCCTTAGCTGTAACACAAATGTGGGATTTGCGCTGTTCCATCTATAAGTCGGCTGCAGCCGCACATTGGGCCAACGTAATAATAATAATCACCCACTCCCTCCCGCACAAGCTTATACCTTCTGGGGCCTTGGTTTAGGTTATGGGTTGTAGTAATTATTATATTATATAATTCATGGTACGAGAAATAACCATGATCGCGTTTGATTACTACCATTTTTTTGCTATTGCATAATTTTCCTAGTTTAATATTTGTGTCAGAATTACTATTTTGTTTACAATGTATTGATTTTCATTTTATATTTTCAATTTCTAACGGCAATTTTTCAAATTTGTCTTTGTTTTGTTTATGTTATCTTTTATATTAGTATTTATAAAAAAGCACCCTTACTAAACAAAAGTCGGAAACTTTTAGAAAGTTTATAAATCAGCTATTAGTATAGCTTTCCAAACAAAATAATTTATATAGTAGGTAGAACCTGAGAGGAGCTCGATCATACAACTTTACTGTTAGTAGAAATCCTAGAACACTATTCCCCCTGCAACAAAGTTGGTTCATCGATATTCTATTAATAACATCCTGCACCACTAAGACTATATCATGAATAAATTACGCAAGATTTGACCTCACGAGTTTCAAATTGTACACTAATTAGTACTCCTATTAAATTTCTTCTAAATAATAATTATTTATTTAAAGATCGACAATTAGATTTAACAAAATCTAAAATTAGAGCAAACCTATCCCATGTACAAATAAATATCGATGTTATACTAGTCTGTTTCAATATTCAATTCAACGGTCATCCTATTTAACATTTTTAACCAGTTCTTTTCACGGTGCATTGAGATATAATCCGGCAGATGTGCATCGGAAGCTGCTGCATTTTTTATCTTTAGCTGGACCAGTTTTACAGCTTCACTGACCACTGTCCAGTTATACTTTTTCAGATGATTATATGAGCTGGACCACACATATATCATATATTATGAAAGAACGTCATTGCAACAGTCTGGATTCATGTGAAATAAAAGAAACTAGTTTTAAAAAAGCCGTTAACCTACTCCACACTCTCTAAAAGCTCTGAAAGGACATGGGGATGCTTTATGAAAGAATTGAATGTTTTAAGAGGTTAGTTAGATGATTTCGGTGGACGTGTTAAGATTAAAATGTGAAAAATATGTTTTATGTTTTTGAAAAGTAAGTAGATATTTTTAAAATTTAAACCATTTTTCTGTTTTTTTGATGATAAATAAGAAATTAATCATAAGATAGAGCGGATAAGGCTAAAGTTTTGTAAGTTTATTCAAATCGCAAAAACGTTGTTAAGATTTCGAGAACTTAATACTTATGCAACACCATATAAAAATTGTCATGAAATCTTGTTCTAAAAAGAAATTTGTCTTCTAAAAGAAGTAGGATTTAAATTGGTCTTTTTTCAGTGATAAGATCCATCACTCATTTCTGATTATGTGGTACATCTTATATTAAGAACTAGCTTGGCCCTAGCTTTTTTGCATTGTATTAAAAGTTTGTTAAAAAGTGTTTACGTTTCAAATAGTATATCATGCTTAACTATAGACCCTTTGACGAAATCGACAAAATAAATTTATTGTCAATTAATCTATATTAGAAGACTCAGAATGATGCTTAATCCATCACCATCTGTCTCAAGCATAACGCACATCTGCCTCTTAATTTAAATTTTGGCATCTATGATTAATTATTGTTTGAATTATTTCTAGAACCGATTCTTCAATATTTCCATTTTCGCTGTATCCCAACAATAATTTATTCTAGAGTTGTTTTTCAAATCCTTAACTACATAAATAGTAGCAAATAAAAAGATACTAAATAATTAGAAAAAACTTTTATTTCCACGTTGGAAAATTGCTTGAAAATTCACAGTGGAGCCCTCTAATGATAATTTTCTACAACAAATTTTCACGTTACGGTTGAATAAGTAGGAGCTCTTAGAAAATCAATAGCGGTACAGTTATGGAAGATGAAAATCTTGTTTTCCCCCTTAAGTACGTGCTAAACGTGGTCGTAATATAATGTTCTCTTGAGAATTCATTTACCACAAGGATAATATTGCGTTTAATAATAAAGGATCAGGATAAAACCCTTCTTATTTAAATATGTGATTACTGTCTTAATATATCTTGCTGTGAATAATAACTTTTCAAAACTTTTCTTTACCATTACTATACATTATTTTAAAGAATCTGATTAATGAAAATTAACCATCAGAAAAAAAGTTACTGAAACTACTTAAAACTACATTAACCAACTTGTTCATTTCTTTTATGTTTATCTAACTAGTGTCCGAATTGTTTGAAAAATCTCGCAGAAATATATAACTCGGAAGAATTATGTTGCTACATCAGGTAATTCTCGATACTGCGAAAAACTCGTTCGTACCTATATATCAAGGATAACAGAAATATATTAAGTCCAAATAAACAAATAAATCAAAAAATTCTGACAATAAAAGTCAATAAAAACCTCAACCTTAATCATTTTGTACGACTTCTGCTCGAATGATTTTCCTTTACAAATCTACAAACAAAACATGAATCATTTCGAAAAGTAGGGTTTCCGTTCGATTATATACAAAATTCGACTAATAAATCATATTTTCTTATTTCGCGAGGCGCCGAGACGCCGTTGAAATTGGACGCCAACAGAACGCTAGACGCCATCTCGTAGCCAAGACGTAAAATTTAGAATTGAAATTTTCAATAATGGCCCTTAAATCTGACTTGATACAAGGATTATTATTGCAGGATAAGATGGTATTATAATCCTTATATTACATTGTGAGCAAATTGTACTTTATAAATCACTAAAATTGCCTGCTGTCTCTTCTAGAACTAATATTATGCATTATTCAGAGGACGTGCTTGAGATTTTGCCAGTGGTGTAGTTAAAAATACTCCAGATTACTGCCGAAATTGGATCTGTACTGATGGTTGGTTTACAGGATGTCATTTTTACATTAGAAGAATTTTTGATGGCCATTAACTAAGAAATTGAGAATTCGAAACTGATAAGTTCTTTAGTTGAGACAAAATTCGTGAAGTGGACTACGTATTTATCAGTGGTACGATATTTAATACTAATATGAATTTTCCTGTGTCATTTCATGGTAGTATCCTGATCCTTAATTGATTTTATAAAATTCTTAATTCAAATATTTCAAATATTATTAACAATAACATTTTTATGCAACGATTTAAGAAAAATTCCGTTTTTCTAAGCTACTAAAACATTAAAATCAAAATCGTTCTGCAAATCTCTGTATGAACGAATAAAGATTAAGAAGAAGTTAATATTTTTTATCAAACATGATATTGTCATAAACAATAAGCGATTTATAATAAACAAATTAAATGATTTATGAATTCTTAATCGAGTTTGAACATTTTTCTCAATTTATATTTGGTACACATTTACTAAAATATTGGTGAAAAAAATTTTTTCCGATTCAAAATGGCAAGAAAATTACAGCAATTTTTGTCGCACTGTAAAAGCATGAGCATCGTAGACTGCGTATTCGAAGTATTCCTCAATAAAACTTTATGAGATTGGCACAGTAAAGTGTTCTGTACCTTCTATAAGAATCCAAATATTTTTTTATCATTTCTTAACATTAAAATTAAAACGAAATTGCTCTTGATCTTAAACGAAGTCTACAATTTCCACTTTTATTATTTTTATAAAGAGGTTTAACAAAAATACAATTCAACAAAAGTTTCTTTGGTGTCAACATAGATCAAATTCATAATTTTTGCAACAGGTAAGTAAAACTTAAAGGTTTTGATTCGTTTTTATATCGTGTTGGTCACTGACTGAATCTTCAGAAAATATTTTGCTCAACAGTTTATCTTCGCCAACAGCGATTATGATATTGTCTAGTGTTTCGAACGGCTTTTACCGCCGAATATCGATTTTTAAGGCTTTTTTCGTGGAAAATATGTTCTCCTTTTGAACAAATTTCAAACGAAATATTTTTGAAAAATATAATTTCCCACTCGAAAAGACTTTTGGATGTAGTAATAGGTTGTACGTTAACCCTTTGCAACCTGGCTCTGTATGCCTGTCTTTTGACAGTGCCGCCAAGACCATCACACATGCACCTTTACCATGCGAGGTTGCAAAAAAATACTATTCACCTTTGATGTTCATTCAATTCTTCAATTCTTGTTCATGTTCAGTTAAATTGATAAAATTAAATTTACTTTTATATTGCGAACCAGCACCACCCGAGAAATAAATAATTTTGTTTATATTTTCAGATCCAATTGTTTTTAATTGTGCAATTAATTTAACATTAACTAAATGAACCGAACTGCCGTTATGTTCATTATGTTCGGAAATTACAACATTACTGTTGGGCTTTACAGTTTTTTTCTTTTGGTTTTCCTCTTTTGTCAAATGTATTTCACTATTTATCAAAAGTATTTCCCATCTCTATTAAACAGTTTGCTGTGTATGTCAAACTATTTCCCCTTGTGTCAAATCTATTTCCTTATTTGTTAAATCTATTTCACATTGATATTAACATTGATTATTAAGAATGAATGCTGAAAGAAGGCAAAAGAACAAAATCTCGAACGAGGTACGTGCTTTAATAATCAGAGGAATGAACGATGGTAGTTCTTCAGTCCAAATAGGACGACAATTTAATGTTTTGCCGAACACTGTAAGAAAAATTTACAAGACGTACAAAATAACGAACGAAGTGAATAAAAGAAGTGCTGGTCATCGCCCCAAGAAATTTACTCAAGAGGAGCAAGAAGAAATCTGCAATTTAATGGATGAGGATTGCACCTTGACACTAAAACAAGTAAAAGCCAAATTGTTGGAGCAAAATCCACAACTAGAGGTGAGCTTATCGACCATTGACAGAGCGACAAAGGCATTTCACTATTCTGTAAAACGCGTTTCTTTGTGCCAGAAAGGCGTAACACACCAGATACTATCCAAAGTAGGTTTGAATATGCTGTTCAATACAACAGAATAATGGTTCACAGAGAAAAACTATTTTTTATTGATGAATTTGGGATTCAAGTAAATTCTAGAAGAGCTTATGGAAGATCACCGAAAAATACAAGAGCCAACAAAGTGAAGGCCCAATTAAGAGGCCGTAATTATTCGATTGCTGCTGCAATGTGTATTAATTCATTATATTTATTCACCATTCAAGACAGGCCTTACAATGAAGAACACTTTGGAGAATTCTTGACATCTTTGATTGACCACTTGGCCGCAGATCATATACAAGGTGCACATTTTGTCATGGACAACGTCGGATTTCATAGAACGGATGAAATTCAACAACTGATCAGAGCTCATGGACATGTACCAATATTTCTGCCTCCGTACAGTCCTTTTTTAAACCCCATTGGAGAGCTGTTTCACCAATGGAAAACTATAATAAAAAGAAGTCAGCCTACGGATGAAGAACAACTATATGTTCAAATTCATAACGCTTCTGAAGCTATTACACAAGAACATTGCCAAAATTATGTTCGACACATGGAGATATATTTGGGAGATTGCCTCAACAGAATTGAAATTTTGAATTAATTATAAAACATTTTTTTTACAAGTATTGCGTTACATTATGTAATATTAGTAGGTATATTTAGTAAATTGTTATATTCTTCTTTTTCTAATAAAACATTAAAAAAGAGGAAAATAATTTGCAATAACGTGAAAGAGTTTTGACAAATAGTGAATTTCATTTGATTATTAATGTCAAAGCTACATAGGTGGGAAATACTTTCGATAAATAGTGAAATACATTTGACAAAAGAGGAAAACCAAAAGAAAAAAACATATTACTTTTTTTATAATAAAAAACATATTGCTGAAGTATTGCTTGCGTATTGGTCCAATGATGAGACTCAATAACATCTTGTATTTGGAACATGCAATTATCTGCAAAGTCCAAACTGAGGAAGAATTTTTTATCTCCTAATGATTCTTTCATTTTTGTAAAAAAAAGCAGCCTGAGACTTCGCTAGAAAATCATGCTTTAGAAGAACAGACAAATCTTTTAATAAATTATTCTAAAACGCTTCTATTGTCTCCATTTTTACTAGAAGTTCACATTTATAAAAATGACAGGTCATATCATAGGATATTAATTTATTAATAAGAAACGAAATTAGAAAATTACAGGGAGTTTCTACAAAAAATCAGGAAAAAATGGAAATTTAAGATAATAAAATAATAAAAATAATAATGATAACTGATCATAAATTAAAAAGTTAACACTTTGAAACATTTTTGGTAGAATCTTTCCTTAAGTATATTTTATACCTATCAGTACTATCAGTACCTATCAGTACTCGTCCACTGATTAAACTTTTCTTCTAACTACCTCCACTCTCAAAAGTTTGCTTCAATTTGTCTTCTATAATTCTAAACCCTAGACATTTTTTGTAATTTTGTAAAAAACATTTGGACTTGAGCATACTATGTCATTAAGGAGATCGCGATACGGGCTTGTGAATGAATTCCTTTTGGTTTTAATGCCCTGTATTTTTAATTTTATATTTTCATTTATGTGTCCCTGATTGACCGAGCACGATACACTGAGGTGTATTTTCCTGAATTTTGACAATGATATTTTAATGTCAGAATGTTTTATTTTAAATTGTTCAAGTGCTTCATTAAGATTATAACAATAATCTTTTTTATTCGTGATGACGAGTTCCGTCTTTCACAACAGAAATAAATTCTTTCATAACGGGCTATATCCGACTTATCTCATCACTCAAATAGAAATTTTCACTTTTTCAAGAATAGATTCATGTATGTGACGTCCAACTTTTTTCATGGGGTACGGGATTCGAATTCCTTTTGAAGCCATAACTTTTTTGCTCGAGACGCTAATCGACGAGATGTATTATATGTTTTCCTCATTCTGCTAATGTTTCACTCGACAGGAATTGTCGTTAAAAGGTAGATTTTCTCTGACCGATTTTGTAGTTTTGAAATGGCCGTATTTATATCATAAACCCAATTTTCCTCCTCATCAAAAGTTTGCAATAATTGCTAATTATTCTGTATTTTCCTAGTATTACCAATTTCTGCTTCAGATTTGTACGTCGGATCTAGATCGGAATCATTATGAAAATCACAGGAATCAACATCAGAATTATTTTTCAATTCAGAGCAATCTTTTAATAGTATCTTAGGTGCTTTGATCTGCAAATTATCTTCAGACATATTACAAGAGGTTTGAATTTCTCATTCCATTTATCCGTCAACTTTTCAATACTTTTATACATATATTTGTGATTGTTTTTATTTAGTGGATTACAACAAGAATTCTTAATTATTGGTTTACAATTTAATATTAGTAGAAGAATATCTAGGAATCAATTCTAGGTCTATATTTTTTTATTTTAATTTACTAATACAATAAAATTGGATTATAAAAGGCGAGGTTTTATAAATCCTTATTTTAAGTTTTAAATTTTAAGTTTTTGTTTTCTTGAAAACAGTGAAACAGAAAGTCAATGTAACTTAACGATATAAAAATTCAGAATTTATCAGCACACAACCTTTTGTTGGAAATTCATCGTACAGGGCTTATGCTTACGCAATTCAATGCACGTACTTCACGTAAACACTTATTTTATTTAAATAATGTATATGTTAATTATTGTTTAGGTATATATAATTCTTCACGGTGACACTCCAAAAAAAATTTCTAATTGCTTACCTTGAATGGTTTTAATAATAATAATAATAATAATAATATTTATTTCCAACAGAAACAAGTTCCATTTACAGGAAATATACATAACATGTGTGGAAAATAGCAATAACAACATAAATATATCAATCGTGAACTTAAAATAGCTAGTACAGATAGTTTGAGCATTAAGAACATATAATTGCAACTGATAACAGCAGATACCCTAGCCCTAGATATTACAATTACCTTAGGCATGATTATAATTATTAGACATAATCATTCACTAATTTACGAAATTGATTAAATGATAGATTAAACAAATCCAAGTCTAGCTCCAAGTTATTAAAACGGCTTTGAGCTGCCAACATGGGAGCCATAAGGTGAGAGTTTGTCCTAGGACAAGTACATATAATAAAATGTAAGCCTATTATTGCGGGTTCTTATATCCGGAACTTTTATATTCATTTTGGATAATAAAAATGGAGCATCAATCATATAATTTAAGATTTTATATAAAAACAGCAATAACTGACTTTCTCTCCTCGAAGAGAGAGATTTTATGTTAGAGTGATTAAGTAATGAGCTGTAATCCTTAGAGACATTTGCAATATTACCATTTTTGTATAAGCAATACTTCAGCATTTTTTTCTGCACCCTCTCAAATTGTATTATGTGAGATGTGTATATGGGATTCCATATGATTAATCCATATTCAAGTTTTGTGCTCACTAGGGAATTAAACAGAATCATTATTGTCTCAATATTTGTAAAAGATTTAGTATTCCTAAAAATAAACCCCAATTGTTTTAATGCATTGTTAACCACAACCTCATAATGACAAACTCATAAAGAAAATGACGATATGAAATGAATTCCCAGATCATTGCATTCTGTTACTCTAGGTAGAGTATTATCATCCATTTTATAAGTATGATCTATTATATTAACCTTACGTGAAAACGACATGGATTTGCACTTAGATATATTGAAATACAACCTATTATCAATGGACCATTTACAAATGCGATTTAAATCCTCTTGTAACAAACGGCAATCTTGTTGATCTCTTATAACTTTAAAAAGTTTGAAGTCATCAGCATAGATGAGATTTTCACTGTTGTGAACCTGAGTCGATATATCATTTATAAATAAAATAAAAAATAGTGGGCCAATGACACTACCTTGGGGCACACCGGAAGAAGCTATATAATCACTGGAGCGATACCCATTACAATACACAGTCTGAATTCTAGACGTCAGATAAAGAATAAAAAAATGTAGTTAAATTATTGGTAAAACCTATTTTATTTAATTTGTTTAACAAGAGTCTGTGGTCAACAGTATCGAAAGCTTTAGAGAAATCTGTATATATAACATCCACCTGAAATCTCTTCTCCAAAGCATCCGAAACACATTGGGAAAAAACTGCTAAATTTGTTGTAGTGGATCGCTTTGTTACAAATCCATGCTGAGTTGTGGAAATAATATTGGAAAGTTGGGGTCTTAACGAATTGTTCAATGTAATTTCAAATACTTTTGAGAAAGTGTTTAAAAGGGCAATTGGGCGATAGTTTCTTATTTCGGACCTAGATCCGCTTTTATAAATTGGAATGATCTTTCCATCTTTCCACTTTGAAGGGAAAGTACTTGTTACCAGTGATAAATTAAAAAGTTCCTTTAAAGGAGCTATAAGAAATTCAACTACACCCTTTACTATATAAGCCGGAATATTATCAGATCCCATAGATCTGGAGTTACTCAATTGGCGAATGGCAGTTAATATGTCATCAGTGTTGACCTTGTTAAGACTGATTGTATTACTTATACCGTAGGGCAATATGGATATATCAATACTTGCATTATTAGAATCAGGTTCAGTAAAGTTACCACCAAAATATCTCGCAAAAGCTTTAGCAATATCGGGACCGTTCGTCAAAGGAGCACCCTCATTATCTACAATAGGTACCTGTATGCCATGTGTACCTTTTTTAGAATGTACATACTGCCAGAAATATTTTGGATTCTCTTTCAAGTTCAATTCAACATCTCTTAGATAGGCAGCATGAGCATTGTGTATGAGTATCTTAGTTTCAGATTTAACTTGCTTATAGTTATTTAAATAAGTTTCGTTATTGGTGTTTTTGTATTGTTCTCTATACTTTGCTTTAAGTTTTATTTTGTTCCTAATATCATTACTAAACCAGTGAGGATACTTGGATTTGCCTTTAATCATTTTTGGCACACATTGATCTAAAATAGAGTAGAACTTATCATAAAAAACATCTACAGCTAAATTAACATCAGTTAAATCAGATATATCAGACCAATCTGCATCTCGCATTAAATTATATAGCAAAAGAAAATCAGCACTTTTAAAATTGTAGACTAGCTCTGAACCTTTACAGCGCTTCACTTTTTGGGGGATATTTCAATACTAAAGTTTAGTGCAGGATGGTGTAAGTCCTCGGGTAGTAAGGGATGCAGTTCTTTAATTACATCAAGCTTATAATTAGATAACACTAAGTCTAAAAGCCGATCATTAACATTAACCACAGAATTTAATTGTTGAAAATTTAGAATATTAATTAAATTGATGATACTTTTGGGTTGACCAGATAATGTATCTAAAGGATAATTATCATTGAAATGATATTTTCTAAAATCCCAACAATTAAAGTCTCCAATTATTATACAGTTGTCATGAAATATAAACTGTTTTAAACAAATGTCGTAAAATATGTTAACAAAATTTAAGTAAAACCGTATCAGATTATTCAAAGCAGTTCATTATTCAACTCTTAGATGTTTTTCTTTTTGGAGTTGTGTTTATTGGCCTGATAGGAATTCACTAGGAAGCTTTGCAGGATACCAACAAATTCTAACGCTTCTATTAAAGTCAAAACTAAGACTTCTGAAGTAGAATGAATTATGTATGTAACTGTGATAAGTAATTGTTGCACAGGGTGTGCTTAAAGTAGTTAAATCGTGATATTTCATGGTACATAACTTCTAATAATTATAGTACTCTTGCTAGGACTACTGTAAATGACAATTTTGAGCTTTCACTTTGGAATTTCAGATCTTCCTCTTTATCTTTTACTGCCGTTTTCCAGTTGCATATCATGTTAAGTAATTTCTATATTTTTTATTTTATCTTATTAGATAGATCTGCCCCTTTTCTATATTTTATTACAGATTGTTTGTATGAAGTTAATTAATTTTCATGTTTTGAAACGAGTTAACTTAACTTTTTAACTTAGCGCGCATTACCTGCCTGTTTCTTTCAGTTAGTTGCAATTTTTCTTTCGGTCACTAGAGGTGTCCATTCTCTTTAGTTTTATTTTAGTGATCAAACAAACTCTCAGTGATACACTGAGAGATAGCACAGATATTTATTTCAAAACAAGAATTTTTCATGTTCTCAAAACCAACAAATTATTTATCAAAATTGTGTAACGTATGGCTAGAAAAATTTGCACAAATTATAAGGTTCAAAGGAATAGTAGAACATGTTGACTGAGCCAATATATTAATAATTAATCATGACGGCGGTCATACATTAAGGTAAGCGATTTTGCATTAAAAATGGCTGTTATTGAAGAGAACCTCAGAAAAAGAACTGCTTACATTCTCGTTTGTGCAAATTTATTTCCCCATACGTTATTTATTGTAATTGCTTTAGTAATTAAATTTATTCCCCTTTTTAATTTAATTTTTTATATTACTTCATTCAGAAGTTATTTTCAGAAATCATGCATGGTGGTAATTGTGGGAAATCGGCAAGACTAGAAAAATTTACGAGAAGTTGAATAACTATGTGAAAATGTGAGTGATAATATTTAAAAGCGATCATTCATCTGGATCACTGAAGAGTAAGATTGAACATTTTTGGTTTAATAACACACTTTTAATGACATTTTTTAAAAGATAAAATTGACGTTTTTGTATTAAGGAAAAAACTCCGTCGCTAAGGCAACTAGTATTTTTAATTCTGTTAATATTTTAGCATTGTAATTAATCCTAGGCGAAAAAAAAGCAGGTGCTATACGGTTTAAAAGTGACTTTGTCTGACTGAAATTTTTGCAGTTGCTTGGCTACGCTACGCTCCGCCTCACAAATAATTTAATTGTTCATCAAACAAAGTGCCACTTTTAATCCTAATAAGACAATATACTATTACTGTCAAAAACTACATGCATACTAAATTACACATTTTATTTTATAAATTTAACCTTTCCTTTGTAGGTCTATCTATCCTCACATATAACAGTAGCAATATTTGAACTTGAATATTGAGGGTTGAAGAAAAACATTGTATAATGATACACGAGAATATCTTTATTCACGTGTATCATCATACAATGTTTTTCTCCAATGCTTTTAATATTCATTTGGGAAAGCCAGCTTTTGCCAAAACTTTTCTCCTTATGCATAAAAGCTCATTATTGACCTACAGATTTCCTTCCAATTTATATTTATTTGCCAGACCTTTGAACATGTTTTTCATATTTTTAAGTGGTTCACTATTTTGCTGACGAGTTTGTGTCAGTTGTTTATCAAATACTAATCCTTTTAGATTAGTGAATATATTAATACAGTAAAAACTGTAAATCTGACCACCTGTTTAAACTGACCCTCTGGTCATATTGACCACTTTTTTCAGTCCCTGCAAAAGTCCCATTACTTTAATGTAATTTATACTGTATAAACTGACCACTTCTCTTTTGTGACCATTGACTACATTTACCTCAAATATTTGTTTAAAAATGTTTGTGTAATGTGACCATTAGCCAAGGGATTACTAATAACAGTTATAACTAATCTTCTAAAAGTTTAAGTAGGCATGTACATGTTAATTGCATTCAAAGAATTTCTAAGAATGCATCATAATCCCTTAATAGTGACCAGTTGGGTTCAGGTATTTCCAAGTTTTAAGACTTTATTTTTGCTTCTGAGAAATTCATTACCTGCAAACTTTCACATTAGTAGCCCTTGGATAGTTTTAAAATTGTTTTATAAAATCAGTCTTGTTGCATCTGTTGATTGAAACCATTGTGTTAATTAGTGCGATCAAGATGACTTTAAAAAAAGTTTACAAAGAACTAAATTTGCATGAAAAACAAAAGGTGTTAAAGTTTTTAGAAAACCACAGTGAAAGAAATCGATTAACTTTAAATAGGTTTTTAAAAATGCACAGTGTAAATGCAAGACTTTCTGGACCAATGTTACAAGAAGTAGCATTAAAATTTGGTCAGCAGTCAAATTTGCCTAATTTTAAGCATCGTTGGCTCGAATCATTTAAGAATCGAAACATTTCCCAGAAAAGTTTAGTTGGTGATGCAAATGAAATTGATCCCGCAACAGTAAGTAATTTTCTTATTCGTTTTACAGAGTTTACAATGGGCTTTATATCAGAGGATATTTTTAATACTGACGAGTGTGAGCTTTTTTGGGCAAATTGTAGTGTATAAAGAATTTACACTTTTACAAAGTAACCACCTGCTTAAATTGGCCATTTTGGGTCAGTCCCAAAGGTGGTCACTTTAGGCAGTTTCTACTGTATAACATTTAGAAATTCACTAGACATTACTTAGTTTCGGATTTATTTTAATGATAAAATAAATATCTGAATCTCAATTTTAATGTCATCTGATTGACTTGGAGATAAGATAAAGTAGTAACCAATTTTTATATGATTTGAATATTTTATTGTTATAGTTAACTGGTAGAGCTTGTTATAAGTCGCTTGGTAGAAAGTCAGTTGCAAAATTTACTAAAGTAAACTGTGATAAATTATCGTATATTAGAATGTAGGACTGTACGCTGACCGGAGACAATGACGACCATGGACACTTCGCCGACCGTGTACACTACGCCGACCTCTAAATAAATTTTTCTACTGTACAGCGCAATCGGTAGACACTTTTCTAACCGTGAACACTACGCCGACCGGAACTGGTGGACACTTTGTTAACTAAGGTCATATTGCACAAACATCCCAAAGATCACATTTGTGACAACCATATCAAAAACGATCAACAGGTTAGTTACTTAGTTTAGGCTTCGGTACTTTATTTACGTATTATCTAACATCCATACAAGAAATGTAACTATGGACCTCTCTTAAGGGCCGGCGTAGTGTCCACGGTCGACACTGTCCAAAACCACCAATTGGCGTAGTATCCACGGTCGGCGTTGTGTCCTGTGCTTAGTACAGGTGCCAGGAAAATTATCCATTTTTACATTCTGCCACTCAAGTAAAAGATATTCGTACATACATAATAATAAATTAAGTTATAACTACGTCCCTTACAGGATTTTTCTATTCCCACCCCAATTTTTGGGACATTCATACTGGCTCTTGTTCACTTCTACTCCCAGCTCATTTTTTATGTAGACGCTATCCACCTGAAGAAATATTCTTACATATATATGAAATATTGAATTATAACTACGTCCCCTTAGGAACTTTTTCCATTTCGACCTCTTTTTTGAACTTTCATATGGGCTCCAATTCACGGCCACCTCCAACGCATTTTTTATGGAACTGTCAACCACGTGAAGAAATATTCGTACATATGCTGTAGTAATAATAATCTACAACAACGTCCCCTTATGGATTTCTTTTCTTTCCAAATCATTTTATTGGACTTTCATACAGACTCCTGTTCGTACGTAGAAATATTCGTACATAAATACTTAGTATTAAACTATAACTACGCCCCCTTATGAGTTTTTTCCATTCCAACCCCCTTTTTTTGAGTTTTTATCATGAGTTATTGCTTTAGGTGTATAGTATAAAAAGGGTGTTTGGTAGCTAATTATAGGTTCCTATATATTAATATTTATGCAAACAATATTCAATTCAAAAATGTTCAAAATTTGATATCTTGAGAACCGTCGTTTCTGAAAGGCGACTTTCGCCACACGATTGTGAATTGTAAATGCCTATTGAAAAGTTCATTTAGAGGTCTATTTTTACCCTAGGTACGTTTTATACTTCCGTCTTATTCAGTGGTGATTTTCAAAGTAGAATAATCGCAAAATAAGAAAAGCCTGTCGACGTCATCAAAGTTGGGGTCGTTTTCGCGCCAACACCGCGTTAATGGCAAAACGCTAATGAGCAATTCAGAGTTAGAATAACATGACAAGTAAATAAAACATCCCGTTACTAAAAGAATAAAAGTCGAAATGTCAACAGGCTTTTTCCATTTTGCGATTATTCTACATTGTATTTAACAACCGATAGGCTAGTTATTTATTATAGCAAACTTGTTATTATATGAGAGAGAGTGCTTGCACTTCTTCGAAGCTCTTCCTCAGAAAGAACATGTCCATTTTCCAGTTTTCAAAATAAAATACTTGAAAATAAGGCCACCCATTCTAAGATCAGTCTCAAGATGTCAAAATGATTACCAGTTTTTTTCTTTTTCAAAAGAATTCGATACGTGCAATTTGATCAGATATACATGCAAAAAAGAAATGAAGGCGAATTATTTTCGAAAATTGTATTTATTA
The DNA here is from genome assembly GCA_929113105.1 of Agrypnus murinus. NCBI lineage: Eukaryota > Metazoa > Arthropoda > Insecta > Coleoptera > Elateridae > Agrypnus > Agrypnus murinus. The sequence goes on from OV816026.1 coordinate 144,135,118, forward strand.
GGTACTGAAAATGTTCCTATTCTGCATATAGCATATTACCATAACTTAGCATAATATTTAACTTATTCAAGATAACTCAAAAATAATAATTTTTCTCAAATTTTTTCACTTTCTTACTTACTTAACTTACTTTTATCTTACCATATTCTCATTTTCCTCTTGCTTCAATCTTAAGCTGTACCTATACTATTAAGATTTTTATAAAGGTAGATATTGGTTCAGACTTAATTTAAGAGAGCATCAATCTCAATCACCTTAATAGCAACCGTGAATATTATATTACTAGTAAGCAAGTAAAAAGTAAACAAACAAGTAGATTTATAGCACCAAGTTAAATAAAACTGCATGTTTCTTTATTAATACATTTATTGCAAATATTTTCTTGAATATGCCTTGATCAGAAAAAAATTTGAAACAATTTTGTTGTTTTTTGGTTGTCCAACGAATAAGAAAGATTTGCTATTTAAAAAGCGACCAGTTTTCATATGATAGTAATCATACATTTCCTTTTTTTTCTGGTGCAAGGTGGCAACATTATTTCTGTTTCAAAAGATCAAATTATCCAAACTGGATTTCAAATTTTTTCCAATCTAAAGGTAGAGATTGTTCTGATTTTAAAACTAAATTAAATTTTAAAACTGCTACTTTAAGATACATAGGGCAGTGCAGTAGCTACCAATATTTATTGCAATAATGTACGTTTGCGTATAACTCGTAAATGCATTATCTCACCCTACATCATCTCTTCCTTCTTTCTAAAATCATATTTTAGCAGCCATCTTGCTGAGCACTTCAATCAATATCCAACCATCTGAGATGTTGCTGCAGTTATGTCCGTTTCTGGCGTCTTATCTCCTCTCCACTCTTCCACGCTTTATGCAGCGTTGTTGCAAGGGGATCTCGAATGAAAATCTCCTGGGATTACAAGATCATGATTAATTCCGTGTTACATTTTAAATATTCATAAAACTTTCCAAGCTTAAAAACTTATCATTTCATTTTAAAAAGTCATTTTGAATAATAATATTAATTGCGAAGCTGTAGAGTTTTATTGAGGTTGTTGCGTCAATATACAAGTAGAATTTTCCAGATTAAATACTTTTGAAAAGTTAGTTGGAAGAACTTTTCTAAAGGAAGCTAACTGCTGTGAGAGTTGTCAAAGCAGTGGCGTGTTGCTGACGTGTGCAATGAAGGGAAGACGTCTGCCTCAGTTTGCGTCACCGAGGGGGAAGAAAATTTAATTACGTTCTACACAGATACAGTAATCATGTTATGAACGGTTGCTTCTCGTCTTAGGAACCTCTTATAAAATTTTCTTGACCCCTTGGGGGTTTGAAACCCAGAATTTTCATAATAATTATTATCAAATGAATATCGTATAGCTGTCAAGAACAATATAGCATGGCGAAGTACTAGTAACAATTATTTATTAAGTTCAACAGCAGAAATACTAACACTAGCAACATTAGTACATAGTAATATGGTATAAAATTTATTGTTTGAAAAAATGTTATTTACGTAACGCTGCACAGTGTCCGTTGGGAAATATGGTTTTAAGTAGAAATGTTTTTATCATAAAACAACATACGAATTGTAATGTAATGTATATCGTTTAAGAATGTGACATATAATGCACACACCGTATAAAATATGCTTACTGTGAATGCTTCATATCGAGACCAATTTTCAATGTCAATGTCTGAGATAAGCAAACATAAAAAATGCTACCGATACATGTAAAGACGCATTTTTCTACCGACAGTGTTATATAAAAGAGAATCGAATATAATGCGATATTTCTCAAGTGTTTAATATATTTTTTGTACTTTGCGTTCACAATGGGCTCATTGTGACATCGAAAACGATTTCATAATAGAGGCTATTATAACATCGTTTTTGGAGACTATTTGTTTTGTAAGATTGGTAACATTTGTTTTATATTACATATAAACACATTTAATCTTGACACATTCTAACCTCACAAAACGCGAAAAGTCATTTTATAGTGTTACCACATGTTAAACGCAAAAATCACTAGATTGTAATGCAATGCTTTTAATAGCTTTAATTTACAATTTCTATAAAATTAATGGCGCAAAGTACAAAAAATAGTATATTATACTTGTTTTATAAGACGTATTGTAGCACTCGTTCCTTTGGAACACTCCTCGCTTCTCTCGTCGTGTCCCAAACAACTCGTGCTACAATAGACCGTCTTATACAACTCGTATAATAATATACTATTTTTTTTAGTATAATGACAATGTTTTCGTACTCATCTAAAGAATCTCATAATTACTAAAATAAAATTAGCAACTTAAAATATTTAGCTATTAAGGTTTTTAGTTAAAAGTATTTTAACCTCATAAATATAAAGTTTGAATGTGTAATATTTAATTAATATACAGGGTGATTCAGAAATAAAGGCAATCCTTTAAATGGTAGGTAGAGGAGAGGCAGTAGAGCTAATTTACCTTGACAAGTATAGGTCAAAAGCGAAGTTTTCCAGAAAATTAATTTTAAAGTTTTATTGAATTTTTGGATCCGCTCCTGACCTCCGGTCCGGTCCTTTTGGATCCAAAATTCATTAAACTTTAAAATTCATTTTCTGGAAAACTATTCATTTTTGACCTATACTTGTCAAGGTAAATTAGCTCTACTGCCTCCCCTCTATCTACCATTTAAAGGGTTACCTTTATTTCTGAATCACCCTGTATACACATACAATAACTTACTCACTATTACCAATATCAAGCAATCGTTCAACGTGGACCATCTGCAGTTACTAGCGTTGAGAAAAAATAATTTTGACAAAATATAATATTGTCACTGCTGATGACAAAATGCTTTTTGGACATGGCGTCGTAGAAATAAAATGACTGTATGTATCCTAGATACGCCTAAGGTCACCAACAACGTCCTTAAATCTTAGTTTCATTGCCTCGCCCATCAGTTTCGACACAAATATATTTATCATGCTTATGATTTAACCACACTCCTTTAAAATGATCTTTTAAAAGTCATGGCGTATACGGTATCAAAACTTTTTCATCGATATTGCATTATGTATATTCTAGCTCTAATTGATTATCTCATTAAAGCTGCAATTTTCTAGGTTTTAAGTAGAACATTTAAGTTACTTATTCAGCTATCTATATGCCTGATTTAAAAGAGATAGAAAAGATTCTTTGAGGTAGGAGTAAAAAAGAATATAAGTATATATGCGGTAACAAGTAATTTACGACCTACTTTAAGTAATTATAAAATGGTTTTTTAAAATCACAGCAGTTCTTCCAAGAAATCATTAAAATCACGCACTGTTCTTTAGCGATAGCTCTCTAATAGCTACGTCATAGTCACTTAATAAGTATGAAAAACTCATAAGATCGTTGCATATACTCAACTCATAGTATAAAAGGCTAAGAAGGTCCTACTAATGTAATCATGATATAGTAGGGGAAAGAAATTGCAAATACCAATGTAACAATATTTATTTAAGTTCTTAATCTGCCTCTATCCTCTACTGAAAGAATCTCGGAGTTCCATGTTTAAAAATTAAAACAAACAAATTCTGGAAATATGAGACTCTGCTATGACCATACTTTGAAGATACCATTATTCTAACTCCGAAACTAGGAAGTTTGGCAGCTTTGAAGATTATATTATTCAACCTTAGAACTTTTAAACTGAAACTTTACGTAAATTTCAAGATTTTTTAGATTACGAAACTTTGAACCTATAGATAGCTGAAACAAACACTAGCCTAATAAAAATGAAGATTGATTATCTTAGTGATCGGAATAGGGATTCAAAGCTACAAACGCTGTATTAGAGTATTTCTCTGTATTTTTCACTCTTATCGACACTGAATTATATCGATTAGTCAGTGTCATAAGCATAAATTACAAATTTGAGAATTTTACCAAGGGAAGCAGTTGAAAAACAATTAATTGCCATCTTGGACAAGAAAACAATAAAAACTGATTTTATAAAATGTTCTCAATTTTTCTACCAATCGGAAATGGGCAATATAAGTTTATATATAAATATGTAATGTAGGCTTACTATGTCTACATATTTACATACTACTTTATAAGTTCATGGAAATCGTAACCAAACAGGAAATAGTTATTTGCCCAACTAGATAGAAGAGCGGTTTGAAAAGCGCTGACCTCTCGTGTTAGACACAACATTTTTTACGGCTTGCCTCAAAAGGATTGTCTCCACAGTATAAGATTTTCTAATCTTCAACTTCCAAAACAATATACAATTATTCTTCAAATATACAATGAATTGTACCTATTACGAACCAACTGCCAGGAACTTGCGCAACTACGATTTTCTCATCTCTAGATGGGAAAAAATAAGCTTTTCTCTTTATTTTACACTTTTCCTTACTAGAGAGGGAAAATGAATTTACGTTCAGTGACAGATGCAATGGTCTATATAGCTTAAATACTGAAACCTTACGTTTGTTGGTTTAACTTGTATCTAATAGTTTTTCTATAGCAGTTTGGATGTAAAATCACTACCGCAAATGTTTTCCAAGGTCTTATACATTTCTTACCACATTTAAATCATAGCTCACAGGAGAGAAGAGTTTAGGACTTTAGGAAGGTTTAGGAAATTTAAGACTTTTCAGTTCAATCGACCCTGGGATCGATCTCATTGTCCAGATGGGTTCACTCCGCTATAGTATAGTCTAGACACTGCAAAAATATATCGTACTTAACACTGCACATCAAATTTTATTTTATGGGAACTAGGAAATAATAACCTAAACTTTTTATTACTTCGACCGAAAAAGGACACTTTTCTCTAGAAGTTAATGTGACATACGCTTATTTTAACCCTGCTGTTACTTCATCGTGGTACTTAATAGAGCTGCTTTTTTGCTTCAACTTTTAGAAGAATAATGTGCATATTGTGCATAGCCTGAGTTTGCGCCGTTTTGTGACCTTGCACTTCACTTTAAACGAAAGATGCGATAATACAATCGGTACACTTCAGAACACCAATTGGTGTCACAGGTTATTTCTAGTCCACTTGGCACAAAACGGTGGAGCTAGAACGAATACACATTTTTCTTTACAAACTCGAGTTGCACACACGTACGAGTTGCTGATACTGCTTCTACGGCCTGTAGCTTCTAAGTGATGATCGGTTCCACATTTTTCCTAGCACAATCGAAAAAAAACGCGTTGGAAGAAATATCTTTTTTTGAAACTAATGTCTATGCTAAATGACATACCGCAAACTGTGTAAGTTCAAAATACAGTAATTTTCTTGAAAATCACGGTTTTTGTATACTTTCCGGTGGCTTAATCACAAGCCTAATGTCTAATTCGGATTCCTTATAGTTCTTTATGTTAGCAACTTTTGAGATTTAATCAAAGTGGGGAGCATAATGGTGATATTCGTCGCTACGAAACAACGCTTCGCAAGTCCGAAGCTCCGTTTGAGAAAAAAAGAACCTTTCGCTACCATGACAATTATGTTTTATGTTAAATGGGTAGTAATGGTCATAGTAATCAATTCCTCCTGTAGTGTAGATGTCACATAAAACAATTCTATGAATGCTCATAACCAGTGGCGGAACCTCAAAATTTACCCCAATCCCTAAAAACTCAATTCGGGCTCCTTTATCAAATTTTAGTTGAATTGAGGTAATGAAATGATAATTGACTGGAGAATGTTATATTGTTATTTATTTTTTTATATTTTACTATTCTGTGAGTTGATAAAACCGTTAATTAACCGAAATCGCCGAAAAGATAATAATATTTCTTTGTAAAATTCAGTCAGGTGTTTCACAAGTTAATATTTACCTTACATATCGTATATAATATTGTATCTATCTAGTAATCAGTCAGGTAATGCATGTAGAACTGTAGGAGTAATCTTCGATCTTTTCAAAATTTAAATCGACTACTGTATTAGCTTATAATAGTTGAAAGACCATAATATTATTCAAGTTATTATATCGAACTGTAGGCATAAAACTGATAATCCGACACAATAAAGGGTATGCTGCCTCCGCTCATACCGTATCGATATATCGATAACGCCCAATGGAGACATGTACGTGACAATATATAAAAACAGATTCCTGAAAAGTCTTCTGTTTGTTTTAATGAATTACCTAATTAGAACCTACTAAATTATTTATTTATTTTTGGGGAAAAAAAATAAAGTGAAATAATACAGTACATAATGATTTTTTTGGTAATTGATTATTTTGAAATCATTAAAATCGCATTAATGAGTAGAACGGCCACAATTGCATGGCGTATTTTGCTAATACTATTGGATGGTGTAGGTATTCTTGACAAATATTAAAATTATCAAGAAGAAAAATGGAAGGTTCTAGATTATTTTACAATTTCCAAGAAAACAACTCATAATTTTATTAATCTTTTTTTATTAAGTCATGTTTGAATAATACAAGAATTGTTGTAATAATAATTTAAACAAATTAACACTAAACTACTACTTAAAAACTTAATAAAAAGAGATTAATAAAATTATGCTTATTTTGTTGGAAATCGGAAAATAGTCCATTTTATTTTTTGATAATTTTAATATTTGTCAAAAGTACCAACATCATCCAATATTGCTAGAAATAGTATATTAAGTATCAAGAACAGTAAGGACAGTTTACCGATCGACGACAATGTTTGGCGACTGAGCGAAGCGAAGTCGCCAATATTGGAGGAGATCGGTAAACTCCTTACTGTTTGAGATGCTTATACTATTTTTTGTACGACCATTATGAATACAAAGGTATTACTAAGGAAATATCTCGAAAATGGTAAAAAATAGATAATTTATTTTTGCCCTGTATAATGTATATCCACCAAACATTAAGTAGGTTTTATCGTTACCATGGATACGTTGTAATTTTATTTTTGAATGTCACCATATTTTTGTCGTTACCATGGATACGTTTGTAATTACTATTATTTATTGGGTATTTTGTCACAGTAAATTTAAATAAAAAACATACATTTTTTTAAATAGTTCAATTATTTTGAAAATAAATGATTTTTCACGAAAGAGACATCTAAAGATCATGCATTTATTTTATAAATTACATATAATTTACTTACCGTTCTGTTTTTGACAGAACTGAACGGTAAGTAATTACTTACCGACGCGTTTTTGCTTAGCAACCTGTAAACATAACCTACTGTTCTAAAACCAAGTATGGTAAACAATCTGAAATAGCATGGTCGTACAAAAAACTCTTTTAAAGCGTTTTTAATGATTTTTTGTGCGATTGTGCTCTATTTGATTGTTTACCATGCCTGTTTCCACGACAGTAAGTTGTATTTACTCGTTGCTAACTACAAACTCGACGGTAAGTATTTTGGCTTTCTAGAACGGTAAGTGACATTTAAAATGTCAAAATCAAAGAAAGCAGCAAGGTAAATAATTGTAATATAATTATATTATACATACAATCAATCTTAAGTAACAATTTTAACTATTAATCTTAACTAACAATCTATAATCAAAATTATTATAACTTATTTATTAACATAAATATTAAAAGTACAATTACGACAACTGCCAATTGCCAAAGGAAGCTTATTTTGAGAAACAGATGTTGAAGACAAGATGTTAGCAGCGACTGAAAACCCGCAAGGCTCTTGATTTTGATCTTTCTGCTCGCTTCCATTAAATGACGTAACTGAAGATGTATCGACTTCACCTTTGCTAAAATTTTCATACTTCGAGTTTTCTTTGTCCTCGTGATTATTCGTTGAGGTTGACGCTTTTGAAAATTCTTTATTATTATCACAATCAAAAAGAATTTTTTTTGCAAATTTAATCTTGTTTCCTACAGATTCTTGGATATAGCCTTCAGCTGTACTTGAAGACTTCCAGCCTCCATGTCTCCTCAGGGCAAGAAGATTTTCACCTTTATTAGCCAACAATGTAGCCGAACTTCGACGAAATGAGTGACCAGTGTAGCCGGCAGGATTTTTCAGTTTCAAATATTCAGCTATTTTCGATGGCCAACTTCCTATTGTACCTTTTACGATCACTTGGTTCGTACATTTGCCATTACGACAATTTAAGAAAAAATTAGATGATATGGCGTTACTTGGACGAAGGTTTCTATATTCACGATATATATCTAAGTACTTAACTTTTTCATCTGCTTCGTCAATGACAACGAATGATCGCTCAATATGTGTTTTTGTTTCAGGAATCTTTACATAAATGAATCCGTCACGTTCTTCGATGTCTTCAATTTTAACATTATATGATTCCTCCCTTCTGCACGCCCCAGCTATTCCAAATATCATTCCTACCTAAAAAATAAAATAGTCTCTCTTTAGGATACAAAACTTGATGTAATAAAGTGAATTTACCTTATGTACAAGAAATTTTTCATTTGGTGCTTCAAGTAAAAATTTAGTAAACTCCTCTTTGGTGAAAACACTGGCCTTTTTTGGCCGATATCCCACATTCTTTTTCTTCAAAAATGCAATTAAGGTTAAAAATTTCGATATATCAATACAGTCGTAAAGGAAAATTGTCGATTTTAACATGGAGTATTCAGCCCACAGACTTCCTGGAGCTTTTAGTTTCTTGCTTCTTCCCACAAAGTACGCCACCAAGGACTTTTCATTAATATTTATACTTTTTTCGGAACACCAGTTTTTAAAAATTTTGTAAGTGTTTATGTAGCGTTCTCTGGACTTGTCAGGAATAATAGCGGAACGTCCCACATTCCAGGCTTGTTCTAGGTCTACATCATTTTCGGTATCACTGCTCAATTCACTCATTTTACTGCACAATCTTCTAATTTATTTCACAAAAAATACAAAAAATCGCAATGGCGGTATTTGTTTATAAATTGCTATAGTAACAACATAAAATAATTAACTTCACATCAACACCGTGATGCGGAGTATGACATAGTTGCATTGCCAACGAATCTACATTTAATATTAACGACATTTTTGACATCTCATTTTTTTTAATTAAAAATAAGTTTAATTTATTACAATCGCACAAAAAACGTCATAAGCATCTCCAACAGTAAGGAGTTTACAGATCTCCTCCAATATTGGCGACTTCGCTTCGCTCAGTCGCCAAACATTGTCGTCGATCGGTAAACTGTCCTTACTGTTCTTGATACTTAATATACTATTTTTGTACGACCATGCTATTTCGGATTGTTTACCATACTTGGTTTTAGAACAGTAGGTTATGTTAACTGGTTGCTAAGCAAAAACGCGTCGGTAAGTAATTACTTACCGTTCAGTTCTGTCAAAAACAGAACGGTAAGTAAATTATATGTAATTTATAAAATAAATGCATGATCTTTAGATGTCTCTTTCGTGAAAAATCATTATTTTCTAAAAATTGGACTATTTGAAAAAATGTATGGTTTTTATTTAAATTTACTGTGAAAAAATACCCAATAAATAATAGTAATTACAAACGTATCCATGGTAACGACAAAATCTACTTAATGTTTGGTGGATATACATTATACAGGGCAAAAATAAATTATCTTAAATCTGTTTTTTATCATCTTCGAGATATTTCTTTGGTTAATACCTTTGTATTCATAATGGTCGTACAAAAAATAGTATAATCATGTCACGTGGGGTTTTCGTGACTGGAGGACGTAGTCAGAGGTAGAAAGAAATTAAACACAAGTTGTAAAAAACATCTATATACTAAAGACAATAAAGAGAGTACAAAAGGTTAACATACATGTTGACATATTGATACATATTGTGAGGACGTATATGTCCTCCAAAACTGGTACAATCAAAGGGAGGTCGGAACCAACCCTGTTCTAGCACTAAATCTACTAACTAAGCGTAGGAGCTAGACTCCTAGTAATTATAACTAAGCCGGGTAGCCTGGTCACAACTCCCCATAATTTCGCAGAGAGTGGGCGTTTAAGCGCTACCCACTCAACTATTCGCTCAGTCGCCAAGCATTGTCGTCGATCGGTAAACTGTTCTTACTGTTCTTGATACTTAATATACTAAAAAGTAATCAGTTACCAGGGTGTATCAAAAAATATTAAAAAACAAAATTTTCCTTATGTCGGAATATCTCGTTCAAACTCGGTACATGAACGTAAAATGTCATTAGAAACATTTTTTCTAAATAAAACTTTTCCAAATTTTAACAAATGTCATTTTTCGCCGATTTTAAAAAACAATGGCGAATTTGACAGATACCTAATGTCACCTGTCAACTGTTACATGGCGTATTTCAAGTATTTCTAGAAGCAGAAGTAATTGCCCCACAAAGTTTTTTTCCAAGCAGAATATTAAAAAAAATCCCATATGGATCCAACTTTATAGCAGACACTGTATAAATTGAAATAATAAAATGTTTGAAAATACAGTCTCATTCGCAGATTTACATTTAACAAACACTAAATCGAACAAATAACCAAATTATAATCAATAAACATTTGGGCATGGAGCACACTAAAAATAATGTGACCTTACTACGATGTACAAGGCACCCGCCGACTAACGAAGGCGCGACTGGCCGGATGGCGAGGAGAAGTACAATAAGCAAAGAAATCAGTGCTTATATGCAGTGTATGTGACACATTTGAATCGGTATTACCTTTCCGCGCAAGTTTAATAAGCTTAATTTAAAATAGTAGTCTAAATAATTATACTTTTTGTTGTACAGAATTGATATTGAGCTTTAAGTTGATTAAATATTACAAATTTAAATAAACGATAACCATAATTTTATAAAAATATGTTAGCATTGTTTTTTATTTTTAATAAATTCTTAAGGGAAGCATTGCTTCCATTGCTTCCATGGACCGCATGCCACTGGTATATTACGAACTATAAAATACCCTGCAAGTTATTCGAAGATGTAAAAAGTAGTTGTGGAATTATATAAATCAATTCTAAAAAAGAATGAAGCCGTTAAAGTAGGTAATAAATAAGTGGAATAAGCGCAAGAGGCGTAGGCCAAAAGTTGTGGGTTCAAATTCCACCGAGGGGTAAGATTTTTCTAAATTGAATGATTATGTTATGAGCGTTTATGTGACGTGTATGCAAGTTAAAGGGGAGCATACGACTTAAGGTGCTTCTCAGTCGAATAGGAGTAAATAAAACAATGTTTTTATTTTACGTAGGATCCACACGTAAAGTTTAACGTAAGCAAAAGTAATTGCGTAGCCAACTAGTTTTTTTCTTTATAAAGTTCAGAGAACTACCCTCAACAGAAACAAAGTTGTAACAACATTTTAATCGTTTAATATATTTAAGGTATTAAACGATATAATTAGAAACTCTGACAATGAGAGATGTAACTGAAGCGCGTCTAATACCTGCATTTGTGGTGAAACTTAAATCCCTGTTTGTATTCATCATTATTTCATTGTCAGCACATTATTTCAGGTTTCCTCTACCACCAACTGCGACACGCGGTTTTCCTAAAACCGGTTAGGGTATGTTTGAAAGAAGTTATTTTAACAGCAATCGCTTTCACTCTTTTAAATTTAGAAAAGTACCACAAAAGATAAATCAGTTAATATGTCACTTTTATTATTGTACACAGAAAGTATTTAGATATTTATTAATTTCTTTTGATTTGTGTACAATAGGTGGTAGTGATTTGTATATAATTTGTATAAATCTTGTGTTGCCAAGTTTCCAAAACGAAAGATCGACGATCGTGTGTAGGGTAACTATTTGAGGGGCGAATTAGTAGCCGGTTCTAAAGGCGTACACTTTCAAAGATACAAAGAAAATTTATGGAATGACTATAAAACACAATCTTATCTACATTTGTGCCTACGCGACTTCTATCTTTTGATAACAGATTGGAGCTCTAATGACAGAAGTAAAAAATAGTTGTTTGTGCTACTAGACGAGAAACTGGTAGTTTTCTGGTCTGAAAGAAGACAAGTGGACACTGTGCACTAAGGCGTAATGAAGGCTGTACACTTGTTGATAACCAGAATTGTTTCTGCCATGGTGCATATTATATTCTCTTTTATCCTCCACAAATACAATTCAACAGTTTTTAACATATTTCCTTTCCATTCAAAACGCAAAAATAAGTTGTATGCTGTCAACAAAGCTTAACTACAAAAAGGTATTCTAATATTAATTCTAAACTAACGTGATCTAGATACTTTTTGAACGCTCATAATTTTTTGCAAATTAATTATGAAAGTTTACTTTTTTTAACGAAAAATTGCAATGAAAGTAGAAGAAATACTATATTATTTTCCACTAGAAAATAGAAAAGAATGTTTTTTCTGATTTTTCTAAATCGTAAATAGAATTTTGCATTAGGACAAATTTCTCAACTTACATATGCAAAAAATGTCGTGTACAACACGTTATGAAAGTCTCTTTTTTTCACTCATTTGCTTGGTAAACTCGTGCTTCGTCCTCGTTAATCAAAACTGCAATTTCGTGAAAAAACAGTATGACTTTCATAGCTAGTTGTACAATATACTATTATTCTAGTATTATTACACTGAGAAGGCACTTTTTAGATTTTTTGTTTTTGACTGTTCGGCAAATCTTTGTTTGCAACTGTAGAAGCAGTAAAATCACATTTTTTTCTTTGTGTCGGATAAAATGGTTCTTTTCCATGTTCTTCGTAAAAAACTGCATTTGTAAGTTGTTTTCCCTATTAATTTATTAAATACATTTTAATGATTTTGTACACATATAAGATTAAGTATGAAGATTACTTAGTAGTGCTAGAGGAGACGAATAGTGCTGTGGGATTATCGAAATAATACTCAAAAATCGATTAATCCATTAATCAAATAATCGATTCAGATTTTAAAAAAAGATCTGATTAATTGATTAATAGATCTTTAAAACCTTAAGAAACCCTTAAAATATCCAGTAATAGTAACACTAGATTATTGTTAAAGTTTTGAACTTACTATAGTGCAGAATTACATATGGTTCAAAGAATGACATTTTTAGATAAAACTAAAAATAATTTTTCCCCTCTTGTGAACTCAATCCGTGGACACACTGTATTTTTTTAACATTCGTTCAAAAAAGTGGATAATACTGCTGCCCTATATGTAGTACGTAGAGCTGTGAATAATAATTGATTAATCGGACCTTCGATTTTTTTAAATAATCGATCAATTGATTTAATCGATTATTTTTTAAATAATCGATTGTTTTTTGAAATAATCGATTATTTTTTGAAATAATCGATTAATTGGACAATCGATCAATCGATTTAATCGGTTATTTTTTTCAATCGAGTCTCGTTTATTTATTTCAGTAATCGCACATCCCTAGTAATCTCCACCAGGGCCGGCGCGAGGCGAGTTCAGCACGTTCCCAGGAACCCGGCCCCGCGTTTTGAACGGCCCCGCGCTCTATAAGGCGTCACGTTGCAACTTTCAAATACGCGCACTTTCTCTGCTGCTGAATTCACACCGATGTTTCCGTGTCACTTAATGACTGGTAAAGCAAAATTCTACCATTAAACCGACATAAATCTTGATGATGTAATTAAAAACTTTGCAACGAAAAAGACCAGAGAAATAATTTTTTAAACTCACCACTTTCAAAATGACATTTTGCGAATGTAACAGTAACGCAAACGTAGTGTTTGCGCACTTGTGCTTCAGAAAGATGCAAAAATCACTGGCCCTTTTAGGCTCTTTAAAAATAATTTGACTTATTAAAATTTGGAAAAATTAAAGAACTTCCCCACCAAACATTTTAACGGAGAATTTATACTGATTCCGAATATGTAAATCATTTTTGGGGAAATAACCCTAAGCCTCCAAAATTGGTTGCTACCAACCTAACCTTCAGAAAAACGCCAGTACCTAACCAAAACCTTAACTTAACTTAACCAAACCTAACCTAATCTAAGTCTAACCTAACCTAATCTAAACCTAAGCTAAACTTAACCTAACCTAAAGCTTGACTAACCAAATCTAACCTAACTAAATTATGTAATTGTAAATTACACAATTTGGCAATCATAGAAATTTAATATAATTATTATCCATTTTCATGCAGATTAGGCGTTTTTTTTACTTTTGATTCCCAAATTTGGGGCCTTTGGGGCGATCGCTTCAAAAATGATTTACACATTTTTTTGGAGCAAACGCCCCTAGGCATCCAGAATTGGTTGCTACCAACCTGACCTTCGTAAAAACGCCACTACCTAACCAAATCACTATGCAAAAGCAAATTCGAGTTTTTTCAACTTATCCTAACTTAATCTAACCGAACCTAAGCTAAACTTAACCCAAACTAAACCTAACCTAAACCTAGACTAACCAAATCTTAATTAATTATTATTCATTTCCCTGGAGATTAAGCATTTTTTACTTTTGAATCCCAAATTTGGGGCGCTCGCTCCAAAAATGATTTACATATTCGGAATTAGCATTTATTGGAGCAAACGCCCCTAGGCCTCCAAGATTGGTTGCTACCAACTTAAGCTCTACAAAAACGCCACTACCTAACCAAAACGCAATGCAAAAGCAAATTCGAATTTTTCTCAATCTAACCTGACCTAACTTAAACCTAACCTTACCTAGCCTCACCTAAACCTAACCGAAACCTACCCTAACCTAAACTTAACCCAATGTAAACCTAACCTAACTAATTTGGCAATCAGAAACTTAATATACTTATTATTCAATTCCATGGAAATGAAGCATTTTTTTACTTTTGATCCCATATGATCTACATATTCAGAATTAGCATAAAATGCCCGTTAAAATGATAGCAGTTTGGTAAAAAAATGCCATCTATTGGAAACAAGAGAATGCTATTGCCTCTTGGTTTCATGTTTACTTTGAATTCGAAACAGTATTACAGATTTTGGTTAATTATGTTGTTTCATTGTTGTTCCTCATCCGCTCGTGCTTAAGAAAAATGCGCTCAATCGCGACTTCTCGTTTTCGTAAATAACTGTAATGATACTCGATGATCCTATTGTAATAAATAATAATGTGTGTATAATAAACAATTTATTTAAAAGTTGTTTTAGGCCACGTGCATTTTTGAACCCGCCCCCGCAATAGCTTACGCCGGCCCTGATCTCCACCTCTACCTCAACGACTGTATGGGATGATATGTGCATTATTTGAAATCATCCATTACATCGACATCGATATAGTAATTATAGTATGTCAGAATTGTATAGGCTTCCTAGGTGATAATAAGTGTCAGATAAGATGGTTACAGGCAGTGTTACAGGTTATGCCTCTGTTTAAAACACTTTTACTATCTGCAAACCACTACTACACAGTAGAGATTGTTCTTATTTACGTCGTGGTCTCGGTTAGGGCTGTGCATAATAATCGATTAATCGGGTCTTCGATTATTTTTTTTTAAATAATCAAGTAATCGATCACTTGATTAATCAATTAATTGAATAATCGATTATTTTTTAAAAATTATTAAAGGTCCGATTACTGGTTTTCATCGATTATTTTTTTTAAATAATCAAAGGTCCGATTAATCAATCAATCAACAGCCTTATTAGTCACAAATACATTATTTATAGAAAACATTAAGTAAAACGTAAATTCAAAATATTGAAAAGTACTTGGATCAATAATTTTTAAGATAATATATTCTCAATTAAAGAATTCTCTTTTAAATTAGGAAACTGCAGTTTTAACTACTGATTTTAATTTTCTTAGTTAGTTTTCTTTAATTTCCTAATTTTATGCTAATACAAACAAAAGAGACATGTCTTATTATTGATAATTATAATTATAATTCATAATTGTTTTATCGTAACAATTATTAAGTTATTATTAACTTTTTCAATAGTGAAAAAGAAGTCTTGTGAAAAGTTTTTCACAAAGTTTCAACAAAGCCAACAAGTCGATGAGTTAATTATTCGATCTTCGAAGAACTGATTTTTTTTTATTTGATTTAAAATAATAGGACTAGAGTTCTATATTGTAAATTCTTTATCAGTCAATTAATACGGTCATGTTTGACAATAATTAAAGTAATTTTCTTTTTGAGTTTTTGATATACTTAGTTTGGGAACCTTCTTCTATTATTTAATTAGTATTTTGCTATTTGTAAAGAAAATCTTGCCGTTCACACTTGAACTTGCTAATTAATATTGATATATAAATAGTAAATTATGTTAACGAATAATTAAATGAAAGAAAGCACCTAGTTAAGGCACACAATACACTACTAACAAAATTGTGAAAAGTACGTATACACCAAAAAAAGTATATCAGAAAATAAGGTCGTTAAGAAACATCAAAACAGGAACATAAAAAATAAGTACAAAGTAATAAAAAGCAATAAAGAGGCTTACAGCCTGAAAAATATGGCTGTTCTACTTGAGAAAATCTTTATTTTCGCAACTGAAAATCAACCCCTACAACAACTAAACACAAAGCTCAAAGTTGCCGTCTGTATAGAAATATTCTTTATCGAGGGTAATATTTCCAATACATAAACCCCCTTTTCTTGGCTCGAGTAAGAGGGTTGAAAGAGGATGCTTGGGAGGAGCAGGAATTCGAGGGGTTGTGGTCCCTTTCTGAGCTCTCCTGTTATGATTAGTAGTAGTTAGTATAGGGAAATATTTAATCTCAACGAGTTATAAATATAAAAATAAAGATGGAGCTTACGGAGAAAGTTATTTAATAATGACAACTTCTCTAATTTTTCTTATGATGTACGGTTTATGTACAAATAAAGTAATAATTAGACACACTTACAATTAGACGATTAAAGAAATAATGAACATTTTCATAACGTGTTTTAAAATACCTTTCATGTTTTTCTTTTGTCATTTGCAGCTGGTTTTCTTATTTATTAACTACCGGTTTCGGAAACAGGGAGATGATGTCCAGTATTTGATCCCTTTGTCGGACGATCCAGTTTGATGCTGTGCTCATCTGGGAATACATTGAATGCGTTTTGTTGTGACACGGTTTCTAATGAAAATTTTAAAAGGTTAGTAGTTTCCATTCAGGAAATAACATTTTGCTAAGTATTTATTAGTGTTTTTAGTACTAGCTAACATCCAGAAACTTTGGCAATTTTCTGAAAGAGTTCAACAGTGTGTATTATAAAACCAAAACATGTACGCACGTCTTTAGAGACAACTATAACAATTATAGAAAAAATCATACTTCTTGTTGATCCTCTTTTTTGAGACATTGTAAATATATCAAACGAATATTTGGGATCAGATGCTCCAGTCATTGACGGGGGCAAATTCTTCAATTTTAAAAAAATCAGCTACCCCAAGTGAAATTTGAAACCACAACCTTTAACCTTTAAATAATAATTAATCATAATTATTAAACATTCTTTTAAATAAAAATATTTCTGAAATATAGATTCCAAAATTTCTGTTTTAAACTCTCGCCAGTTTTAAGCTTTGTACTCACATTATTGATGTCACGTCATATTTATTGAGTTTGAACCAGGGCAAGGAAATTATCACTCGCAAACGAGAAAATTTAATTTTTTTCTTATTTTATCATTCGCGAACAAATATAGTTGCAATTTATTATTCATTCTTTTTAAGAATGAAATTTTATCGGGCACAATCTTATATTTGCTCGCGAACGAATGCGAATAACGTTCGCTTGCAGTTCAGCACTTGTACTTAGTAGTTGCGAATTTTTGCGTATCGTATTTCTGTTTACTTAAAATAACATAGCAGTGACTTGCTGTGCAGTTTTATTTATAATTTATCAAATCGTTAGCCAATTTCAAACAATATGGACCGATACAAAAATTTTAATGCAACCAAATATATTTCCGATTATAAAGAAACAAATATTTCCACTTGTTTGGAGTGTGAAAAGAAATTAAAAGGAAATGTAACTTGAAATATTAAGCGACATTATGTTAAAGTACATGATAAATTAGAATTTCTAGATGAAAACAAATAAATTAAAAACAGAGTATCAAATAATGAAGACTTATCAAACAAAATTCGACAACGCGCATACAGCCAAAATTCCCTAATATTGAGTCATATGAATGAATTGTAGCAAGTGATTTTACTTCTATTAATAAACGATGAAAATTATGATATTTAGTTAGTCAGAATACGATAGCTATAGTATAGTAAAGGCATTTTCTACATTTTATTTATATGACCCATTAACTAAGCACAGCTCAAAACTATCAAAAGAGACCCTAAATATGTATTGTTAATAAATTTAAATAGCAACATTTTTCAAGAAATCTCTTTAGATAAAGATTTGCAATTCTTCGTGCATTAAGAACACTGCAACTTTGCATATTATATAAACCTGCGTTGTTATTTTACTTACGAATGATTCATAGGCGATAAATTCGCGAACGATAACAAATATGAGTCGCGTATTTAATCAGACAAATAATGAATAAAATTCGCGAACGATTGAAAAATTAAATTATTTTAAGAATTATTCTTTTGCGACCGAATCAAATCTTTTCGTTCATCCTATTCTAGTTTGAACTATATTCGGCAATTAGACCTTTTTTATGACTAAATCAATATACATAATACATAATATGATACAGTTATGTAAAGGCCTGACCTGCGGTACTAATAATAATAATAATAATAATAATAATAATAACGACTATGGGGCAATTATGGATACAAAGATATCTACTGAGATTCGGAATTTTATTTTTTACTTTTATAATACATTTTAAATAAATAAATTTTACATTATTTTAATAATCATTTACACAATTCTACAAACTGTATCAAGCATATTATATTAAAAATATTTTAAGAAGATAATCTAATAAACAAGAAATTTTCCAATTTGCTAAAATATATCTAATTGTATAGAGCATTTTGTTTAATCACAAATTGACCTTTACCCTAAATAGATTTTCTAATAATAGGGTTAAATAGAAAATTAATAAATGAGTGGTTATTTAGTTATTAGACATAAGTTTACATTATGAAACTAATGAGAGTTTTTGAAAATTATAAGAATAAGGCAAGAAATAATTCCGTGAAAAAGACATTTTATGAATGATTGAAATTAAGTCACTGTCACATAAACTACCTAAATAAGTATACATAAAATAACTTTTAGCATTTTCTAATAAGAATATTAAAACATACCTTATCCGTGGAAATTGTGAATAATTACATAGATTTAATACCCTTTAACTTGTTTTGGCGAATGCATACGTTTACTATTATTATTCTACAATAATACAATAGTTTAAATGGCTTGATTACACATTTTATGTTATGAAATGTATTTGTAGTTTAAATTTTACATCTAACTTGTGGCGATCAAACAATTGAGCATATTTGGACTAATATGCCACTATGTTTGGATTAAAATAAGACTACACGTACACAACACTACATCTTAAAATATATATTCCTTTTAGGTATTCACACCATTTTTAGATGAATTGTAAACCATTTAACCTTTTAGGGTCAATTTCATAATACAATTTTAAGTTACATTACATTGATGTTATTTAGAATATAATTAATAATAATTTTTACATAGTATAAAACAAAGCCCCACAAGGCGTCTATCTGACGAACCTTGATGCAGTTTTCACTATTATATAGACCATCCTTGGAGAAAAGGTTAGATGTGTGTTTAGGTAAAACATTAATCTTTGATAAATAGGAGCCGAGCAACGGCGTTTTTACTGAAGCAGTCGATGAAAAAACGATCATGTAAGACCTTTCTTGGCTTGTACTGCCTAAACAGTTAAATATCTATTTAAACAATGCATGAAAGAATTATTATTAGGCATAACGTATAGTTTTACAAAGAAGTCTGTTGCAGAATTTCTCTATCTTTAAAAAATAGCTCACAATAACCGTTTTTGTGTTACAGTTTCCAGCAACCATTTAACATTAAACTTACAAACCATTTTTTAAAGTCCAAATGCACCTCTGTAAAACAAAATTAACAGTACATTCAAAAATTGTAAATAAAATCACAGTGGATTTATTGTGAATAACTACACCAAATTTAGAAAAATCATTATAAAGGGACCATTTAGACAGCCAAATACGGCTAATAATTTTTTTTTCATAAATGATATAATAATGTGATAACTTTGGTTTTAAATTAATATTGTAGGAATGTAAAAAAAGTGCTTATCTAACATGTTATCAAAACTGATGCTTATTAATTAAATTATTTCACATTTTTTAGATGAAAAATTAATTTTAGAGAAACTGTACATTCAAAGTTAATCAAAAGAATACCACTTAGATTGCATAGTATTTGAAATATTTTCCCAAAATTCCGAGAAAATTGTATAGCTTGTCATTAAATTATTATCAGAAAACCTGCGTTTTTAGTACAACTTGAAAACTATACATTCAATATTTTTAAAATTTGGTACAATTATTATTCATCCTATAAAAATAATAAAACTTCTTGCGAGCTAATTGAAGCTTAAAAACAGCTAATTCTCCAAGGAAAAGTTTTTGGTAGAAGAGGGGTAGAAGAAGGATATCGTGGTTACAAAACTTAAGAAAATGGTTTAACACGTCGACAACGAGTCGATTTTCCGTTTTTTCGTTTTCCGGGCAGCGGTTAACAAAATACAAATTGCCATGATGACTGCGAACATTCGGTAACGGATACGCCATCTTAAGAAAAAAAGGATGAAAATTTATATGTTATAAATAATTTTATAATTTTGCTTGGGAGACTTATATTGATATTGATGTATAACAAGAATTTTACCATTAGGAGTTCTTACAATCAAATTAAATTTAATTAACATGCTTTTTGCCTGACGATGGCCTGTTAAAATCTATAGTTATTGTGGTCAAAACGCATGTAGAACGTATTTAGAATTAATAAAATTTGATTCGGTGGACTTTTGAGTTATTTTCTTAGTATCAAAATTCTGTAGTTTATAACACTTTGTTGATCTTTATGATCTTCAATTTGAATTTTCTATTTAGATTGTATTGTATAAATGTTAATTCTACTTAACTTTGCCAAACCACTAATGTAAATACATACACTCTAAAAAATTCCCCTTGAAGTTGCCTCCATTTCTTGGGGTAAATTTACTTCCAAGTGTAATTTTCATAGGAAGTGGGAAATTTCAATATTATATATGCATGGCATATAATACAGAATTTGTTGAACATATGCATTCTATACGCAATTAAACAATGATTCAATAATAATTACATAGAATGTACCCTATTTTTAAATATTTATATTTATTGGACTTGTCCTTATAGTGAAATTGTGCTCTAGAACAAGCACAAGCTTTTATAAAGTATACTTTGTTACCTCCATTTTTTGGGGTAAATTTACTTCCAATGTAATTTTCATAGGAAGTGGAAATTTCAATATTAGGTCAATATTAGGTAAAGTTATAACTTTACGCAGGTGTTTTAATGTTAAAATGAAATGTAAGATTGCATTGAGATCGTAATTTTAATCTGTAAATTTATTTAAAAAGGAAACATGACAATGCAAATTTAACCTAATATTGAAATTTCCCACTTCCTATGAAAATTACACTTTGAAGTAAATTTACCCCAAGAAATGGAGGCAACTTCAAGGGGAATTTTTTAGAGTGTACTTGTGCGTGTAGAGTTGGGCTCTTTTCCGCGCGACCAACCACTTCACTTCAGATGATGAATTCAATGCCTTAATTTTTTTCGCAATTTTTTAATTTTATTACATATCACCTCATCTTAAATAATAAAATGTAAGTACTATTTTCAATAAGAAAAATGTAACTTTCTACGTTTAAAACCTATTTGTGAGAACTATTTTAAAGTACACTCTAAAAAATTCCCCTTCAATTTACCCTAAAAAATGGAGGCAACTATGTTACCTCCATTTTTTGGGGTAAATCTACTTCAAAGTGTAATTTTCATAGGAAGTGGGAAATTTCAATATTAGGTTAGATTTGCATTGTCATGTTTCCTTTTTAAATAAATTTACAGATTAAAATTACGATCTCAATGCAATCTTACATTTTAACATTAAAACACCTGCGTAAAGTTATAACTACCTAATATTGACCTAATATTGAAATTTCCCACTTCCTATGAAAATTATACTTGGAAGTAAATTTACCCCAAAAAATGGAGGCAACTACGTTGCCTCCATTTTTTAGGGTATAATTTACCGGTGATTTTTTAGAGTGTAAGTAATATTTAGTAATTACTAAATAAATGATTTAGTAAAGGAGTAACTATACGTTAAGTTCCAGAAAATCGCTACGTATTAACTAAATAAGTAACAATTCCGAAAGTTACGATGAAATATGTCTTACTATTCATTTTGAAAGGTAGGATTCACATTCAAAACCCACCATCTTTTACCCTACTTATACCTGTAAAATTACCTCATATACTGTAAAATTTATTAACTTACAGATACAGAACTGGACAAGACAAGAAAAATCTGAACAACCATCTGCTTTACCCAATTATAGAAAAGTAAATGTTAATACTTCTTTTTCAATTTAGTTTATAAATTTGGTTTATTGCATTCCTTTTTTCTGTTGACTTTCAAAGTTAAGTAATTATTTTTAAGCATCTAGAGTTCATATAGGTAATTTATTGCGCACTTCGTGGTGGTTTTACCTTTAAGTATTCGATCTTTACTGTTTACTGTTGTATCAATGTTTGCAATTAAATGGATAAATTAAATAAAAGCATTTTTACACTTTTTATAATTTTCATTTAATGGGAAATGCACAGAATTGGAAAAAACATTTGCACAAATAGTGCAGCAAAAGGGGAAATTTGGACTTTTCTTCCCGAGGGTTAATTTGGCCACCCAAGCATAGCGAGGACGACAGATTAAATACAAAGGAGGAAAAGACACTTTTCCCCTGAGTACCGTAATATTTTTTCCGTTTCGTTTCAAAATTTGGAAAAAATAAATTTTAATAACGAGTTCTGAGATCTTTTAATAAATTTATAAAAATGTACAAAAATTTTAGTTACTCTTTCATTTATCTGTTTTTTACCATCTCCGTCAGATTTTAACATTGGTAAAGCAACAAATTGTATCATCAGTATTCAATTAAGAATAAAATACTTTTCCCTTGCAACCAGCAAGCAAAATGGTACTTTATCTTTATTTAATCCACTTTGTTTCCTTATGGAGCAACAGTATTTACTTTGTCTCCTTACTCTCCTAGGAAAAGAACGTGAATACCTTTTCTCCATAGGGAAGAATTGTTTAAATTGATAAAATTGTTTATAACCATTCTTGGCCACTGGTAATAGTATATTACATGTTGAGTTGGTAAAGGATATCTTTACAAGCCAAGCGATAATTGTTTGACCGAGACGGTACGTCGAGGTAATACAATATCGCGAGGCGTGGAAACTTTACCAACGAAACATGTATACTATTTTATTCACAATAATTAAACTTAAGATAATCAAAATAAAATGTAATTTTAAATTTTAAAATAAATTTTTTATAAACTGTCATAGTTTCAATCAGAGCCATCTATCGACCAAAAGAAATTTTAAGTAAAGTTTCATTCTTCGCCGCTAGATGGCGATGTATGCGCTCAATATTTTAAAATTGGAAATTAATTAATTCCATTGTAATTATTAAATATAAAATACGGAAAAATAAAAATAAAACTAATATTAAATAAAAAATATGTTTTTAGCGTTAAATATATTTATAAAAACTTAAATTTAAATCGGTTAAAACGTCCTGTTTTAAATTATTCAGAAAAAAAAGTTGGCCATAACTTTACATGTCAGCTTTACAGACATGTAAAGGAAATTGTTAACCACTTTGGTGTTGCTATAGCAATAGCTTACTTTCCAAGGTTTTTACAACATATGAAATGTACATATTGCAATATGATTGTGAATAAAAATAATTTTTTTAATGCTATGCAATTATTGTAAAATGTTTGTGTAAAATTTTTGCGTTACCACACAAATAATATATAAATATTATGTAAACGTGTTTTACACTTTTTCTGTAATCTCAGAGGCATATCATCAGGCTATCATATTTAAGTAGGGTTTTAAAATAAATTTTCAGAATATTTGTACATTTCAAATGTTCCAAAGCTCCAAATAGATAGAATATTTTTTAACAGTAAGTATTCCAAATCTACTATACAGGGTGTTCCCAAACCAACGCTTAAAGATTTACAGCGCATGTAGTACGGTAGAAGATTGAATATACATAGGTCTGCAAATTGTTTCCGAGATAACAGCGATTCAATTATAATAGCAAAATAATTTGTTTTATTGCTTTTATTGAGGTTTTATTGGTTTTTACAATATTATTAAATATTCAAAATGTCGTTCTTCCTATATCTACACAGAATCTACATTTTGGTGCGAAGGAAACCGGCACCCTTTCAAAAACCCCAGGTTTACTTGAATTATCTGGCGATAATGTTCTATTGCCATTATTTCTATAATTATTATCTATGTTGGGGCAAATCTGGAAGCTCATTTACAGAGGTTGCGTAAACTAAACTTTTTAAATTATTCCAGATTAAACAGTCTAAAACGGTTGAATCGGGAGATCTTGGAGGCCATGCAATGGGACCCTGCTGCCCTATCCATAACCCCATCTCCCAGGAAATGTTTAGAACATCAACAATATTCAAAATTTGTTCTTTTACCTCCCGTGTGCATATATCGGCCGTTCAGCATTTGAATACGCAACTATTGTAATTGGTAAGAATTGCACTATTCAGACGAATACAAATTAGCCCTTAAAACACGGTATGTAACTCAATGCCAACTCTGCTTGGTAAATAAAATCCTTTTAATGCACATGCAGTTTGCCGATAAGCAGGGCGGATTATCCATTAGGCAGTGTAGACGATAGCCTGGTAGCCCTAGACTGTGGAGAGGGGATTTTTATTGCGAACAACAAAAGAAAAATATTGTTTTACAGAACCTAAAACTATGCTTCATATTAAGCATAGATTGTTCATATTAACAATTGCCCATGTCAGTTATCTCTACTTATAATACACACAACTTCATATTTTGGTGCCCAACGTAAGATAAAAAGAATTAGATGTTACTCCTTTGCTATTTCTCAAAATAAAGAGTTCAAAGCTATAATCCAGCTTCTTAGCTGGAATTTAGCATCTTTTTGGGATATATTTTAAAGAAAGTGACACAGAATTAAGAATGTTAAATTAAAAGTAATTTTTCTATGACTACTGTTTACCTGGAGGATCTAATTGAATCAAAAGAAATAATTATTTTAATTAATTAAGTTCTGTTACAGCTGACAAATTGGTCAGATGGCGTGTAAAATTGCAAAAATGTGAACATAGACAAAAAGACATAGAGCGGAAGTGCGGATAGCACCGGACGGCGGGTATCCCCGGACAATCAAATTACTAAGTCAAATACAACATAATGTTAAATGGAAATGAACCTCATATTGCCTACAAAAAAAATATAATTCAGTATTGCCATGCCCGCCGAAAGAATTCTATATTATAATAGGTTTTGTTCCAGCCAACTATCTTGTGTCCGCTTCTATCAAACTTCATAGATTATCACATAGAAAACGTATGTTGTTTAACTTAATTTATTGTTTGAAGTTTTGGTCATGCAATGTATTTTACGACTACAATAATATTTATCTGATGCCGTTAATAAATTAAGTACTATTAATAGAAACATAGCATCTAAGTAATCGGGTAGTCCCGGACGTAAGTTAGTCGGGTACCCTCGGACATTTTTCATAGCTCTAAATTTAACAAAAAAAAGTAGTTTCTGGGTAATTAGGTTTATCCTAGGTATTTGATTAAAATATATATCTATATTTGGAGAACCAGTACAAAAATGTCAAAATTATCGCCTCTTCCTAACGCGACTAAACAGTGCCTTATGAAGCGCCAACGCAAAAAAAAGATATTTTAACAACTTTTCCATATAGGAATGATCTTAAAGAGAAAAGTAAAGCCATGACATGTAAACAACTAAAAATAAAACCAAATAGTCAAAGTCTTTTCATGACTATCGTGATCTCTATACCGAATGCGTCATTGCAGGGAAACATTTAAAGAACACTGAATCTAAGGCTATAAATGTAAAGGTTGTGCTAACAAAGCCTGCGTTAACATTAATCTATGAAATAATTATTACTATACTATTGTGTCATTTGCAAGGATAAAAACGTTTAATATGTATGTCTGGAACTACCCGCCATCTTTTCCATTGTCAGAAATTAAGGGGTAAGATTATCGTATTATTACTATTTAAATGACTAACAGATATTTCTATCTTTTGTAGGTACTAAAATGTTTGAAGAAGTTATTAAAATAAACGTTGAAATTTGTTATTTTTGTGCATTTTTGGTATTTCATTTAAATGTCCGGGGCTACCCGAACTTCCCCTACACTTGTATTGACAGAGTTTTGCTAAAACTGTTTTTACTTTCTCAGGCGGATTCTCGAGATCTTCTAGTTCAAGTACTGCGGTAAGGCATTATAGTACTTTTTTAACATACATTCAAACACTTCATACTATTGTTCCTACCGGGAGACTTTCTATCCACTGTAAATCGGTGCACCTAATTTCATTTGTTAGTTGTCAACTTGTTGGTAGTAGTACCTAAAAATGAAATAAATAAAAGATTAGTAGAAGTTTCACAAGTTTATTATAATCTACCTGAAAGCATAACCAGATACATCATAATAAACTTGTGAAACTTTTACTAAGCTTTTATTTATTTTATGGTTATGGAGTTTCACCATATAAGGCTAGAAATAATAAACAATACCCAAAAATGACAACATGACAGTTACATTTTATATCATACTGCATAGCTCTAAAGCGCGTCGGTTGCACAATAAGTGCTCGTGGTTTTTACCACGAGCACATAGTTCGAGTGACATATTCGCGCATCGCGCCTATTACCTGACGCAAATCTTTTTTTCTAAAAATTAGGTCGTGCTATTATATAACGGGTGTTTTTTTAAATTTGGCGTCAGAGCAAGCAATGAGAGTTCGATTGTGAACGCACCTTTGAATGTCGCCACGCCGCAGTGTATCTAAACCTAACCTCACTTTTAAGTTTTGACATTTTGACATTTGAAAAATAGTGGTCTATTCACAACAAACTCATAGTCATAGCTAACTAGGACGCCAAATTTAAAAAAAACACCCGTTACCTAATGACACGTCTTTGATGAACTGATTACTGTACTGAAAACTGTATATCTAAACAAAGATTGGTAAATTTCTAAAACGAAAACAAACGCTGAAGTTAACATACAAACTAAAAGGTTTTACGTGAAAGAAGGGGTATATGATCAAATAAATGGCAGAGGGAAGTTGTTCAAATACTGGTTTGAACAATAACAACCGATAGTACAATAATGATACACACGAAAATAGGAGGCATGCAATGAAAAACAGAAAGTTTTTCCCCTATGTTACTTAAACTAATTTATTTTGTATTTATACGCCATAAATATTTCTATATTTTCATTTTTTATAATTTTAGTCCATTTTAAAGCAAAACTGAATTTAAATGACCTATTTATTTAAAAATTACACTATTTTATATGAACTATTAAATTTAATTCATATTTTTAATAGTGCGTACAATCTAATTTAATAATTACTATTAATAGGCTATTGTCTAGAAATAATAACCTAATTAATGTGCACATTAAAACTACAACGACGACAGTACAGATTAAATTTGAATATTAAACTTAATAATAACAAAGATCTTAAAATCCCATTTTCTGACATATAAACTCCTTAGAGTTTAGAGATTGCACTGGTTCTTATCAGAAAGGTCTAACCAACCGCAAAATGGGCAATAATAATGACAACTATAACGACAGGAGATAGCATCGCGGCATCTTTGTCCTTTCAAGTCCACAAAGCTGGAGAACAGTTAGTTTTATGTATATTTTAAGGGCCTAGCAGGCAATTAAGGGCAGATAGCGCGCGGGTTGTAAGACGCGTCCGGGAAGTGTTCCCCAAGGATGAGGAAGGGGCCGCTAATCTACAAGACTCTGGGCTCGACCCCGCCATGTTATGGCCCGTAATTTATTCATGGCAGTTCTCGACATGACTGTTTGAATCGGTCTGCAAGAGATTTCAACTTGGATTAACCCGAGTCATAATCACATGGCCGTGTCTCTTACCCGAGTTCATTGCTGTGTTCATCCACTTCAATGAGAGTAGTTTTATTAGTCGATTTGTCCAATCTGTCGCCCCACTCGCATGCTTTTCTGTGCTACATTCGAAATATCATCTTCTCGTAAATCTTTATTCGATATTTATACTAACTACTCTACTAGCTATAAATAAAATGAAAATCCTTCAAACTTTTAATGTTAAATTCATATAAACTTTAAAACGATGAATGACGAACTGTAATAAAACTTAGATTAGTCAGCTATTAAAATTTCATAATAATTGTTTAATGTGTTATTACACACCCTGTATAAATTGTTTCGATCAGCTCTTCGATATCGTATATAAATAAAAATGTTTTTACCCTAGTTGACCCTTCCAGTGGGGCCAAGTTAGTAACTACCCCGTAATTATTAAAGCTCCCATCCTAAATGTTGCGAATATTGAGACGGCCACAAGCAATAATTAACATAAGATCTAAATTCCTGGACGATGTCGAACTTCTCTACAATCTCTAACTAATACATACTTTAGTTATTGATTAAGGTATAGAAGTGCATGCTTAGACAATGGCCAAACTTGTGGTTACTTGTAAAATTTGTGGTTCTATTTGGGTAGTGTTAGAAATTTGAAGTTAAACGGAGAAATTAATCATTAATCTCCTCTTGCGTCCTTTGACTGCCAAATTAAATTTCTATTTAACAATAGACTTTTTTCTAATCCATTTGATAAAATATGTTACTAATTGAGGGTGTATATTTTTCTTTGTTTCTAAGGTATAAAGTGTGTTGAACAATGGCAATTGTTGGATACAGCTTCTTCAAATACAAAATTAAACTTCAGTGTGAAGTTAAGTTTTTTGCTGAATCGTGCAGTGTTCAAAATTATGTTAGATAAAGAAAGTAGTCATTGCTTAGAAACTTCTTTTCAATTTTGAATTGACGCCCATTTGCAGCATACTGTTTTACTACAAAAATAGTTAAAACTTTTAATAGAAAAAGAAAGTGTTGCAAGAATAATTACCCCCTTTTTAAATTTCCGCGAATTTGTTTTAATATGCTTTAACAGAAAAAAATTGTTTCAAGAATTATTTCTCCCTTTTTAAATTTCCACGAATTCATTTTAATATTCAAGGGCAATGAATGAAGGTTAGTAAGTAAAAGTGTGGGTTAAATTCTTTCAACAGAACACTACTATAAAATAGTTAAAGCTTTTAAAAGAAAAAGAAATTGTTCTAAGAATTATTTCCCGCTTTTTAAATTTCCACGAATTTATTTTAATATTCGGGGACAGTGAATAAAGGTTAGGAAGGAAAATGTGGGTTAAGTTCATTCAATAGAATACTAATATAAAACAGTTCTAAGAATTATTTCACCCTTTTCAAATTTCTACGAATTTATTTTAATATTCGCGGATAATAAATAAAGATTTGTAAATAAGAATGTGGGTATAAATTCTTTCAAAACAATATACTACTACTATAAAATAGTTAAATCTTTTAATAGAAAAAGAAGTTGTTCCAATAATTATTTCCCTCTTTTTAAATTTCCACGCATTCATTTTAATATTCGAGGATAATGAATGAAGGTTCGTAAATAAAAATGTAGGTATAAATTCGTTCTATACAATAGTACTACTCAAGGGCGTACCGAGATTCTCAACTAGAGGGGAGGGGCAAAGTGAAACACGACGATTTCTTACAAAATAAAACTCATGTCTACTCAGATACATCAATTTGAAGACGTCATTCTACTTTTTTCTCAAGAGGGACATAAGGGGGAAATTATAAAGTTTTTAAAGAAATAGTAGTGCATCTGTCACCTTAACGTGTCCATAATTTGCTTTAATCATAAAGGTCATACTTTGGCTATTAAGACAGGTCATTTTGCTTTACTTTTAAAAATGAATGCCACCGAAAAAACCTTAGAAACACAATATGCTACAATTTGTTTATGCAAACTTTTCCCCATTCGATATCTGTGACCGTTAAATTTAAAAGTGAAAACAAAAGTAAAGAACAAAAAGCCAATCAAATAACCGTTATCTCATTGGTGAACTAATTTTGCACGTATAATGTAGTTACAAATAGCTTTATGGCCGAATGTTCAAGTATATCGCCCGTGAGCAATAAAAGCATATTATGCCATAAACTTTGGTCGAAAGGATATACTTTATAGACCGGTCGTAGAGCAAAGAGTTTCTTACTTAAATTGCTCTGGACAATGGCTTATAGATTATATTATTCGTTTCAGCATGTAATATACAGGGTGATTCAGATTAATCTGATACCCGTTAAATGGTTGGTAGGGTTAGTAGAGCAAATTTATTTGGACAAGTATAGGATAATATATCGAGTAAATCAAAATGGTTTAATTTTTATTGCACAATATGGAATAAATTGCATCGTCTGTGGGAAACATTGCAAAATATTCATCTAGTTGAACGTCGTGTAGTTAACAGTTTTGCGAGCGATAAAACATGCCAACAAAAAAAAATTATTTTAGTATGTATCGAAGTATGTATATCAGTCCATTACCGGCTTTGTGGAATATCAAGAGAAATGATTACAACAGGATAAAAATTAAACAATTGCTTCACAAATACGCAGAAAAATATCCAGATGCTGATAAACAGCAACTGATTACAAAATTCAATGCTTTGCGAACTAACATCAGGAAAAGATTGAAGCGGATAAATAATTCTGACAGAAGTGGTACTGAAGCGAACGATATCGTAGAGTCAACGTTATGATATTTTGAAGAAATGAATGAATCAAAATACCAACTCCTCATAAACCCAATACAGCACTATCAGACCACGCAAAACACAAATTTCACAATTTTAACTTTATCACTCCATAAATTACATTGAACTGACATTGAAAATCTAAACATTATCTACAATAATTTACTTTAAATATAATATTTTTGTCACTTAAGCTTTTAAATAACAATTAAATAATTATAAAATAAAAAGCCCACAATGGCCGATAGAAGCCCACACCCAATATCCTGAGAAATTGAATGTTTAGAACAGTATTGTTGAAAGTAAAATTCTAGGCTCTTATTTTATATAATGATCTTTAACTTCAGAAAAATATTTGGAGCTACTAAGAGAGCATCCTTGTTCCAACCTCAGTCGTGCTATATCCCGATCATGAGGAACTCGACATTCCTAATAATACTTCATTGTACTAGCAAGATGGAGCACCTCTTCATTATAGGGTTGCAATGCGGGAATCTAAATACATGTGTTTCCAAATCGATGTATTGAGAGACGCGAGGCAATCTAGTGGCCAGCACGATCACCTGGTCTTACAGTCCTAGATTATTTTCTGAGGGGTTACCTGAAGAGTAGGAAACGTAAATTCCCCATAAGTTACTATAATACATTTTCGAATACAGTTTTAAAGCAACCTTAGGCTGAGCGCACACTTATGTAGCAAAACTGCTTTCAGCAGAAACGTTTCCGCTTAAAACAGAAACGTTTTCGCTCAAACCAAAAATAATTTTGTTTTTTTAAAAAGCAGTTACCATAATCAGATTTTGTTATAATGAATCTTCAGCATATAAATTATAAATTGCAGGTCTTTGTTCAATCAGAAAAATTAGTTTTTTCTGCGTTTATTTTCATACTAATAATAATAATTTATTTACAAAAATTTTTGTAACACAATCAATTACTTTTATACGCATACACCAACGCGCGCAAACACACACACGCACGCACGCACGCACACGCGCACGCACGCACACACTAATTATAAATTGACATATTTTTGCACTTCGGAAATTCTAATAAATTATATAATAACCTAATAATAATAAGTCTTTATTCGCGTATCGAGTTTTGTACAAAGTTTTTTGAAACGAATATTAAAAATAATAAAAAAAATTAATCAATAAAAATATTTAATAGTTTCGAATTTAAAGTGAACATAAATCCAAGTAGGAGACAGCATTCTCTTGTTGCCAATAGATGGCGCTCGCACATTTGTCAGTGTAGAGACCCTTCAATTAGAGTCTGGCCAATACGTTGCCACGGTGTTCGCCATTTCATATCATAATTTTTTTGATATATTTTGATTTTGACATTCTAATTTTAATGCTAAATAATGTTTTATATACACAACCGTTTTTTAATCGAGTCAAATACCGTTCGCATGCGTGCCAATATTTGGACGTGTAACCATTTCTGTATTTTTCAATTTTAGCGCCACCTATTGTGATGTAAAATGACTGCCTTGGCCAGACTCTAATTGAAAGGTCTTTATTTAAGTGAATTTATTATGGATTATTAGTCATTCTTTTGTAACTTCTAATCTCCAAATGGGTAAAACGGCATTTTTTAAACTAAATTTTATTATTATTATTATGTCACAGTATTTTTAGAGAGCCTAAACGGGCCAGTGCTTTTTGTATCTTCTTCAAACACGAGTGCGCAAACACTAAGTTCGCGTTCGACTGTTATTATGTTTACAAAATATGATTTTGAGAAAGATGAGTTCGAAAAGAAATTATAACAAAGCTTTATGATCATGGAATTTCTATTACTATACGTATACGTATCATAATGATCTAGGACAGCAAGGCAAATATGATGCTATTTTTTTTCAGTATAAATGCATAGCATAAAATAATAAAAAATAGCCTTGTCCTAGATCATTATGGAACCAACAGTAGGTACCTATAATATGCCAGTGAAATTGGAGCCGATGTAGATTTCTCGAGAAACATTGCATAAAACAGTTTTAAGAAAACTTTGGTATTTTAATGTTTCCACCTTTCCATAGATTATGTAGAATGTAGAGTTTGTTAGGCTTCTTCAAAGAGTTGTTATAGCTTCACAAAACTTATAAACCCACATAGTTATAGGTACTTTAAATCTAGACCCAAACCTAGAAAAATTGACGCGACAGAGAACTTCCTAAGAAAATAACTATTTCATTAAAAGGAATTTGGTTATTATTAAAGATGTCACTAATGAGGAAACTTTTAAAAATTAAAATGACTATCAACCAGCAGGTTTACTGCGCGTAGCGCAGTTGCTAGAGTTCAAAATATTGGGTCTTTTTAGGTTAAGACCATCCACTTGTATTTAAATTTACAATTTTAAATACTTCTTATATAACAAAGCTGAATATACATTAATAGCGAGAAACACGTACTTTGAAACAGCGCCATCTACTGATTGTTTTTAGAATGCAAAACAGTATTTTATTGTACAGAACCATGGCTGACTTTAAAAATTAACAACATTAAGAATAATAAAAAAAATTTAATTAATAAGTGAACATAAAACCAAGTAGGAAACAGCATTCTCTTATTGCGAATAGATGGCGCTCGCACATTTGTCAGTGTAGAGACACTTCAATTAGAGTTGCCACGGTGTTCGCCATTTTATATCACAATATTTTTGATATATTTTTACAAAATATGATTTTGAGAAAGACGAGTTTCAAAAAGAAATTATAACAAAACTTTACGATCATGGAATGTTTATTACTAGAAGTACCATTGATTTCATAATGATCTAGGACAGCAAGGCAAATATGATGCTATTTTATTTATTTTTTTCAGTATAAATGCATAGGATAAAATAAAAAAATGGCCTTGTTGTTCTAAATCATTATGGAACCAACAGTACGTACCTACATGCCATTGAAACTGCAGCCGATGCAGTTTTCTCGAGAAACATTGCATTAAAATATTTTTAAAAAACTTTTGTATTTGAATGTTTCCTTCCACCTTTCCATAGATTATGTAGAATGTACAGTTTGTTAGACTTCTTCAAAGAGTTGTTTATAGTTTCAAAAAGCTTATAAGCACACATAGTTATAGGCACCTTTAAATCTAAACCCAAACCTATAAAAATTGATTGCCAGAAAAATAACTATTTGATTAAAAGGAATTTGGTTGTTATTGAAGATGTCACTAACGAGGAAACTTTTAATAATTAAAATAATTATCATCCAGCAGGTTTACTGCGCTACGCGCAGTTGCTAGAATTCAAAAATTAGTTTCGTCTAGGTAGAGACCATCTACTTGTGTATATATTGACAATTTTAAATACTTCTTATATAGCAAAGCTGAATATACATTAATAGCAAGAAACACGCACTAGAGTCACTGCATCTAGTTACCTAGGCCAGCTGGTCGGCAGAGTCCGCAAACCGCCGCCATATTGGGGCAAACGAAGCATGAAATTGTTCATTATTTGTTCTGTATTGAATTTAATCAAATCCACGTTTACTTTAAAAGGTTTTTCTTATTCTGAAAGATCAAACCTCTAATATGTCAAACACGTAAAACGTGGTTTTAATTTGTCCATTATTAAAAAATCACCCTTCTCTGCCCCAATATGGCGGCGGTTTGCGGTACTCTGATCGACCAGCTGGCATAGGTGACTAGATGCAGTGACTCTAACACGCACTTTGAAAGAGCGCCATCTACTAATTGTTTTTAGAATGCAAAACAGTATTTTATTGTACAGAACCATG
The DNA here is from genome assembly GCA_929113105.1 of Agrypnus murinus. Classification (NCBI taxonomy): domain Eukaryota; kingdom Metazoa; phylum Arthropoda; class Insecta; order Coleoptera; family Elateridae; genus Agrypnus; species Agrypnus murinus. The sequence goes on from OV816026.1 coordinate 144,169,712, forward strand.
GCAGACTTTAGTGTACCAGGCAGGAGCCGTAAAAAAGCAACATTGTAACTTTACCCATATTTTCAAAGAGTACTAAATTATATTTACTTAAAATGTATAGCAAAAATTATCTTTTTCTACTCCTGTACTCTAATTCAATTATTATATATGCAATAGCCGTTTCATAATGAGGTTCATTATGCAACGAGTTTCCATTATGCAATGAGTTGTTGACTAATGAGAGTCAAGAATAATGAGCTGTTGACCAATGAGGGTCAAGAATATCAAATGGTTGCGTAGGAACGAGCCAAACTTAGTATATACTAAACTTGGGAACGTACCTCGTTCTCCATCGTCACGCAGTGAATAATAAATATTACTAATAATTATTATTATTTTCAATCTGTTCTAACAAATTATTCTTATTGTTAGTTTTATTAAATATTAATTTTATGGAATTCTGAATGTATTTTTGGTGCTTTTATTTATCAATTTCGTAAGTATGTCTTAAAAAGTAATAATTAAATTCGTCGCGAATTTTTATAACCCAATGAGGGTTTAAAAAATGAGAAGTAGTATAGAAAAACCCTCGTCTGATCGTCACCCAGTTTGCAGTTTGAAGTTACACTTTATAACAGTTTTAGAAGTCCACTTAGTAGTAACAAATCAGTTACGGTCGAAGAAAAAAATAGTGTATGCAACTCGCACATAATGGTTATTAATACACTCGTATGAATTACAACACTCGCTGCGCTCGTGTTGTAAACGCCATACTCGTGTATTAATAACCATCATTATGTGCTCGTTGCATAATATACTATTTCAAAACTAGGTTAGAATAATGCCAACTGTGTGTTTCTGCATTTGTAATATTGAAAAATAACACTCCCAAAAAATCTGTTATCAGTTTAGCATTTAGCAATTCATTTCCATATAAATAATGAAGAATTATCAATTACAGGTACTTGTTAAATTCAACAAAAATCACATTGAGTGAATTTTCTTAAGTAAGTAAATTGTAACATTCCTTTTTTAAATTAGTTGTAAAAAATTCAAATGTTTCGAGCCAGGCCTTATTATGTATTTTCATTGTTAATTAAATTAAAAATATATATTTCTATTTTTTATTTATGCAAATTCTAAAATTCTGAAATTCCTCTTAGATATAGATGAATTAGAGAATAATTAATTTTAAGTTTTTAAAAAAATGCATATTCAGCAGAACACTGGTCCATTAAAAGCACAGTATGATCTAAACTAAATACTACTTGAAAAAATTAACAGTGACAGTCGTTGACATTATTCTAACCAAGAATTGGATGACAAATTTTGTTTTGCATTTTTCTTAAACAAATATAATCTAATACTCTTTGGAAATATAGGTAAAATTACAGAGTTGCCTTTTTACAGGTCCTGCCTGGTACACTAAAGTCTGCCATGACAGAACACTGTTAAGTTTAACTGTTAGTAGGTATGTGATGTTTCCGAGTAATTCTATAATAAACCGGGCATCAGAAAGTGTAGATTTTTAAATTGAGATATTTATAGGAATTTGTGTTGAGGAGGTTACATACACTCTAGAAAAATAGTCATCTAGCTCCCTCAGATTACTTTTGAAGTTGAAAGCACATAGAGAGAGAGACTGCAACAAAGTACATTCATCTCGCCAAAACTGTTTCAACCAAAGTGCAAAAACACACATTATGAGACACTTTTTGTCAGGTAGATTGTTAACAGCAACCCCCTCACACGAAAAAATCAAGACACCTTCGGTTTTGCCATAGGAAATAAGAAAGCGTTACACGAGTAGCGTAACCAGACTTGAATTGAGTTCTTATTTAGCGAATAATTAAAGGTAATTTTAATTATTTCAGTTCTGAATAACAACGTCGCACATTAATTTTATTTACTAAGTGACATGTAAAAAATACATCCTTTTCTGATCACCTTTGCACCACTGTGCACATTACAATGGCACGTAAAATGAATGCAAAAAAGACGGACATTTCGTCTGTATGACACGAAAATTACATTCTTTTCACAAACCTTTTTTTTCTTGAAGTTCTCAGGATGTAATTTGTGGCATGCGAAATTTACGTAATTTTCATGTATTATGGCTACTTGGGGATGTTTTACCGCGCGTGTGCCTGTAAAATTAATCTAAGCAAAAACAGTCCAGTTCTTGCATTTAATTCGAAATTCTAATGTATCTCATTTATATTTTATTATATTTCAATATGTCATTGAATTGATCTCGCCGCTGGAGCAAAAGCACCAAAACGATGTTGGCAATATTGAATGTTGCCAGATTTGACATTCTGTCTTACAATATAAGGTAAGGTGGGGTAAGTGCAATATCAGGAAAAGTGCAATCACGGAATGTTATTTAATATAAAATGAAGTTAGACTGGATCTTTGCGGCTGATTTGAAACATTATGGTGTCCTCTAGTATGTAACAGGGCCGTGTAAACTTTGCTCGCTGTATTACCGACCAAGGGTTTGACAATCGTGGTTTCACGATTGACACGATTTCACGTTATTCTCATGTGTTAGAGAACCTAACGCAGTTGCCCCATAACTTTACATGCGTGTTAAATTGAGTTTTGTAGACTGTGATTGCACTTTCTCACTTTGGAAGGGAAAATACCATCTGCTGCAGACTTAAATAATAATAATAATAAAAGTACACTTTTTCTGTTTTGTCAACAAAATAAGACCGAAATCCGTTCAAGCACTTTATAAAGTACCGCTCCGACCAACAGATTACTTTCTTAAACTGAAACTATACATATTAGAAGCTATTGAAGTTGAACTATTCAAAGACCTGGTCGCACTTCCCCCACCTTACCTTATGTAAGGTTTAATCAGAATCATGCACAAGAATAATAACAATTTAGCATTAATTTGATAATGGACATCACGTTCTGTAAAGACGACCATATATTTATCTGCTATATATCGGTAATTGTAATTTTTTAACAACGTGTTATTAAATTTCCTATACACCATGCTTGTGGTAATTTTTTTTATTATTAAAGTTTCTGTCTGGTTTGCTCCATGATGTCGCTACTCGTACAAGTAACACATAACGCCCATTCCAGTGATCGTTGTTTGTGTTGCATCTCTCTCCCACTAGTTAACAGAAGTGTTGTAACATACGTTCAATAAATATCTTCCTTCAGCACACTAGGAAATTCTCCATGACGTACTAGCTTACTAGAACGATATGAATATGACGTAAGGGCCAAGATAGAGAAATTCAACAATATACCATGTTTTGGTAAAATATCAGAAAAAGTGTTGCAAATATAGTTCGAAGAACCAGCAACTACCAAATAACATGTAATTGACATTCCAAAATAGCTACATTTTTGCAATAACAAACGAAAATTAGACATTTTAGAAACTTTCGAAATATATAAATACAAACTCAGGGAACTTTAATGAACGAACAGATTGAGCTCACTATTTTGCCGTTACTGATAGTGTTAGATATTTAATTGCTATTTTTTATCTAGTTACATATTTATTGTATTTGCTTTTCACTTTAATTTGCACTTCACATAAGAAAATTCATTTCTAAAGAAATAGTCAAGATAATTTTTACTGACTCATTCCAGTACTATCAAATATAATACTAAAGAAGGCAATTTAAACTCGTATTCTCTTTACTCTTTTATTTGAAACCTATCCTCCTACTTGATTTACTACTAGATGTATGTATTTAATGTAATAATTAGGAATTTTGAAGAAAATATAAAATAATCTTTGAATAATTTAAAAGAATAATAAAAAAGTATCGTTCGTTATTTTAATGCAATTTGGTATGAAAATTATTCTTGGTTATGTAGATACAAGAAAACTTTAGTCGCTATTTTCTATTGAGTTTTTGCAAAAACTATATATATATATTTTATTATTTTTGTTAATTATACAACAACTCGGAAACATCGCATACTAATAGTTAAACTTAATAGTGTTCTGTACGATAAAACTGTTTTGCTTTCCTAAAGTAATGAGTAGATGGCGCTGTTTTAAAGTGCGCGTTTCTCGCTATTAATGTATATTGAGCTTTGGTATATAAGAAGTATTAAGACCTTGTTGATATACACAATTAAATGATTTTCATAATTTTTGAACTCTAGCAACTGCGCTATGCGCAGGAAACTGCTGGATAATAATTTAATAATTATCAGTTTCCTTTTTACTTGACACATATTTATAGGTATACAAACAGCTCGATTAATTCTTTTTAACAAATACTTTAATATTATTAGTAACCGAATTTTATTTTGAAAAATGGGAGACAAATGTAATAGCGCATCTTGCTGTGTGATGTGCAACTTTTGACATTTCTTCTAAAATATTTGAAAAAGTAATTAAATAGTAGTCGTTGTAACGAAAAATTGAATAGTTAAGATAAATTTTAAAGGTTGATTGATATAGGCTAGCATACAATAGTTATTTATGTATCAAGGGCGTAAGAGAGGCGATTTTGGCCCGCGGCGTGAAGCTTGTAGCACGAGGCACGAAGTGCCGAGGGCTACAACACGCTAAGGGCCAACATCGCTGCTTACGCCCGAGCGTTCATACAAAATTTTATGTACGATCGAAATTGCTAATAAAAATAAGGAGAGAAGCAAAAATTTTAAAAACTTGACGAAAATCTGTATACCAGTTACACATAACAAAATTTGGGTAGTGATGGTTACAAATGTAAACAGAAAAAATTGTTGTTTCGTGAAAGTGTGAAAGCGTTTGATAATTTTTCCTTAAAAAAGTATGGAAAAAGTGAATGATTCCACGTTGGATATAGAAGCAGCAGCAAAAAATATCACCAAAATCGAGAAGCATTTATGAGAAAATTTACGGTAAATTCTTGAATTGGTGCGAGGTGAAGAAGGTAAAGGCCGTAAATGAAGATGCTTTGCTAGTATATTTCGATGAACAATCTAAAATGTACAAACCATCTTCGCTTTGGTCGCGTTATTCGATGATCAGAGCAAATCTGACAGCTAAAGAAAATATTGACATAAGTCAGTTCAAACGATTGTATGCTTTCCTCAAGAGGCAGAGTGACGGATATCATCCGAAAAAATCAAAAGTCCTTAACAAATAAATAACTGAATTTCTCGCCAAAGCCCCAGATGAATTTTTCTTAATGAAAAAGGTACAAAAAACTTAATTTAAAATCAAACAAATTTTGATATTATAGTTGCAGGTGGCAATAATTATGGGTATTTTTGGAGCCTGCCGCAGAGATGAGTTAACCCAGTTAGCTCTGGACGATGTTGAGGATGTAGGATCTGCCCTAATCGTAAAAATAAGAAAAACCAAGACCAAAATCGATCGAACATTTACAGTGGTCAATAGTGAAGATTTAAACCTGGATTTTCTACAGATATTTCGGAAATATGTGTCTTTGCGTCCATCACATACGGAACATCGTCGATTATTTGTCTGTTATAAAAATGGAAAATGTACGTCGCAGCCTGTAGGAAAAAATACCCTGGGTCAGACTCCCCAAACAGTTGCGAAATTTCTGAAGTTGCCTGATACATCTGCTTATACAGGACACTGCTTTCGTCGTTCATCCGCTACACTTCTGGCTGATGGAGGTGCGGATTTGATTAATATTAAAAGGCATGGTGGCTGGAAATCATCGACGGTGGCAGAATCCTATTGAGGACTCATTGCAAAATAAAATAAAGACGGCAAAAGTTTTAATAGGCAAAAATACTGGTGCATGTTCAACGTCTACAAGCAATGTTTTGTCTTCTAGTGAAAATGTTATTAATGGTGCTCTTCCTTCCACATTTAATATGAGCAATTGCAATAACTGTACCATAGATATAAATGTGCAAGTCAACAAATGAATAAAATTTAAAAAAAATAAATGTTGAAATTGACAATCGAATGACGTCAGCGGGCCAAAAACGTTTTTGGCCCTAGGGCATAAAAGACATCGTTTACGCCCGCAAATGGTGGCAAAAATAGTGTCATTATAGATCGATCGTACATAAATACTAATATTAAAGTATTTGCTTTTAATAAAATAGTTAATTTCCTGGTGTTTCCTGTCAGGTCAATTTAGGTATGCAATGAATCTCTTCTAAAATGGAAACGGTCTGTCTAGTATCTTTAAATAAATCCAGTCATTCCATCCGATGACTTCAATAGGTACTCCTATTACCACCTATAAGTATTAGTACTATACGTTTTTTAAATATGTTTGTTATCTTTTGCTGCAGTTTTACAAACATCTGTTGCGTGGGATTTTACCTTAACAATCTAGTACGAGATTTGTCATGTTATTAAGCAACCAACTGCCAGGGCCGGCTTAAGTTTGGTAAGTCGAGGGAGATTTTTTTGAAATAGATATTTTTTACAATTTTGTGGTTTATCACCTTCATACTTTGCGAAAATTAATCACCCTGTATAAAATAAAGCAACTTATAAAGAGCTGCAAGACGCAAATTTATCTTTAGTTATGCTTGTTTAAACATGTACAGTCGACAATGAAATTGTTGCCTGAGTATCAGTAGTAGTGACAGATTGTGTGCTTTTATATTTGCATATAATCTTTGGCATTCAATTAAAAATAACCACCCAATCAAACCTCTCTTTTACAAGCAAAATAAGGTAAAAATAAGGTATATTAATTAATGTTTTACGTTAATTCATATTATAAATGCAAATATAGAAAGATTTTTACCCTGGCTGATATAATAAATAATAAGGTATTTTTCCTTTTTGTTTGGTTTGCGGAATCTTTGAACTAACTCTTGACACTAACTACTAACTAAATAATCATTGATCATTCGCCTGACTAGACTTTAATGTCAGTCTGGAATATAAATTATTCTATCTACGACCACCATAGAAAGTTACACATTCCGCACAATCTAGTAACCGTGAAAACGACCAATTACACACAATCTCCCAACTGAACGGTAATGACTGTGAGAAATGATTTTTTACGATCAGTAGTTCTATTAAAACGCCATAGATGTCAGCACTAGCAATATTATAATATTATTATTTATTTGAAATATAAAATGTTATAAACATCTGTGGCAAATGGATTCTCCAATGCCAAGCACTTTCTTACACACACACATAAAATGTTATAAATTTTAGATAAAAGTTAATTTATTTTGATGCATATTGATTATGAACTTTGACTTTTTTTAACGAAAAATCGTAATGAACGTAACACGTTTTTCATTATTTTATAATTGTGTTTGTAAAAAACAAATTTCAATCCCCTTGGAGATTATTGTCAAAGAATACTATGTTTTTCTGATTTTCCCAAAATTTTGCATAAATACATAAATTTTAGTTGACAAAGTCCTCAACTTACAATATGCAAAAAAATGTGTACAACACCTTATGAAAGTCTTTTTTTCACCCATTTGCTCGATAAACTCGGGCTTCGCCCTCGGTTATCGATACTGAAAAATTCGTGAAAAAAAAGTACGATTATCATAGCTTGTTGTTAACGTAAAATTGATTAATTTTTTACATTATTGTATAATTGTTAATATAATATTCGTTATTATTGCTAAATTACAATAAAAACAATGAAAGCTTTTATAATTTGCTACATAATTCACAGTGCAAGTGTGATTTAACTTTTAGAGTTACCTTCCTTGTCATCCCAATACCTGGGAATGCGAGAATATGTTTGACAATTGAACTGTGATTGTTTATATAATATTATGATATGTATGATTATTTAGCTATAAGTACTAAATAGTAGATTGACTGAAATTATACAGACTGTAAACGTATTAATACTATTGTTTTTAAAAATTTAATATTTACTTTTGTCGTTTTCGAAATTCTAGATGTATCATGAGTGAATCCGATGATGGGAAAATGGTGTGTACCTACACTTGTACACCTCTAAACATCGTGAAAGCGGCTTACATTACATCTCTTCATTTATTGCCAGAGATTTCACGTAAAAAATATGAATGCTAGTATAAATTCTAGGTTAAATATTTTCTTAGCTTTTGGTGGTTTATTACTTTTTTTGTTGTAGTAGATAAAGTATAGTGTATAGCGCGTGCAAAAACACCAATTTCACACTCGCGTGATTGCGGCATTCGACTTCGTCTCATGCTGCAACTTCACACGCGTGTGAAATTGGCACTTTTCTGCACTTGTACCACAATATACTATTTATTACACTAACATATTATTACTATTTATGGTGAAATACAAGCTGACGGAGAGATTCTTTTCAATATCATCCCAATAATAGACCCTACAGTTGGGGCCTAGTTGTAGAAGCTGCAATCTTGTACTTTTAATGTAAATTAAAATGGCAGTCTGTTTGCATAAGGCGGTTTACTGTACCAAAGTAGTCTATCTCTATTTGGATGAATGATAACAACTTGGTACGATTTACCTTCAGATTCAAAAGCAGTCATCGCACACATATGCATACTTATCGGCTAGTGGACAAAATGATTTTGTTAGGGCTTTAGAACATTCTGCAAGTTTCAACCAAGGTCATTTAATATCAAAATCAGCATTTTGAAAATGTTGCAACAAGGTATTGGATATACCTATTTCAAATTTTGGGGCGCCCTGAACGTTTAGCGCACATTGTTAAAAAATAAAAACAGAATTACTGCCACTCAGTTTTATAAATAACAGTTATTATTTGGAAGAAGTACTGTGCTAGCAGATGAAAATGATGTAGAACATTTAGTAATTTTATTAAATTGATATCCTAAAATAGAATTGATAATCGCATTTTGATTTAATTGAGATATCAGAAAGTGAAGCAAAAATAAATTTCAGATTTGAAAAGAATAACATTTGGTTTTAGCCGAAACATTGAGGATGCCGCAAGAAATTCCTATGGCTACTCGAAACGCTGTTAGTGGCATAACTGCACTGTATTTTATTATGAAGATTGGCTTACCCTAATCATCCATGTAGACCAACTATCCAACAAGAGAACTATTCAGGACGCAAAAGACACCAATTGCATCCATATGGTGTCAGAGGATTGCTACTGCGTCCATTTCCAGGAAGGCAAGGAGATTTATTAAATAAAAACTCTTAGGGTGATGGGTATTTCAGAAAGTTCTATCCGAAATTGCTTTTGTAGATTTTGGAAAAAATCGGAAATTACTACTGCAATATTTAGAATCTTTATATAAGGTAACTGTTATACTTGTTTATATGAGAGTACCAACCTTGTTGAATACGTTGGGTGATTTTGATGGTTGGGATCCTCTATAAATATAATATTCTCTTTGTTTGAAGTCAAAATGTTGTGGCACGGCATTTTATTTTTCTGATTATTTTCGAGTAGTCATACTTTTTCAACCCTCCGTTCCCTACAGTGACTTTTTTGACTGATTATAATTTTCCTAAAAATTCTGAATACAACGATGTGCGACAACACTGGATTTGGAGAAAAGGGGCAATTGAGTAACCAGCACGTTCACCTGATCTCACTCCTGTAGATTGTTTTCTATGGAAACACTTCAAGAGTAAAATCTACCTTTACAATCACGACTTTGACCTTGTACAATATTAGGATTGAATTCATTCATCGACTTGCCGTCTACCAAGAAGTCGATGGGCTTCAATTTGACCATTTAAGTTAATAATAATAGGTTTGTGCTCATGCTTTTGATTCAGGGCAGTGGCGCGTAGCGTATCTGCCCGAAAAGCAGGAGGCCCTGGGTTCGCTTCCCAGCCGGGATGATAATTTTTCCATATGGATTTTATATAAAGACGGTAATTTACAAATAATATGCAGATTGTCTAGTTGTATTTTCTCATTCTGAGTATTAAGACCATCTAATTGACTGTTGTTGAACAGCTGATACAAATCCACTTATTATCTTCTTGTGCAAAATTATTTATTTCTCTTTTCCACTAATGTTTTTCCAAACCACATTTGCGTATTTTCCAAAAGATTCTATGCGAGTATTTCACTCAGCAGAGCAATATCATCGTCCGCCGTAAATCTTAATTTTTTCGGTGACAGTTTTATAATACTTTAAAGATTAGGTATTGTAACGTACTTTGTCTATTTCGCGTATACAAAGGTTACTTTGTGACACTGTTTTTGCGAAAAACAGTTACACAAAGTGCTACTTTGTGCAACTGGAAGTAGTGATTTTTTTATTTGTAAGGCTGGCAGTAAGTAAATTTTGCTGCCAGCCTACTCTGTCAGTCTGTCTGTGATAGGTACTAATAAGTATTCATTAACTGGCGCCGTTTTGAAAATTTGAATGTTATGATGCTCAGAAATAACAGCGAGAATAATGAAACATACTTATTTTTATTATAAATAATTATTTTGATAAGACAATCATGTACTCAATCAAGGTTTTACTGTTTCTATTACAATAAACATTTTTTATCTTATATCAGAAGAAACAACTAAGCTGTCACCTTTTTTTAAACTTGAATTTTTTTCCTGCCTACGTGATTTTTTCAAAAAAAATGACAGTGGATGTCATTGTATGCGTTATCAGTTATTACCAACATTACCACATCGAAAATACCCGCGTGTACATTTTCCCACTTCGTTAAAGTAAATTGTAAATTAAGACGAAATAGACAAAGTAGTATGTAAAACACGTGTTACAATTCCTTTTTGTAATACTCGTATATTGCTTAACTCGCCGCCTCGCGGCTCGTTAAGCAAACTTATACTCGTATTACAAACATCGTCATTGTAACACTAGTTGTACAATATACTATTTTAAAATAATAATAAAAATGCTTTTGATCGTCTATTCACAAGAGAGATATTATTTACATACACTTAATTAAAAACACTATAATTATAAACTATTTAATGAACTATTTAAATCCTAGATATTTACAAACTTAATTTAGGCTATTTATGTAAGAACTATTTATGTATTACTACAACAATTATTAACATTTATTTATTCACTAACATTCGATTACTAATATACACAGAGTACATTTCACTACGCCGGTTAAACATTAACTGAGCTCCTTCTACCCGCCAACTCAATTTATATCTTCCATATAAAGTTCTGGAACGTACTAGATTAGATTGGTAAATATACCAAGTCATCGACAGCTGCACAAAACAATAGTTTTGTGCAGCTGTCGATGACTCACACCGATGAATCACACATGCAGGTGTTGATGAGTCACGTCGATGAGTCGTGTCGATGAGTCATCCAGTCTCGAATGTTCGACGGCGGCGAAGAGGGGGTTTTCCTCATTTGTTACAGTATACTCGTATATCTAGAAATAACAAAATTCAAATACTTATAATCATATACTCTTTACCTTTGTTCTGATGAAACGATTATGGAGACCACAAATTATATTGGACGTGGAACATAACCGATGCCTTCTGATTTGAGCGTTATTTATTGATTTCACATCGTACTCTACTTTTACGTTAACGTTATTACCGCCTACATGGTGTATTACTGCAATATCCCAAGCAGTATTTTTAGTCATTGCTACGTACGAGCAACTACCGGTGAAACTATTAAGTTTTTATCACTAAGTACTCACAAGCATATAATTGCTACGGTTCTATTACGTTCCTGGAACCAAAATGGGGAACAATTTTTGGGTAGCAGTACTACGTTGCAGTGACCTATCTGAAACTTGTCCAGCTACATTTCGGTTATGTTTAGGCTACGTAGCGGCGTAATAATTTCTATTTTTGTGGAACTTGTTTTCTCATTGACACATAGTGCAACGTGTCGCTCTCTTTCTCTTGAAACTTAATAAATATTCTATCATTTTGTATTACTAATGCTGCGACCGCCAGCATCACAGCAGCCATATTGGTTTGGCTTGCCTAATAGAAGTTACTGACACTTTATTGTAATTCTTAATAGTAACTGAAACTTTTTAGTAATTGTAATGCAAAACAAAACATGCAAGCAATAGTAAAAATTACTTAAAGCGATTTTCCTGTGCAGCAAAAAACGTAAGTTTTACTTTCATTGGTTCCGTTATTTTGAAGGTTAAGCAATGGTTTCAGGCGGGTGGCAGGAACTTTCAGTGCTACTATAAAGTTTTAAAAACTTTAAAGTAGCTTCGGGCAAGTTACTGCTTTGAAGTTGCAACAACTTTAAAGTAATTACACTAAGTAGCTTTACCGTTCCACATAGTTTAAAAGCTACTTAGAAGTAATAGAACTACATAGTTCTAATAATTAGTAGAAACAACTACATAATTACTAAAATATTCCAAACTGAAGTAATTAAACCTATAAAGTAGTTGCGTAAAAATCAAAGTTCCGATCTCAGTTACTGCTACTTAAATGCTGCTTGGAATCTTCAAATTTCAAACTTATTTATATGGGCTAACCTATTTTTCTCATCTTTACTAACCTTTAGTTTGAGTTTTTAATTAAGACTTTAGCTTGGAGTTTTTTCTGAGAGCTTTTGTTTTTTTCCCTTTAAATTTACTTTTTAAGGGTTTGAATTAATAAACCTCTTATACATAGGTTCATATTTTCAGTGTTTTGTATAGTTCCTTTTCATTTCTCATGGCTTACGTATTTATATAGCCAGACGACAACGCTTCATGATTCGTGTGAATACATTATTTATTGTGAAAACATAATAACTATATAAATCAATAAATAATAATAATAAATTGAAAATGATTCATTTTAAAGATATATTGAAAATAAAATATTTGCGTACCTGGATTGATTCAAAACAGATTCGGTAATGAATTTTTTATTTAGAAGTAATTTTTTATCACTTTTACATGCAATTTATAAATTATATGTTCTAGAATCACGTTATTTTTGCGGGGAACTTTTAAATATGTAAGTTAAGGGAAGTTTACGGCCTGTATATGTATTAGGAATAAAATTTAAGCATAAAGGATTGCAATAATATAGTTAGTGGACAAAGCATGTACATTTTCGTTTTCAGTGACAGTTTTTTTAGTACAATGATGTACTTGCTGAAATTGTAATATTGACCTAACTAATATTTATATCACTGAGCTAAAATATTTTTTGTTATTTAGTGTTAAGCTATGTTATCATAATTAAGACAAATATGCTGCTGACTACAGCTGAAACACAATTAAGAAGATTAATGCCGGAAAATCTAGGCCCCAAATGAGGTATTCATCTTAGAATCATAACCAACTTGAGAGGAAGCTACCACAATGCACCCGCAAATTGTTTTTGTGGAATTGTTTTGCTCTTTCCCCAATTCACAGTTTTTTTGTAACTGCAGTGTGTAACTGCAAGTTTTACATCGTTAATTAATAAATATTGGTTTATTGTTATTATGAATATGATATTTGTAATTGATGGAAGGTTGTATTTTAATAAAATATTAGTCAATGGAATAATTCATAATTACTTCTTGCTAGTAATAATGTAAGCATTTCTTGATTAAGTGGTTTCTTATTAGTTTACTATTACAGAATTTAAACAATGTATTCGTTGTATTTATAAATATTTTAATTGATTTTTACATTAAATAAAACAGAATAGGAGATAATAACGAATAATGAAAGAATCCTCAGAAAGATACACGTATACGAACTTGAAACCCCGTCTGGTATCGGAACCTCTCTTAATCAGTACATAATATGTTTTAAAAAAATAAAAAAATTACGAGACGACGCGCAGCGGAGTCCAGCAATCTAGGAATTTTAAAAACGAAATTTTAGATATATTAAACGTATTATTATTTTCCAACCGCTTCTAACTAGCAGACTCCGTAACTGTTGAGAACAAAGCACAAAACAACATGACGTTAAAATACTTTCTGCTTACTGCAATTTGTTGTGGAATGCTTGTTTCCGAATAAAAAGGGATCATAGCAGAATTAATATAATTTAAGAATAATTACAAACGTTTAATGTGCTCGCACATTTGATTGTAAGTTCGACGAACTTTCAACAGGTGATGAAATAGAACAATATACGCGTTTACAGAAAATGATGAAAAACTTAGCTTCTTGTTTTCGTGACGTCATTATGAGCAACATCTAACAAAAAATTAATAGAAACATCAAATTTGTATTTTATAACTTAAAAAATTAATTTTATATTTTAATATTATCAATGAAAATTTTTCTACTGGTTCAAAAAAGATTATTTTTTGTAGAGTTGCTTTCTATCCGTAATTTTAGCAAATGGTGTTAAGAGACGTATACGATTTATCAGGGCCTATTTTTAACTGAGATGGGCCCTAGGCTCAGCTAGCAAATTTCAGGCCCCGTATTCGAGTGAAAGAAATAAAAACGAAATAAAACAAAGTATATATATTTAAAAACAAAAAACTAAACTCAATATATATTGATTTAAAACTAAACAACTTCTCAAATTGCCCTTGTGAAGGAACTAAAATCATAACACATTTTAACGCAAGAATTTGTTTCTTTAATTTTTTAATTATTTTATTTTTTTATCGGTAACCGTAAATATTTTTACTTTTCCCAAAAAATATACTGCATATACTCTGGAGGAAAAAAACGCACCAGTTGATAACGCACCAAAAATACCAAAACTTGAAACAGTTCTAACTCGGTTAATTTAGAACAAAAATGGATGAACTTTTGCGTGCTGAAAAGATTCTAGTTTAAGGACGTCTTCAAGTGTCTAGTTTAAGGGCGTGTAAGTGAATGTTACGTTTAAGCCTTTCCGCTCCCCGTGACACCTGCAGAAAAAATGTCAAACTTTTACTGCTTGTACGGTATACCAAAGAAATCGTGGATCCAATCGACTGCCAGGGCAATAAAGTACCGATCTTTTCTGTAAATTCTTTAAAACTTCGAGTGTCTACGATAACATGGCGTAAAATTATGAATTTTTGAAATTTACCCTGCATTTTGTTGCAAGTTTTTCGTTTTCTGCCGGCGACATTATTACCGATTGAGCTTGAACATTTTTGCCAAACTCAAAAAAATTTAAAAAATGTTTTTAATTAATAAAAACAACTTTTTTATTAACGTTATTTTTTTAACGTGTAACAGTCAACATCAGCGTTACCCGATGTGAACCATGAGGACGTTGTCGGTCGGATTTTGCACATCGTGTGTGTGTGTGTGTGTGTGCGTGCGTGAGTGCGTGCGTGTGTGTTTCTTCCTTTTTGCTGGGGCACCTCTTGCAACCTCGCTGGCATGTTCAGAACTGTGCGAATCTCTTTCTGAAGAATGTTGTTCCACAATTGCGTCAGTTCTATTCCCAATTCTCGGAGAGTAGCTGGTGGTCTCTTCAGATATCGCAGACAACGTTCGATTTTGTCCGAGACATGTTCAATTGGGTTGAAGTCTGGCCTGATAGGCGGATGAGGAAAAACGCGTATGTTGTGTTGCTGGAAAAGCTTCTGGGTGACTCGAGCAGTGTGTGGACACACATTGTCACACAAACGCTCGTCCCATCCGCGACGTTGCATGGGCAGAACGTGAGGCCGAAGAATTTCGTTGATATACCGAAACGCTGTCTATCCAGGAGTTGATACAATCGCCAGATCGGTGCAACCATCAAACCTAACGTCTCCCCAAACCATGACAGATCCGCCGTTGAAATTGCGCGTCGGATTGACGCAATTGCGATCAAATCGCATTCCTCGACGACGCCATACGCTAATTCGTTCATCAGATCGGAAGAAGCAAAAGCGGCTTTAGTCGGTGAACAATACCTTTCGCCATTACCTCGTAGTCCAATGTCAGCAGTGCATACTGCATTTTCTCCTGACGATGCCGGTGCGTCAAGTGAGGAACACTAGCTCTAACACGAAAACGAAGTTCACCTTCATGTTGACTATTTCGTACCTACCGTCCTATCGGATACTCATAGAATCAAGTCCATATTCGCTGCAATCATGTGAGCGCTTCTCACAGGATCCCTTCGAGCTGCATTTAAAGTGTTCGATCCTCGCGACGTTGGTAGAATGAGGGCGATCAGATCCTTGACAACGACGAAAAGTTACCGTCTCTCGATGCCGGGACCACGTACAAGATACAACACTATCGTAAACCCCCATATCTCAATGCGACTTGTCGCATACTAACTCCTACCTCCAAAAGAGCAACAATTTGTGCACGTTGAATGTCCGTTAAATACGGTATTGTAAAGCTTCGAATAACTTTGTGATACTGATTAATTTCAAAACATTAGTAAAATAAAAATCAAACACTAGTTTAGACACTTGCACATCGGGTAACGGTGGTGTCGTCAGATGCACGTTAAAAAAATAAACGTTAATAAAAGAATGTTTTTACTAATTAGAAACATTTTTCAAAATTTTTTAAATTTGGAAAAGAAAAGGTTGAAACCCAAGCGATAATAATGACGCTCGCAGAAGAAAAATACCCATCAAAATGCAGGGTGAATCTCAAAAATTCATAAGTTCGCGTCAAATCATCGAAGGCACTCGAAGTTTTAAAAACTTTACAGAAAAAGAACTGAACTTTATTGACCAGGCAGTCGATTGGATCCACGATTTCTTTGGTACACCGTACAAGCTGTTAAAGTTTGACATTTTTTTAATCAATTTTTTTTTCTTCGGGGAGGAGGGAGGCGAAAAGGCTTAAACACAGCATTCGCTCGCACGACCTTAAACTAGACACTTCAGGCCTTTTAGCACGCAAAGGTTCATCAATTTTCATCCAAAATCCGCCAAGTTATGACGGTTTGAAATTTTGGTATTCTTGGTGCATTTTCAAGTGATTTCTTCCCTCGAGAGTACAAATATTATACATAAATAGTATCGATTTTCTCCTATCCTCCATTTGAAACGAATGTGGTGTCGCAAAAAGTAAACAAACAAATACATAAACGCCAACGAAATCTCAACAAATTTTTGTTGGGAGCCGAAATTTTTGTTTGCGCATTTTTATGATTTTATTTTTCAATTCGGGCCCATCTTGCCGTTGGGCCCTAGGCACGCGCCTAATGGTAAAATAGGCCCTGCGATTTATGAGTTAATGAATTAAGAATTACCATCAATAATCGTTATCGGTTGATTTTATTTGAGATATTTACCCGTGTATGAAGTTCTTAGTTAATAAAATATAATACAACAATTTATTTGTTACAGGTTTTCCATCAAATACATGCATATATAGAAGAAACAAGAAAACATAGAAGTTTAGCACTACACGATTAAAAACTTCATGATGCTTTCATAGATTTTTCGTCATCGTCCAGACTGGTTTACAGTTACCTATAGAGTTACCTATTTCATCAATTATAATAAAATGTATATACGTGATTTTTAATAAAAATTAGAAATAATTTTTTTATAATGTTATTACCATAATTTTAATATTAAGTACTCTATGTTGATTCGTTTGAAAATAATTTTTCCAGAAATAGGTCATCCCTGTAGTCTCTGTGTCCCCCATATACGTAACAAGTCTAGTAAATGCAAGCTGGAATGTATTTAGCACATCAGAACCAATAAACGAAAGTATTACTTTCCAAAACAGGTTTTAGTTCTTTAAGCACAAATGTCTATTATTAGGTATTGTTACCCACCCTTTGTAAAACTATATTTCAGTACAGTTTGGCAGCAAAAGCTAATAGTTATTTTTATAACAAGCGCGTAAAAATAAGTTGTATGGCATGAGTTTGGAAGTTTTGTAATGAGACCAGAAGAAACCAGGCGAATACCATAAAGCTTATTTGAGGCATGCATACAAGTTTTTGCACGACCGCAGCCTATATAGCTGTTTCATATTGTTTCGACAAAACAAATCATCACCAGATATGTTTGCAAATTATTAAACAAGTTATAAACGATTGGAGCGATTTTTAATTATTATAGGTCAATTATTATTTACTAATCTATATATTTAAAGCACAGCTCGTTTTTGTTCCACTTTGTCTACGAGTTCTACAAGACCGATTTGCTTTATTCTTTTTTACTAAAGATTTACTCCGTAGATTAGTCAACACTACTTACTTTTTATCTATATATTTAAAACACAAGCTTATTTTTGTTCCAGTTCGTTCGAGAGTTCCACTGGGCCGATTTACGCGATTCTTTTTTTATATTAATGCTTTCGCTGTGTAGCATCCAGTTTATTGCGATAGTTTGTTTTTATATTTCACATAAATATGTGGTAGCAAAAGGCACCAACAAATAAAATAGAAATTAGGCCGTTATTGTAGGAAAGTTTAAAGCTTTTCAAGTGGTATCCTTTTGCTATATTATAGAACTTACAACTGGTCCCGCGAAACCCCATAATATTTCCACTAAACCCCAGGGTTCCACGGAAGACACTTTGGAAATCATCTTTTTTTTTACATTTGCCATTTCAATAAGTTCCCGGAAATATTTTCATGGAAAGTTACCAAAAAATATATTTCAGGAAATTTGCCAACACTATTTTGTCATGTTTTTGAAATATGTACTAATAGGTGGTTTCAAGAATTCTTTAGACAAGATTGATTTTTGATTTTATTCTTATCATTTCGTAAGGTAGAATTGTACGTATGTATGTAGAATAAACCGGAGGGAGGGGTAGGCCAGAGAGGAATATAAGTCGAAAGAGTGGAGGGTAAGCTGGGAAAGAGGAGTGCTAACTAAGCTTACAATTTTCAACTGGTTATGTTTGGTTGCGTTTGTTTAAATAATCACTCACGAAAATCCAAAGGATTGTAATCACAACGGATGGTGTATATAGGGAAATGATTCAACACTTTTAACCGTCATGACTTAAGGAGGTTTCCCTAGTAGTAGGTTGTGTTTATTAGGAGCAAAAATGAAGTGTCGAGATTGGTAGTTTAGATGCTGACCGCCAGTGAGGCAGACAAACCAGTCCAAGTCATCAACCAGTCTTTTCTACATAGATTATAAGTTTGACATAATATATAAAGTCAATAGGGAAAAAGCTTGAGCATTCTTTTGTAAATAAACATTATTATTACCATCATCGATGAAGTATCGACAGCAGCTATTGGTATAATTCTGGGCATTTTTAAATAGATACATTAAAATCTCAAAACTTCAAGATGGTGTCCACAACTGTTAGTATTGCCCTTCATGTATAAACCCCTTTTTTTCTCAAAATCTTTCCAGCATCCGTATTTAATTGCTTTGAGTTTAAGTACGCTATGTTTTTGTTTGTAACTAAGTTTTTGTATTAAAGGTTTATTACCGAGCGTTCAAAAAGCAGCGGTTGTTGGTTGCCGATATAGTCAATACTTGTTATATTGATTGTAAGGTAAGGTATTAAATGAAAAGATTAGGAAGTTTCAAATGCAAAGGGTTGCATTATTATCTAACTGAATTGAATATCCCATGGCGTAATTCTACATTTTTGGAACTTCCCATGTAGCATCATATACATTTAATGAAATACATACTTAAATCTCAATATTAAACATAGAAAACGGCAGATTCTTTTTTATTTAAGAACATTTGATTCTTAATATTATATATTATATAATACATTTAAACTTAGAATGTTATTTAAATATATTTCATTGTATATACTTTTAATATGATGTATTTGATTTAATGTGATTAAAGCCTCAGTACATTTCGCTGTGGTGTCAGATGGGCACGTTAAACAGTCGATCTCGACAACGACATAAGCATCTTTCTGTGATTGTCGTTAAAAATAACACCGCCCTATATACGAAAAAGTAAGTATTTACTTCAGAAGAAAGAAAGAAAATAATACAAAAAAAGTAACTTTTCTTTGGTTTATTGTCAAGATAAAAACTACAAAGATATAAAAATAAAACTTTGTTCAACATACTATCATGAAATCCTTAAATTATTAAGTACAAGCATTGTGTTTTCATTCACGTGTCTCGGTATTCGGCGAGACAGCCAGCGCTACCTAGCGCTGGATGACCCAAGCCCTATTGAACTACGCGATGTAAGAGAGGTGAGGATCCGAGCTTGAATTCTTTTTTCGTATTTCAACAAAAGCAACACGTTACTAAAGCTTACCCATTAGGGTAAGCAGTTGGCACCTAGTATTATTAAAAACTTAAAACGCAAAGTTATCCATAAGGTTGCATAAAACATTTAATAAAAATGAATATAGTATACAATACAAACCACCACCAATGGAAATTCATTAAATACACTATTTTATTTCATTTTGCACCCCGTTTAAAAACGTTTTATAAAATGAAACAAACGCTTCAACACATGTTTTACATATTTTCATTGTAAAGTTAAACATTGATGAGCTATGTAATATTTATGTAACCTACAATATATCTTAAATTAAAAATATTTTGGTGTACGTTAAATATTTCTAAAACATGAAGATCTAAATGTCGATTGTTTGCTCAAAACGAAACATTTAGTGAATATTTCTAATCATGCTAAATTTTATGGTTTTTAACCATAGAATTTTTGTTTTATTTGTATACGAAATGTTTATCAAAAGTATGCTTTTAAATATTAATTTACTAATAACATTGAAACATTTAATATATATGTTAGATTTTTATATATTTGTCCAAATGTGTATTAAATATGTATGACATAAAGATTCAATTAAAATTATTCGACACAAAGTAGGTTTAATAAATATTTTTTATTACAAAAAACATTTAGTATTTAAAATATATTTAACAAATATATATTAAATATAGTGGTTACTATGAAAATATATTTTCTTTTAGAAGAAACAAAGTTATTTCAGTCGGTTTAGTATAATCAGAAGCAGTTATTACTAATTAGAAATAGAAACAGAATAAAAAAATGTATATTAAACTTAATTTTGTAAAATACATCATGCGGATAAACCGCTACCAAACATCTTCGTTGACGTTTCTATTACCAAGGAAGCTTTCTAAGAAAACCAGAGATAAACGCATAGATATTTCCCAGATATTTCTAGTGACTTTTTGAGTCTCATTTGCTTTTTAAAGTTTTTGTAGAAATAATTAAGTCATTGTTATTCACATAAAACAGACATTTATTGAACTTTTGGAATCAATTTTCTTTCTTGGGAGTTTAGTAGAATGTAGACGACATACAGTTACAAATAATCAATTCCGGTGTAGAGAAAATGCATTGCAAGAAATTTTAAGCTGATAAATATGTCGAAAAATGCTTACTATTTAATAAATCAGGATAATAAAATTTGTAGGCGCAATACCAGGCACTTTTTTTTAGTAAGTAGCAAAGTGGTTTACAGGGATGAATTCATTTAAAACTTTATATATTTTAAAACTTCAAACGATATATTAAAGCTTCAAACGAAATTTTGAAACAATTCTGTCTTGATCTTGAACAAGAAAATCTATGAATGGCTTAAATCTTCGGTCGGCAAACAAATAACACAAACCGGAGAAAGTTCTGCGATAAAAGAGAAGAAAATAAGTAATTTTATTTTAGTAGGAAAGTGGTTACAGGATTAATTTTAAATAACGGGTTTCTGAACTTTTGTAGAAACTTTATAGAATTGCATAGGAAATTATATAAAGTTACTACCCGAGATTCCAGGGACTTTAATAAAAAGTCTCGAGTCCCGAGAATAAAAAATCAACTATCTTACAAATACATAAGAATGAACTTGAAATGTAGAATTTAAAGAACAAGATCGAGAATACTTCGATGAGATGGTTCGACATTAATTTTGTAGTTATTGCAATACTGATTTTTAGAATGAGTTTAGAATTTATGGAAGCTATTCAAAAAATATTACAAGGTAACATCGTAACTACTGAAATAAAGACTAGAAAGCATAAACGTTTGTGATTCTTAATTCTAATGGTAACCGTTTATAATCAGAAAATTAGTACTTAGCACTAATTAGTACTACTTTGCAGCAGTCTCTTACATATTTGGTATAAAAAAGAGATATACGTAATAAAATTGCAAGTTCGAGTTGTCTCCCCCAGGTTTACGTAAAACAAATTAGTGACTAAAGAGGAGCTTACGTGAGATTATTAAGTTGGAAACTTGTTAGGTGTATCATGGTCATAAATATAGTCACGGAACATCGGCACAGTTTGTTTTATGGTCGTCTTAGTAGTTGCTGTACAAGCATACAATCTAAGTCGTGGTGCCCAACGAAGCATTTACAAGGGTTAGGGTTACAATTAGAAATTTGCTGCTTAAAAGCAATAGGATACACCTTAGCTTTGAGTTTAACCGAATGTTGAACTTTTATCACTGATAAGAAACGACAAAATAATAGTGGTGGGAACTTCTTTTCTCAGTTTTCTTAGAATTATTTTAACTCTAGTAAGACAGGACTTAACTTTAATCCCATATCCATGTTTTGGTTTCAAATTCCCTTTTAGCTCCTGAAATGAACACCTCGAGCAAGACATGTTTAATACTGAGCGAAAACTAATTTTTTTTTATGTAACTTCAACGGAGTTAGCAAACTACAAACTCCTAGAGCCAAGAGATTCGCAGGCTTACACCGTTCATAGCGGAAGAGTATCCGTTTCCCTCTGTTTCCCTTTTCCGCTCATCAGTAAAGGGAACTGACTATTATAGCATGGTGCACTATTATTTTGTATAAATTCAGCTTACAGTTGAGACTTTAGTACTAGACTTGAGAACAGACTTACTTTGTTTAGTTAGAAGCTTCAGGCTTCGGAATACATGCATACATATACAAGTTGTAAAATAATACCTTTAAGAGCTTATTGGCTGTCAGAAGTTTGAGTTTATGTCAGATGACGTAGACAATAAGGTACATCAATATTAAAAAAATAGATTATTTTTAAAGTTGTTTATTGTCTCGAGCCTTATTTGGTAAAACTCCATAATCATCAAATAAATCAAAACGATTAGTAAAAAGTTTTACAAATTTATTATAAACTACCTGGCAATTGTTTAGACAACTAAGCTGTCATTATCAAAGGTAATATAAATAAACAGGTCGCTAAGGTAAATATAAAAATTGATAACTATTAGATAAAAATAATAAAAATTAAATATCTAACACTTCCGTAACTGAGAATTACTGAGCTCAATTTGTTCATTCATTAAAGGTAGCCTGAGTTTGTGTGTAACACTATGCCTAGTCATATGAAGTCGATTATGAAACGAACGAATATTGCTCTATTTTAAGAACGTGATTTTTTTAACTTTCAGCTCAGTAAACTTATCTGTTTATTCTAAACTGGGAATTTTAAAAAATATTCCACAGAATTTCAATTTGACTTATTGTTCATATGCTACACTCCTAAGTACAAAGAAAATTGAGCTTTTTATTTGTTAGAAAAAAATTAACCAAAAAATCGAATTTTTGCAAAGTTTGCATACAAACATGGAGTAATAATTAAATCATTCCCTGTATTATGATCTTTTACTGCTGCTATAACATCTTCATAAAATTGTTTGACATGCTCTAAACACTGCAGAGCACTGGATTATTGGTAGATTATTGAGATAAAATACCTCGTTTCATTCGATGATGTTCTACTTTTCTTGTGATGCTTACGTTAGTCTGATGTATGCACTTTTGGAATTTTTATCGTCTCCTAATTTTCATTGACGTTACACAGGTGTGGGGAGCAAAGCTCATTTCTTGTTTTCCTTTCCATTACACAATATCTGCATAGTCTGCGAAGAAGTATTAAGATGTTTTCTTTTATTGTAGTATCTACTTCGTTTTTGTTATTGTTTGTTCTGTATTGTTATTGCTATACTTTGTTGTTATACGTTTATAAAACATGGGTTTTAAATCTAAAGTGAATAAAGTGAATCGCATCGCAGATACATTCACTGTTACTGTGACACGGAGTATACTACATACAACATTTTATGTTTAATATTTTTATTAGATAAACATTACTTGAAGACATTAGAATCATTCACTAGAATCTATTTGGATTACCTATCTATTACGAGTCGAGTACTTACCGATCTTTTTCTACTACAGTCACCGAGAGGCTCAAAGAGTAGCGTCCTTGATCCTGGATTGTCATTCGGCGTTTGCCTCATAACAAAGTACCAGATCATCGTTCCCATGTTACACAAAGATATTTAAAAATACAGTTTGTATAATACAAAAATAAGTCCTTGAACACCCTCCGTAGAGCTACGATTTCGCTCCCTGTGATTTTGAGTTTTCTGCTTTTTAGTTAAGAACAAGCATATCGTAAGCAACGTGGGAGAAAAGCGATAAGAAACTATTTAGGACTGTTTCGGAGATTAGTGAATTTTGGAAAGACTTTAAAATAGAAATCAATCTCAGATATAAATATACAACCCATAATATGGAATATACAGAGTGTAACTAATATAACTCTATAAGTAGAAACCTGGTAATGGGGGGTAGCTGTAATGATTTAGAACGTATTTTTCTGATAAACATACATACATTTTAAGTACGCTCACTGTACTCACATTACATTAAAAATAGGAAGCAAACAAAAAACATTTTTTGCTCCCATTCCAACAAAAGTTTGGCGCTTTTGACACCCTTTCCAAAAAAGTTTCTGGTTATTATCTCGGGAATTGCTGCCCCCCCCCCAAATTTCACTATGGGTACTATTGTTCTACTTGATGAGACAAAATAACTGCAAGCACAAGAAATAATAATAGCGTACGCTAACCTAACATTTTCTGTGTACTATGGGGCTCTGTTTAGCGGTGTCAGCGCGTCGTATTTTCTTGACACAGGTGGCTGTGTCTCCATTAGCGATACTCAAGATACATTGGCGTTACTTTGTACAGTTCACAAAAACTACGGGCAGTGGAAGTAAATAATTCTATAGATGGTTTTTACCTTCCATGGCTATCGCGATCAAAAGACTTTTTGATCATACGAAAATTGTTATAAAACAATTAAAAATAAATATTGACTTAACAAAGTTTAATTTAACAAGTTTCTTACGAAAATTGTATACCGGTCAAATTGGCTGAAATTGTGATATGTTGTAGTTTACATTATCCTGATCGAAAGTTTCCGTGGCTTCGAAGCTCTAAGATTAGCAGTCTTGGAGTTACAGAGCACGGAAAGCAGGAAAAATTCATACTTCGGTATATCGATTTTTAACACGTACAGCCTCGGTAAAGTCATTTTTTGTATATACTTCTTTTTTGTTTTTGTTTTGACTAACACAGGTAATTAAGTTGTTTTGCATTAATGTGGAATTATACCGGGTGTCCCATTATATTTTGACTCTTTACAAACCTATATAACTTTTCAACTAATTGAAATAATGAAATGCGGTGTTCACCAGTCTTCTTCTTAGTTTTTAAAGTTTTTTCTGAGTATCAGTCTTCAGTCTTGTTTGCCCACTTCCGGTTTATCCGGAAATGACATAACGTATTTTCGGGAATACGGCAACTTTGTGATTTCAAATGGAACACCCTGTATATTCTTTCACAGTTGGAAAGCCCATTGTTTCCCCTTTCCGAAAGTGTAGTACCTGTTATGGTTAATATACAGGGTGATGGTTTTATAAGCTTTTTAAATGAATACTGCATGTTATTGAACATATGTTCAATTATCTTTTTTTTTGTCAAACTCATTTATTGCTGTCTTCCTTCAGTTGCTACGCGCCTTCATCCATTCTTTCTTGAATTTGATAATTTATTCCCAATTGTTTTATATCTTCAAGCAACTATAGTATTTGCCTCAAATACAGTTTTTAACTCAAGTTTTATACTTTTCATGTCAGTGTAATTTTCATTAACTCTATACAAAGAAAATATTGATCAGATTAATAGTTTATGTATTAAGATACGAGACAAGAACGATAAGTGCCTTACGTACCAGTCTCTAGAAAAGTAGAAAAACTAGATTCAAAAGGTCGAGGTTTTCAATTTTACAGAATTGTAAGCATTTAACGATTCGGGCAGTCAACAACGATTTGGTAAGTTGGACTTTCTGTGACAGTTAAGAAAGCGAAAAGAAATAAAAATAGATCGATTACGAAAACTGTTTATTTTTTAATTTTATGTTTGTTTTTCTTTCATTGTACTTTTGTAGAGATTCGACAATTGCATTCGCAATTTGTCGCAATATTTACCTCTTCTAATTAAAGTAATTATTGAGAAATTTGTTGTGCAATTGAACATTTTTCAAATATTACCTCAGTTGTTCCAAGTAAAAAATTATATGCTGTTTTTTGACATTTCACTATCCTCCTGGTAGGTAACTTTACGAATAAAATTATCAAAAAATTTAATTTTATACAAAACAAGAATTTATTTGAGTATGTTTTTAATTTTGCTTATTTTTTTTTGTTTAATTGAGACTGAAATGTAAGATTTTAAAATAGGTACTTATTAAGAAAAAAGGTCTATAATTGATAAGAATATGGCTAATGGTAACAGTAAATAGGTAAGTAAATTAATTATTAAAAAGGTTTTTCTTGTGGCAATTTTATTTAAAAAAAGATTCTCAAAATAATCGGAAAATCTAATTAGGACAGGGTATAGTAAAGTAATGAGATCGGGTACGGTAGGTTAGGTCTCCTTAGATGCAACCAACCGTACCACAGTCCTGCAGGTTTCCAGTGTCTTCAGTTTACTCACTTCAAAGCATCCGCTAATGCAAAGTGGCTCTTTACCACTCAACGTCTAAGTAAATGGACAAGATTCACTTATATGTGCTACTGACAGCCCTTAGACGAACCTAAGTTTGCGGAAACATTTCCTCCTACTCCGACAAGTCAAAGAGTTACACAATGTACACGTCTACACCTTGTACTAACATTCCTAACTTGAGATAATATTTACACACGTACAGCTCACATAATTATTGTTTTTTTGTTTATGTTTAAATAATATACATTAGCGAATCCCTAGATATTTATTTCAATTAAAATCTAACAATAAGAAACTATGTATAAGCATAAGTATCTATGTGAATACGAATCAATACTAGATAATAGTTTAGAATTACATTTTACATAATAGAAGGTTTTAAATATATAACTTGAATGTTGTGATAATTGCGTATTTACGATTTTCTTTAGTAAAACACGGACTGTTTTTTGGTCATTGTTGAATCCGGAGTGAAAATTGAAACACTGACTGTACTTTCTAGTTAAAAGTTTTCCTCATTTAGTGAGGCAAAAGCAAAATAAAATACAGCTTAACTAGGCATTAGAAAGGTGAAAATGTAAAACATTATTTGCACGGTGAATTAGTGCTGGTCTTATTTTAAGCAAAAAAATGTGACTTAATATTTTGTGTTTTTCAAAGTTTCTGAACTTGTAGTAATAGTTGTTTACATTGCAAGACCGTTACTTAGAACTTTACGTGCGAGCTTGTTATTCGTGCAAGCACGTAGAGTTCGTATAACGGTCGAGCATTGTACAACGTTTTATGGTATACTGACTCTGAAATCTTTAATAAATAATTCTTTCATTTACTGAAGCAGTACAGCACAATACGTAAGGTATATATCAATGTTTCAAATAAATATGTTTGTAATAAATAATTCTTTCATTTACTGAAGCAGTACAGCACAATACGCAAGATATATATCAATGTTTCAAATAAATATGTTTGTTGCTATACTATTGGTGATTAACGAGCGCGTAATAAATTTTATGTCCGATTGCATTATAAAGTACTGTTTATTGTATTGTTTTGCGGCAGTGAACTGGCTTATTATTGTACTCGTAAAATAAAGTGGTAGTAGTAAAATAAAGCATGACAACTGTATATTACATGTCAAATTTTCTTCTGTCAAGAATAGACGTCAAATTTATAAACTGATTTTCTTTTGATAATTACCCAACTTTAGGAATCGAACATAAAGCTTTGTATGCAACTCTTACATAATCGGACCTTATAGACTCGCCCTTTTTATAGGCCTTGCTCGCTTCGCTCGCTCGTCCACAAACTGGGCTTGTCTATAAAGTCCTACATTATGTACTTGTTACATAAATATCTATTATTTCCACTTTCTATGTAAATGACACTTTATAGACATTTATGATAACTAAGTAACTGAGCAGTTACAACTACAGACCTGTAAAACTTTACGGGCTCCTAAAAGAGACCTGTAATAGAAACTACATTGTTGCTTAACCACAACACCATGGCAACGTCTAGCTACCGATTACCTACCACCTTTAATTACAAAATGTCTTACAATAAATTAATAAAAAACGCTGGCGAAAGTGGAAATAAAACTTTGTGCGCGACACGCTTTGTAATTAATCGTTACTAGGCTCATTGGATTATGGATACTTGCTCCTTCGTCGCTCGCCCCACAAACTTTTCAGCTCACCTGTAAAGACTAATTTACAAAGCTTGGCACGTAAATAACTATTACGGGCTTCATAACGGGATAGCCCATAAAAAGAATCTTCACCCCTAGAGACAGAGCTCAACAAACAGATGTTTACGAATCAGTATACCATAATAGTAGATTGTTTTATTAGGATTAAAGGTGCCCCTTTTTTTGGCGAGCAAATTTTGCATTTGCGAGGCGAATCGTAGCGAAGCCGAGCGGATGCTTAATTGCGAGTCACAAAAAGGCACCTTTAATCAGAATGAAACATGCTACTTTTTCTCCAACCGAAATCACCCATTGAACTATTAATTTGTGTTTTGAACAAAATTATTCAAACTACATTGGGATAATAAAGCAAAGTAGGTATCGATGTGTAGTCATGGACACTTTGTCAAACATTGGTCGCCATTTTGCTAATTGAGTTCATTTGTGATTGTTTGTGGTCTAATTTGTTGAAAACTGTGTAAAAATGGAATCTGATGAAGATTTAGGTGTACCTAGGGAGATACTGGAGTGTGCGAAAGAGGTTTCTTTGAATCTTCTCCCTAATAAATCTCGAGAAATTTATGAATTTGCGTATCGACGTTTTATGGATTGGTGCAAAGAAAAAAACATTCAGTTGTATTCAGAAGATGTACTGATGGTGTATTTCTCAAACTTAGCAAATAAAATGAAGCCGTCAACGCTTTGGTCACAATATTCAATGTTGCGGTCAACGTTGGATGTAAAGAACGGAATTGATATGAGTAAATATTCAAAGCTACGTGCTTTTCTCAAGAGACAAAATGAGGGATATTCATCAAAAAAATCGCGAGTATTTACAAAGGAGCAAGTTGACCGCTTTTTGAATAGTGCACCTGATAATTTATATTTGATGATGAAGGTAAACGCTTTCAAAATGAAAGAACAAAATTCTTAAAAAGCTTTTTTATAGGTTGTCCTAATATTGGGGGTTGCAGGCGCATGCCGCTCTGATGAATTAGTCAATCTAACAATTGATAATGTTGAAGATGTGAAATCCGCTTTAATTATCAAAATTCCCACTACCAAAACCAAGAGACCACGATCTTTTACTGTGCTGGGAGAAAATTATTTAACTTTATATCGAAAATATGTTGCTCTACGTCCATCCGGATTGGTAGAACGTCGATTATTTCTCAGATACGTTAGTGGAAAGTGTCATCGAATGCTGGTCGGTATTCATAAAATCAGTGCCGTCTCGCAAGAAGTAGCAAAATTTTTGAACCTGGACAACTGGAAAGAGTACACGGGACACGCATTACGACGAACGTCTGCTACTCTTTTAATTGACGGCGGTGGTGACCTCACTTGTCTAAAAAGACACGGAGGATGGAGATCGAGCACTGTGGCGGAAGGCTACATCGAAGACTCGCTTTTGAATAAAGAAAATATTGCGAAAAGAATACTGCAGGTTGATAGTGGTAATAATAATGATAAACCAAGCACCACTGTCATTTCTAATGACACAGCATCGGAAAATAATATAATTGTTAGTGAAAACGTGTTGGACTGTGTTAAGAATTGTTCCAAGAATGAAGGTGCTGGAAGTTCCAGTGGATTATTTAATTTTAATACCTGTTCAAACTGTGTATTCAATATCAGTGTGAATAAACATCAATTGTAAAGATTGTTGAATAAACTTGTTCAGATTAAAAGTACCAAGTTTTAATTTAAATCAACACTTTTAATACTAGGATTAAAAGTGACAACTTTAGCTCCTAGGATTAAAAGTGAATACTTTTGTTGCTAAGATACCAATTTTTGTTTACTGTATGGAAAATGTCAACCTTAGAGCCTCCTGACAGTCGTAAAATGTCATACTTTTGTAACGGTTGGAGAAAAAGTATATTACACATAAACATAAAAACAATCAGTTTAAAACTAGAATATCGCTCAACACTGCCAAGGAATTGCAAAAAAGCATATAGCAATATGCAGCTACTACTAATAGAATGTTACTTTAGTTACGTTTATTACTATTACAGAATAAAGGGGAAATAAAAAATCCATTTAACATTTTTGTATCATCATTACAGGCGAAAAGTAATTAGAATTACTATATTAATCGTAAATAGTAAAAGCTTGTGATGTTACTTACCTGACAATTGTACACAAATACAAAACACTTACAACTGTTATTATACGATACACCACATTGTACGTCAACTATTTACTCACAGGCGCCATTAAAATCAGCACCAAGTCAGCAAAAACTCATTCTTCTCAATTTTTCGTTCGGTTTAACAAACATAAATTTTAACAGTAGTAACCATAAGGGTTCAAATAACATATATCGATGTTAAATCAACTCCTTAATTTTGTCGATTCTATGCACTCTGTCTCACTCTGTTTAAACTTTTTATATTTTGCACTAACATGTTTTAGTTTTATCTGTACGCATTTAATACATTACTACAAATAGAGCATTTCATTTCTTCAACATTTCAGTGTCTTTTAAAGCTGAAGATCTATTATTGTTTGATTCAAAGCAAATAAACTGTCAGTTCAAACAATTTAAACACATTCCTTGAGCGAAGTGATTGTCTATACAACAAATATCTTTGTATGGTCTTTGATTAAAGCTTGAAATTACTTGAGTCAAGCGAAATTAGTGTAACAAATATTATAGGTTGACGGAACCACCTCCAATTTCTTAAAATAAATAAATGTCTTGTTGTGTGAAACCAAAATTTGTCAACCCAATTAAAAATAATTCAACATATGGAAATCTGTTGTTTTAACAACACCTTTTTTCTCAGTGTAGCAATTCAAATGAAAATTTTTGGTTTGAACTATGACTTTTGCTGAGATTTAACGTAGAACCCAGACAGCACATAATGTCCTAGGGATGTCCTTTTTTGGTCCATTTTATATCCAAATGTCCGTGGACATAAAACGGATCAAAAAAGTACGTCCAAAGGATGTCCATAACCATGAACGTTAAATGTACGTCCGTTATTGGACTAAAAAAGCATGTCCATAGGATATCTTACCTAGTCGTCAAATGTACGTTCATTATTGAACCAAAAAAAGACTTCCATAGGATATACGATGATGGACTTTCAATGTAGGTCTGTTAATGAACGTTGTAGGTTGTTTTTACACGACAATTTTAAAATTTATATAAACAAATTATTGTAAATCAATTTTTATTCGCATAAAATACATAGTAAGTTGTTAAAATAGTTAAAATTCTGATAATTTTGTAGCTGATATAATTAACTAAATTAACAAAGTTTTTTTGTCTAAAATAAAAAGATTCAATGAAAAATTACATGAATTCAAATAAATTTGATCCCTGCGTTAAATCGTTTCTATAAGTT
This sequence comes from Agrypnus murinus, assembly GCA_929113105.1. Lineage (NCBI taxonomy): Eukaryota > Metazoa > Arthropoda > Insecta > Coleoptera > Elateridae > Agrypnus > Agrypnus murinus. The sequence goes on from OV816026.1 coordinate 144,201,190, forward strand.
TCAGTTTCACCGTAAACAAGGTCAACTCGTGTATCTTGTTAATAAAATCCTTTTTGGATTCGAAGAGAAGATTTCAGAATAGTTTCAAGTTAAAATTAGGGAATCAATTATGTATAATTATGAAAAATTATATGATTAAGTTTTAAGTAACCGAACTTTTGCATCTGTTATGCAAATACATTTGTTCTGTTTTTTGTTTTTGAGTTTTGACTAGTGTTGTGGAATAGTTAGGTATTAAAATTATTTGAATTTATTGTTCTCTTGACTGTAATTTAAATAAGAATTCAAATCACGCTATAGAATAGATAACGGTTTAGTAAACCTGTCGCAAACTTTCTCCGATAAGTTCTTCGAGTGCGGTTTTTGGCAATTTCCAAATAACTATGTTAAACCTATTTTCTATTTCACTTTGAAGCCTGCTCAGTTTGAAATAGAAGAGGAGGTAGGTACGAAGGGCCGACCTTCACAAGGTTTGATGACTAGTTTTTATTTTGTGTTTGACCGTTGACAGTGAATGGTCAAGCTATATGTACCTACTGTTTTAATTTGGTAAGTAATAAAGAATTTATTATTTTTTTAAAATGCATTAATGTTTTCAGCTTCAGCATCTCTTGATATGTTCGTCAAATTAATTGAAGAAGTAACTGGGAAATGGATCAACAGAGCGTAGGATAACGGCTGCAACAACTAAGTACATAATTGTACATGTATTTACATACTGTAAACTATAACATACTTTAAAACAATAAAAATATTACAAAATAAAATCTTTAACAAGTTTTATCTCTTTAATCAAGTTTTGTATTAATGATAAAGTACATTTGCTATGAAAAATTACTAATTTACAAGTAAATAAATTATTACTTTATTCAATGAAATATAAAATTAATTACAGAATTTAATTAATTGCAGAATTTAATTAGTTCCATAATTTAATTAATTGTAGGCATTAATTAAATATTGAAAGTCCTAATTATGTCACAAACAGAAGTCCTATGGAAGTCCAATATCGTATGTGCGTTGAATGTCCCTTTACGAACATCCACTAAATGTTATTTTGTGGACGTCCTAGGGACATATGAATTTGTGGACAAAGGACGTAAAATGGACATAAATCGAACGTACCTTATTTCACTAGTCTTTTCACCTGACATGTGCCTAACTTCCTTGGTCTACAGACACTTTTTCAAGCATTTTCTGTTAGCTTATTCTTATAAAAATGGATTAAAATAGCATTGTGTTACATTTGAAATTTTCAGCAACAAAATGGCTCACCACTTCTGGTCTATCCATGTCCCAAAGTATTATAGACACGTCGATGCAAAATCGCCTGATCTCACTCACTTTCATGATAATTAAACAACTGAACAATGCAATTTTAAGGAGGATACAGCGAAATGTAAAAATGTAGAGAATGACATGAAATTCAAACCTCGAGTTCTTCGACACTTATTCTATTCGGTGGCTTTTTTATAATGTGTACCATTACCGAGAAAAATGGAAAATAAAGTTCAGAATTTAACATGGGCTCTTATGGAGACCATCTAACCTTTAGCAGTTTTCACTAAAAATTCTGATGCAGAAATGTAGAGAATTTAATAAAAAACTAAAAAGACATACTTTCATATTCGAAGAACAATGCTGCCCAATATTTTTGAAATCTTGTGTCTAGTTAATACACAATAATAATTTGAAGTAAACAAAAGAATTTTTCGCAACATATGTGGAAAAACAGTAGAGATGTGCCAACACCTCATAGTGCGCGAATTCAAATAACAGAACAGATGATGACATATAATTAATGACTATTATAATAATATATATTTTATTGTATTAACTAATAATCATATAAATTTATTAATCAAATTATATCGAACAATTCAGTCTTCTGCGTTAATATTCAGAATACAAATGTTAATTCGACGGAAATATTGCAAAATGTAAAATTACATTTTGCAATATGAGGAATACAATTTATTAGCACAATCTAATCTTCACGAAATCAGTAATACAAACATACTAATTTTAAAAATGTATGTATTAAACTTCAGCAACTTTTTATATATTTCTTGAATTCTGCTTAGCAGATTGTAATCTTTAGGCTATACAAAAGTTAAAAAACAGAATATTTCCATCTGTAATTGCATACAAAATTACAAAACATTCAAAATGTTTCCACTTATATTTTGGGATTGACATTTGGAGGTTAGGATGTCAACTCAATCGAAAGCTAAAACCAAACATTGCTACCAACAAAATCGACTGATTTCTTTGCGTTGTTGCCACGATTCTTAACCTATTTACATTTATATTTACACTTTTAACAGTTAAATATAAATGCACTCCAATCGCCTTAAATTATTTAAATACAGTGCGATTCTAAAGTATGGAATAAATTCGATAAAAGGGAAATTATTGATTTTTAGAGAAAATCCAAAAACACATCAATTTTATTTTTAAAGTCCGCACTTTTTGACATCATATTCGAATATACAGGGTGATGCGTTTAAGTGTGATGACGTCATTGACATTTTTTTTAAATAGCAACTTGCATTTTTTGTTTCATATTCTGACACTTCATCCAATTGCCAAAATCGTAATGTAATAAGTTTGTTACCTTACATAAGAAAATTTTTGAAAAAATAATGAAAACGATAAGTCACCATACTTAAATGCAAAGCGAGACGCAAAGTATTGATTTTTGGAAGAATTCCAAAAACATGTCAATTTTGTTTTTAAAGTCCGCACTTTGACATATCAGGTATACAGGGTGATGCGTTTAAGTGTGGTGACTTTCCCGTCTTCATAATTATTTTTTTTCAAAAAATTTTTTATGTAAGGTAACAAACTTATTACATTACTATGTTGGAAATTGGATGAAGTGTCAGAATATGGAATAAAAAATAAAAGTTACTATTTAAAAAAATGCCGATGACGTCACCACACTTAAACGTATCACCCTGTATATTCGAATATTATATAAAAAAAATGCGGACTTTAAAAACAAAATTGACGTGTTTTTGGAGTTTTTCCAAAAATCAATACTTTCCCTTTTATCGGATTTATTCCATACTTTAGAATCGCACTGTATATACAAATAATTAACAAATGCTTTATAGGCATTCATAATAAAATGATTTTGTTCAGTTTTAAGAATAATTTATTTTTAGAGCCTATGTAAAAGCATAAGAGATATCCCCTTGCCCTTCATCCTGCAAAGATCCGCTGTAACCTCCTTAAGTAGAAAAGCAATTTTTGTCTATGCTGGAAAAACAGATCACAGTCAATAATTAGATTCGTTCATTTTAATCATGTAACAGAATAGGGATTTATTTCATTAATTATTCGATATACCGACCCTTTTGAACCCAGGCAAACCAATGATACTGAGTTGTAGAGGATAACTCAGAGAACAATAATCCGAAAAAAATCACGCCGTTCGCCGGTAATTAATAAGAAAAACAATGCTAAAATCGCTATTTTGAGGTTAGAATGTTATGATGTTAGGTTTAGTGATGTAAAAAAACGGTTTTTTTTCTGACTGAAAAAAAACATGAAAAGTAAACATGGTTCTGGTTTTTTTTCAGCAGACGGGTGCTTAATAATAAAAACTTCTTGTAATGATTGGGGAAACAAGAGACCAACCGATTACTTTTCAAATATACATGTATCAATGACCTATAACCTTCAATTTAAGATTTGAACTGATGGTGAGGATTATTATATTTAGTAATTTAGTAAAGCAATAGATAAAAAAAAAGATGAAAATCTTATAGCAAGATCAGGGCATAGGTCAATATATTTACTGTCATTTAGTTTTACTGCAAAAGTTACATATTTAGTAGCTATTTTTTTAAAACGTTGAATTATATTACAGTGAGAATATAATTCACGTGTCACATGGTACATTTTTTATTAATTTCATTGGTGAAAGTACAAAAACAAACTCGCAGAATAGGCTATCAAATCGATGATAATTCTATCACCGCATGTTGACTGTCACCCGTTTTTAATAAATAAAATTGTTTACTGTCAAAGTGACAGAAAGTTTCATTGTTTATTTTCTTTCAACGTTCATTATATTCTCTCACCAAATATAACACGTGTTATGATTAATCAACAATGATACCACTCGTTAAAACCTTTAGAAACTTGAACTCGTGCTTCGCACTCGGTCAATTTTCGTCGGTTTTAACTCGGGCTATCACCGATGATAATCATAACACTAGTTATATTATCCCCGACAATTCAACACATTATTTATCAACTAATCAAATGTCATAAATTTAGTCAAACCAATTAACAATGCTGATTACAACAATAATCACCATTGGTGATAATTACAGAGATAATTTGTTAAATTTTCACATGAATTTCACTTTTGGTCCCAATTTTTTTGGTAATCTTGGCCATCATATTAGATTATACTTGTAGTGATTCAGACGATAAGTGCGAGTTGGGCTTTGCACTCATCACAATTTCCATCTCGATCAACTACTTGTGTTATGACATTCAAAATTATTGGCAAAATTGGGACCACTAGTAGTATTACATATGACACGTGATGTTAAAAAAAACCATCGGAACTTATTAATTTGCTTAATTACAAAGCTATCACACCAATAGTAAAAAACAAGTGATCATATTACCTTATTTTGATCTGTTTCTAAGAACATAATTTGATTCAAATTTTCTCTCATCGAATATAAGTCGTAGTACGATTAATAATCGATGATTCTACTTCTGAAACTGGAGCACCGTATTCAAATCGTCCTATACAGGCTCCTTGAACTGCAGTTTGGTTTCACACATACATGTCGTTGATAATAATCTTACCACTTGTTATATTATGGCTGACAATCCTCTCACAAAAGAAAATGAACAATAAGGAACATAATATATAGACATATAGACTGATATAGACATAATATTCGAAATTATGTCTACATCTGAAAAAAAACAGATTCAGAAAAAAAACAGACACGTATGGGTTTTTTTTGAAAAAAAACTTTTGGTTTTTTTTCATTTACATCACTAGTTAGGTTACAGTTAGTAAAGAAGTTGGCTGTATTTTCGTGAAAATGGCATACAAATGGTGTTTGTGTCATCTGACAAGAAGATTTTATAATTTTTACCTGTTTTTATGACGTCTTTCCAACGAAAACCGTTAGCGTTTGGTATTTCCGTATGTATGCATGTACGATAGGGATCGGTATATCGAATAATTACTGTGTTTTTATGTTCCATGATTTTGATTTACTCTCTCATCTTGTTCACATTACCTTCATGATCTAGTTGTTCGTGGTCAGCACGAAATCCCAGAAACTAATAACTTTTTAGTAAAGATTTTCTAGAATTGCACACAATTGACAATGCAAGTTGTCAAAGCTTAAAAATTTTAAAACAAATCAAAATTTTCGCAATGCTATCAATTTAACACAAAATCATGGCTTGCTTTGGTATCTTATAACTGTAGACAGACCATAAATACTGAAATGGTTTTAAAAATTCTCATCTCATAATTCAATTATGGAAATTATAGAATGTTGTATTAGATATGATGAAATTAAAACAAGATTGCTGGAACTTCTACAATATAGTAAGTATTTCTATATCTTGTTGCAGTAGCATTCAGCTACAAGGAAAAAGCTGTCCAGGAGTTTCACTTGTCCCAATCCCTTGTTCAAGGTAGAAATACAATCATTACTACTCAGGATGCAGTTGGCCAACATCCTATCTATAAAGATACTTAGTTTTAGTATTATTTAATTATTGCTTGAGTAGAATAGAAACAGTATCAGCAAATATTTATGTATTATTCATTGTAACCAATTACTATTTAATTCAAGAATAATTTATATTCCAGATTTTTATTTCAAGAATAATCCATAATCAAAATTAATTAATTAATCTACAATTCAATTCATACTTTCTATTATAGTATTATGTTAAAATTTAAAAAAAGGGGAATAGACTATTTTATGTAATGTCAGAAATGTGAAACCTTTTTTCCTTTCTTATAAAAGTTCAAATCAAATTAAATTCAAAATTACCTCATTGGCAAATACATGTTTAAAAAGGTATATAATTTAAAACCTTCTTTCCTGTAGAAAAGCTAGTTCACATGAGTTTAGCAAAATCTACAATTGCATATGAAATCTTGCAATTTTAAGGAAATTGGTTGACAATGCTTTGAACTAAATCTGCTTATTATTTAAATTTGTAATGGTAGTAAGTTTTGATTTATGTTTCAAGTAAATGTTAATTTTATTTAGAGAAAAAAAATAGTCCATTCCTACTTTATATCAGTACTTCTTTCCAATAAGTTTCTTGGTGAAGTCAACTTTTCAGATTAGTCAGTTCTTGCAGTGATTTGACTTCGAACAAAGCCCTCCGAGACAATTAAATAGTTTTTTTTTGTAACATTAAATAAATTCATTATTGAATTTTATATTTTGCTAAATTAGTATAGTGATCAAGTTGTGTATTTTTTTTATTTGTTTAAAAGTTTTAAATTGTTTTACAAATTAATAAATTCATTGTTAATATACGTAAATTATTGTGGTATCTCTTCATCTTCCTCTCCATTGTCTATAAGCCTCTAGACGCTAAGACAAGAGTAGCCAACCAAGCATCTGGACGTTACTATAAGAGTAGCCAACAAAGGTAAGTGGAAGTTAAAGTTTTTCTAGTTATCATCTCCTGGAGTAGCTGTTTCCACTTATAGCATCTTCTTTAGACCCTAAGGAGCTTGGATCTGAAGTTCATCCCTGTTCTGGTGCAATATTTAAATTTCAGGATCAATTGTAGTAAACTTTTAGTGATCCAGGAAACGCCTCCCTACCAACATACGGCCTAGGGTTACATCATATAGTATTCTAGTAGAGTTCGCAAACTTAAGAAACGCATCTAGAAATCAAGTCCATGGTACATTGAAAGGTAAAAAGGTATCGAGTACGTGTTTGGATGCTATTTAGGGTGTATATCAATCCACTAAATTCGTCTGGCGATATCGGTATCCAACACCCCCCCCGGGGGGGGGGGACTGAAAGAACAGCAAATCTAGAATACTTTATCCTGCTATCCGGCTGTATTAAAATAAATACGATCTCTAAAGTATTAAGCGAGTTAGAGCTAATTTTCACACAAGAATTATCATTAAATAAACGGAAGGATACTCACTAGATTAGCTTCTAACGCCCTTATTATGCGTATTTCAATTTCTGCAAACATAAAAAGATGTTTATGTCGTGATATCTTTTGGACGACACAAGATATCAAAAAAGTTTAAAAAATAATTGTTGTTAGTTCGAGATTTTACAATCCAACGCTTTTTGAAACTTTGAAATTGGCTAGACAGTAACGAAGATATGACCAATTTATTCCGACAATGTATAAATTACCGCTGAGCAGCGATCGTTCTATCTCTATTTTCACCCGTCTTCCGTCTCATTCTAACGCACTGCTCTTACCAGGTTCGTAAGTACATACAACTATTAGTACAATATTGGAGTTACAAATGCAGGTGATTTAACATTTTGTTGAAAAACAATTATAAAATTCTTACTGTTTTTGTAAATACAACATTAACCTTAACACGGCGAGTTCTTCAATATTATCTACCTTTGATAATGACAAAGTGTCGAAACAATATTGTCAGGTTAAGATATTAATAAAACTTGTGAAACTTTAACTAATCTTTCTATTTATATTATTGTAACGTTCTTTTTAAAATAATAACAAAAGTGCTGGTTAAATCGTCTATTAATAAGAAATATTTATTTACAAACACTAATGAATACACTATAAATTAACGCTATGATTATAAACCATTAAAAACTATTATTTACAGACTATGAATTTCTAATACAACATTTATCTTTACTAAAAAATTTTTTTGATTTGAAATAAATTTTCATTTGGTGAAATTTATTTTCTTTTTGGCTGTAAACTTTTGGTTATAAAAATTTTTTTTTTCTCCCTTAATTGGGTGTAATGAGGACTAGCAGCCAATAAATAATAATATTAATAAAACAATTTTTTTTTTAAATCTATTAAAGTGACGTTTCGCCTAATCAATGTAGGCTTTTTCAAACATTTATAAAATTTTACATGATACATAATAAAAACATTTAATCTTAATATTTTCTTTTTCCCTTATTTAATAAAATTTTAAAAATACAAAATTAACATTTTGAAATTGTACAATTGTTACATACACAAATATTATATATGTAACAATTGTACAATTTCAAAATGTTAATTTTGTATTTTTAAAATTTTATTAAATAAGGGAAAAAGAAAATATTAAGATTAAATGTTTTTATTATGTATCATGTAAAATTTTATAAATGTTTGAAAAAGCCTACATTGATTAGGCGAAACGTCACTTTAATAGATTTAAAAAAAAAATTGTTTTATTAATATTATTATTTATTGGCTGCTAGTCCTCATTACACCCAATTAAGGGAGAAAAAAAAAAATTTTTATTTATCTTTACATTCACTATTTATTTTGTGATACACAGTTAATGACTTGCTGTTGACTGGTCCTTTTTATCCGCAAAGTCGCTTTTATACCACCATACAAATCTTCTAGAAATCGCTCGAACATACCGGTATATTGCTAGAATAACCGCGTCTATTTCACAGGCTTCGTGCGATGAGTAATGCTCTCGATCGCTGTAGAATTTTCCATTTGTTGTTCGAGAAGAAGTTCTTTCTTTTTCTCTTTTGTTACACTGCCCCCCTCTTCAAGTCTGTTCTGTCCCAGAACAGGTTTTATGCTCTGGTTCCTGTAGAACGGGTCATGACGATATCGACAGTCTTCACCTCGACTACACGTTCCATTACGGTAGAAGTAACAGTCTACACTCTTCGTTGGCCTTAATGCGGGCTGTGGATCAAAACTGCAGACGAAGATCTTGACGTCCGTACCTCTAAAGACGACTTCCAGCATGTTTCTAACGATTCTCCAATCAAGCTGGTCCCGCCCACAGCCGAGTTTGGGAACTGCCAATTTGTTAATACCCCTGGTAAGCAACTCGATCCTCAAATTCCATAATGTCCTCCACAAGTCGGCGTAACTCGGTTTCTGGTAGTAAAACTGCTTGGTTACCAAGTAGTAAATGGATCGGTCATGATCAGGCAAGTGTAAGGATTTACCAACAGAGGGATTTTGTTCTCAAAGTTCATTCAGCCGTCCAAATTTATTTCTAAACACTACTGCGATCCCCCTGGACATACGGAGATCCGCGGAGACACAGTGGGCAATGGAATAATCACCAGGGACCCGGAAGAGATCTTGTTGCATCTCAGTCGTGACTCCGAATCGCGCTTTTCTAGTTCCAGAGAACGCAGCCATAAATTCTCTAAAGGTTGGCTGATCATCTTCAAGCCTTACGGTATTGATAGCCACCTCAGCCTCATCTTCCCGATCCGGGACTGCGTCATTATTTCCCTCATAGTGCGCCAGACGATTGGAGTGTACCACCTTTGGTTTCCCTCTTGGCAATTTCTGGATGCGATAAATCAAGTCATTTATTCGTTTCTTCACCTGGTATGGGCCCTCCTAATTCCGCTGTAACTTTGGAGAATAGCCACGACGTCTTTGCGGGTTGTATAACCAGACAAGCTCTCCAGGTTGAAACCCTCCTTCTTGGGCTCTCACATCGTACGTAGCCTTCATCCGGTCACTCGCGATTCGACTATTATTTCGGGTTCGGTCGTGAATATCCTCCAACTTCTTCTTTAAGTTGATGACATAATCATTCCCGGCTACCTCCTGCTCTATAGGTGGAGACCCAAATTCCAGATCACACGGTAACCGTAACTCGCGTCCAAACATCACAGACGCTGGTGACTGACCGGTTGTTTCGTGGACCGATGCACGATAAGCCATCAGGAACAGATGCAGGTATTGGTCCCAGTCTCGTTGATGATCGGAGACGACCTTGGCCAAATATTTGCCCATTGTCCGATTCATGCGTTCTACCATTCCATCGGACTGCGGATGTAACGGTGTGGTCCGAGTCTTGCGAATGCCCAACAATCGACAGACTTCTCCAAATAGTACAGACTCAAAGTTGCGGCCTTGATTCGAATGCAGCTGCATGGGCACTCCGAAGCGACCGAAAAACTCTTTGACTAGTACGTCAGCAACAGTCGCAGCTTCCTGGTTTGGTAGGGCATATGCTTCTGGCCATTTGGTAAAATAGTCCATTGCCACTAATATGTATTTATTCCCATCGTCGGTTTCGGGAAATGGTCCGGCAATATCTATAGCTATTCTTTCCAGAGGACTACCCACATTGTACTGCCTCATAGGTGCTCTTCGTTTCCCCAAGGGTCCGTTACCAGTGGCACATAGTTCACATTTCCGGCACCACTCCTTCACGTCTTCTTTACAGTTGACCCAATAAAAACGCTCCCTAACTTTCTCCAAAGACTTTTTCACACCGAAGTGTCCTCCTGAGGCACCGTCATGGAGATGTCGCAATACTGTAGCCACTCGGCTTCTTGGAACCACGAACTGAGACCTAATGGTGGTGCCATCTTCACTCTCCAGTACTCGATTCAGGAGATCGTCTTCCACCTTCAAGGACTCCCATTGGGCCCAATATGCTTTGAGCGTTCTGTTGAAAGGGCTGACGGCCTCCCAGGCAGGCCTTTCTCCCACGCGCTTCCATTCCAGTACCATTTTTAGTTCGGGATCAGCCTTCTGCTGTCGTTGCAATTCTTCCGGCAACCAATTGTCGTTGACGATGGTGGTTCTTAATACCTGGCAAACCCTCTCTTCCAAGCGAGAGCAATGACGGCAATCCGTTGGACAGGGTCTTCTTGAAAGAGCATCGGCATTTCGATGACTAGTACCCGCTCGATGTTCTGTGTCAAAGTCGTATCCTTGTAATCGCTCGATCCACCTTGCGACCTGGCCTTCAGGATTACGGAATTGTAGAAGCCATTTCAACGCTGCATGGTCCGTCCTCAATAAAAACTTCCGTCCGTACAAGTATTTGTAGAAGTGCTCAACGGACTTCACGACGGCCAATAATTCTTTTCTGGTCACACAATAATTCCTTTCGGCTTTCGACAAAACCTTACTGAAATAGCCGATGACCTTTTCTTGCCAATGGCCAGATTACTTGCATCTGTGTCAAGTATGAATTTCCCTTCCGTCCGTGGATAGCTCAATATTGGTGCGGTTGTCAGGGCACGCTTCAACTGTTGGATAGCTGTTTCGCACTCTCCGCTCCAAACATACTCGCGCCCATCTTCAGTTAACCTTGTCAGGGGCTTCGCTATATTGGCAAACCCAGGAACGAAACGCCTGTAGTAGGTACATAACCCAAGAAAACTACGAACTTGGTGTTTATCTCTCGGTGTTGGCCACTCTTGGACTGCATGAATCTTATCGGGGTCGGATGCCACTCCATTTTGTGATACGACGTGCCCGAGATATTTCACTTCCTTTCTGAATATGTGGCACTTTTTCGGACTCAGTTTCAGATTGGCTCCACGTAGTCTTCGGAACACTTCCTCTAGATTTTTCAAATGTTCGTTGAATGATTTTCCGACTACAATCACATCATCTAGGTATACCAGGCAGGTCTTCCACGACAGCCCTCTCAGGATGGTCTCCATTAGACGCTCAAAGGTGGCCGGAGCGTTACATAGACCGAAAGGCATAACTGTAAACTGCCATAGTCCGGAACCAATAGTGAACGCGGTCTTCTCCCGGTCTTCAGGTTCCATTTCAACTTGCCAATAACCGCTCTTCAAGTCCAAAGTCGAAAACCATCGCGAACCAGACAGGGTATCTAACGTGTCGTCGATGAGTGGTAAGGGATAGCTGTCTTTCCTGGTCACGTCATTGAGCTGCCGATAGTCCACACAAAATCTCGTTGACCCGTCCTTCTTACTGACCAGGACCACCGGTGATGCCCATGGACTGCTGGATGGCTCGATGACCCCTTGTTCTTCCATATCAGTAATAATCTTTTCGGCTTCTGCTCGCCTTGCTAGAGGTAGACGCCTCGGCTGCTGACGGACAGGCATAGAGTTGCCTGTATTGATTTTATGTTTTACTATATTTGTTCGTCCCTTCTGGCTATCGTCAAGAGCGAAGATATCTTGGTATCGGTGAACCAAACCCTGTACCTCTTTCACTTCTGTTCTGTTAAGGTCTTCGCACGAACTAGTAACTATACCCACTAATTTTCCACCATGGTCTTTGGGCGCTGGTTTTGGAACATCAGCCATACACCTGGCTACTCGGAATACTGGCACACACTGTCCCACAAGGGTACTCTTCTTCAATGTCACCGGATCCACATTAACGTTCATAAGCCTCACCGGTACTGTCTTTCCAACCTTGATCAGCGCTTTTCCCACCAGTATGCCACTATGGATCTTCTTATCACAAACAGGCTCCATCATTCGCACACATCCTACCCGAAGATCTCCATCTAAACCTGCCTCGACAACCATCTCGCTTTGACCCGGCAATATCACATCTTCAGTCAACAAAACCCTTACAACCGGATCTTCTCGTGGGTGCAACGGAAGTTCTTCGTTACCGACCTTCAAAACACCCTCTTTCAAATCCAACGTAAAACCAAATTTTCTCAGGAGGTCTGTGGTTGTATTAAACTGTTAGTTGTATTAAGCTTTTATTTGTATTAAGCTTAATAACTTTATTTTGATCAGTATATTACTGTTATTTCGATTAATAAGTATTTTTACTAATGAAAGGAAAATGCAATTTTATTTTGTGAACAAGTACATTCTTATTTTATTTTTTTTTATTTATTTTATCTCCATGACGACCACATACGTTGCTTGCCGCTAGATAAGCAGCAGAGCCTACTACATTACTTCCCTCCCAAAAAAAAACTATATTTACAATGTATTTACAATAATTGGATGCAAAAGGTAAAATTAATTGCAAGTTACAACATATTCGTAATTAAACAAGTGTTAACATAGATACAAATTTATATGTTAAAACATACTATGCGATTGTTACATATTCTGGTTTTTTCTTGAGGTAATCTTTGGTTTTCTATATAGGTAGGTTTTAATCTGTCCAGAGAAATAGATTTTTGTTTTCCATTCACATCCAGCAAATAAGTTTTTTTATGTTTTGATATAATTTTGTAGGGTCCTTCGTAAGGTGCTTGTAGGCCGGTTTTGACTTTATCATTTCTTACAAATACAAAATCTGAATCTCGAAGGCTTTGTGGAACGTAAATATCTTTTGTCTTGTTTTTGTTGTATCTTTTACTACAAGATTTTGCATAGTATTTCGTAGGTGATACAAAACATTATTATGTGTAATGTTGCTATTTGGTGGGTTATTGACTAATATTTCTCCTGGTATGCTTATAGTTTGACCATATACAAGTTCTGCTGGAGTACATTTTAAATCTTCGTTTATTTTGATTCTTAAACCTAACAGGATTATGGGTAACTCATCATACCAATGCGTTGTGTTACAACGTGCTTTTAATGATGTTTTTAATTGTCGATGAAATCGCTCTACCATTCCATTTGCTTGTGGATGATAGGGTGATGAATGGATTCTATGTGAACCTAAGATTTTTGTTAATTCATTAAAGAATTTTGATTGAAATTGGCTACCTTGGTCAGTGGTTATCTTTAAAGGTACACCGAAACGAGAGACGTATTCTCGCACGAATGTCTTAGCTATGGTAACTGTTAGACTATCTTTTAAAGGATACGCTTCCGGCCAACGTGTGAACCTATCAATGATTGTTAAGATGTATTTGTGATCTACTGAAGGTGGTAAAGGTCCTACAATGTCCATGTGGATGTGTTCGAACCTACCATTAGGAATCGAGAATTTTCCAAATTCTGCTTTTGTGTGACGATGTATTTTAGATTTTTGGCATGCCATGCAGAATTTTGTCCATTTATTTACATCTGAATTCATTTTTGGCCAAAAATATCTTGTACAAATTAATTTTCTACTAGCGCGTATTCCAGGATGTGTTAAACTGTGCAATTTGTTAAATATAAGTTGTCGACAGTCTTTTGGTAAATAAGGACGATTTTTGCCTGTTGAAACTTCACACCAAATTTTATTTTCACTAAAAGGTAATTCTATATTAATTAATTTATATTTAGAATGAGTTTGATTGTTATTTTTTAGTAACATTTGTAACTCATCGTCTTGCTCTTGTGCTGCAATTATAGATATTATATCTGTGACTGATTCTTTGTTGTCTATAGTTAAATTTTCTGTAATTGTGATTCTTGACAAAGCATCAGCTACAACGTTTGATTTACCTTTTATATGAATTATGTTTGATGTGAATTGGGCTATGTATTCAAGATGTCTGGTTTGTCTTGGACTTTTTTCGCTCTTTGATGTCAATGCAGTCGAGAGAGGTTTATGATCAGTGTACACAACGAAATCTCGGCCTTCTAAAAAATGTTGAAAATGCTTTATAGATTGATAAATCGCTAAAAGTTCTCGATCGAAAGTAGAATATTTTATTTCTGCAGGTGACAATTTTCTAGAGTAAAATGCAAGTGGTTGCAAATTATTATTGTTGAATTGTTGTAAAACGCAACCTATTGATGAAAGAGATGCGTCTACTGTTAAGTTTAAAGGCGAATGTTCATTCGGATATGCTAATAAAGTTGCAGAAATTAACTCTTGTTTGATTTTATCAAATGATTCTTGACATTCATTCGACCAATCTATTTTCTTTTCTTTGTTTTTTAGTCCAGTATTTAAGCAATTGTATATAGGAAGAAATAATTCAGCTAACTTGGGAATGAATCTATGATAATAATTTACCATTCCTATAATTTGTTGAATTTGGCGAATTGATCTTGGTATTGGGAAATTGGAAATAACTCTAACTCTATCTTCTGAAGGTAGTATACCATCTTTCGTGATTTTGTAACTAAGAAAATCTAAAGAGGCAACGCCAAAAATACATTTGGAAGGTTTGATGTTAATTCCATAATCTGATAAGCGTTGAAACAGTGTTTTTAAGTGTTGTTTGTGCTCGATTGTGTTTTTGCTTGCTACCAAAATGTCATCTATATAAACAAATACGAAATCTAAACCCCTAACTACTTCATCCATGAAGCGTTGGAAAGTTTGACCTGCATTTTTTAACCCAAACGGCATTCGTGTAAATTTAAATAGACCGAAAGGTGTTGTTATTGCAGTTAAATAAACATCTTCAAGTGCTAATGGGATTTGATGGTATGCACGAATTAAATCAATTTTGGAGAACACTGTACATCCATGAAGATTATTTGAAAAAGTGTGAGCATGTGGAATAGGATACCTGTCTGGAATGGTAACATAATTAAGTCTTCTATAATCACCACAAGGTCTCCAATCCGGACTATCCTTCTTTGGAACCATGTGAAGAGGTGATGAAACGTTGGATGATGATGGCTTGCAAATACCTAATTCTAGCATGTGCTCGAATTCTTGTTTTGCAATTTTATGTTTTTTTGAATCTAACTTTCGTGGTTTTGAAAATGGAAGTTGTCCTTTTGTGCATATATGATGTACAATGTTATGTTTAATAGGTAATTTGTAATTTTGTGGCGGGTATAAAACTGAGAAGTTCTTTAGGATTTCGATGTACTCATCATCTACAGTAAAAATACGTGGCGTTGGAGTATTTACAGATACGGTTATTCCGTTTATTGAAAGTGATGTTTTGGTATCTATTAAACGTTTATTTTTTATGTCAATTAGCAATTCAAACTTTTCTAAGAAGTCAGCACCTATGATTGGCCTATTTACTGAAGCTAAGGTAAAGGGAAATGTAAAATCCCGGCGCAGACCAAAATCAACTTTGAATAATCTTGATCCAAAAGTTTTTATTTTAGTTCCATTTGCTGCTGTTAGTTCGAAATTTGGATCATGATTATATTTAGCAAAAAATGAATTAGGAACAACTGACAAATCAGCACCAGAATCAATCAAAAAGTTTAAATTATTTGTACGATCAAATAAAAACAAGCGACTTGATGGTTTTGTCCTATTATTGGTCGCTACAATATTAGGACGCATTAGTTTAACGAGTTACCTTGACTAACGTTTTTAAACTGACATGGTTGGGTACATTTTTTTGCTAATTTTCCAAATTTAAAATGATACCAACAATATCTACCATTTCTGTTGAATTTTTGTCTTGTACTACTGCAGCTACGAGATCTTGTAAATGGTCTTCTTTGTGATCGGGAGAAATGATTTTGGTTTAAATTTTGCAATATTTTTTCCAATTCTTCAATCTTGTGTTCTAAATTTTGTATATTATTTTGCTGAAAACTAGATGAGTTAGATGAAGTGTTGGAAATTTGACAAATACTATTTTTTTGAGTAGCATCCCAGATTTTGTCAGCAATAGCGGTCATTTCACTAATTTCTTGTTTTCCTGTTGTGATTAGGGCAATATTTATATTTGGTGGTAATTTACGCATCCACAACTTTTTTAATAAATCTTTACCGACTACCGTTGCGCCTGCAAGCAACTCCAAGGACCTATAGAATTCGGATGGTTTTTTATCTCCTAATTCTGTGTTAGATAAAAGTTGTTCTAAACGTTTTTCTTCACTATCAGAATGCCTGTCAATTAGAGACATTTTAATTGTTTCATACTTATTTTCTGCTGGAGGTGACTGCAAAACATCTAAAACAGATAATATTATTTCTTGAGGCAATGAAGCAATTACTAATTCGAATTTAATACTGTCATTTTTCACACGTTTCAAACTGAATTGGGCTTCTGCTTGTATAAACCAGGCGGCTGGGCAGGTAGACCAACATTCTGGAAGTCTCACAGTATTCCATGTATTTGCTAATATTTCAGAGTTTTCTTCAACCATTTTTTTTTAATTTAGCTGCTAATACAATCTTGTCGTTGTCGTATACTTGTTATATGTGTTGATATACCACGTTTGTATTATATACACCTTGGTTTGTACCGGGGTCACCAATTTGTGGTTGTATTAAACTGTTAGTTGTATTAAGCTTTTATTTGTATTAAGCTTAATAACTTTATTTTGATCAGTATATTACTGTTATTTCGATTAATAAGTATTTTTACTAATGAAAGGAAAATGCAATTTTATTTTGTGAACAAGTACATTCTTATTTTATTTTTTTTTATTTATTTTATCTCCATGACGACCACATACGTTGCTTGCCGCTAGATAAGCAGCAGAGCCTACTACAGGTCCATTCCCAAGATGAAGTCATCAGTGATATCGGCTACCAGCACCTCATGATCACGTTCTTCACTTCCAATGCCAATCTTCATCTTCACCACTCCGCGTGTTGGTATCACTTCACCTGTTGCTGTACGGAGTTGAGTAGTTGTTGGTAACAGCTTCATACTTGTTCGTAGAACGTTAGGGCGTATGATGGACTTTGTCGCCCCCGTATCAATGAGTAGTGGAATAGTACGATTAGCAATTTTCCCATCTACGAACAAACTGCTGGTACTATTGTTTGATGTTACGGCATGGATGGTGATCTTCGGGGCATCTTCACTCAAAGTCGACGTTCGCCCCCTCTCGTCGACCCCCTTTAGTTTTCCGACGGCTGAACTTGTTTGGGTTTAGGGCAGCGGCGTCGTATGTGCCCTTGTTCACCGCAGTTCCAGCAACGGGGTCCTCGAACTTCTTGAGGATTCCTCTTACGACTATCTTCCTTCTGAAGAACTCTCATTAATAATTCTTCTAGGCGATCTTTGGAACTGGAACCTTCCTCTTCTTCCGCAACGGTTCGAACTCGCCCGTGGCCTCGGGACGCTTGTTTTGCGGCTTCAAACTCTAAAGCGTGAGCAAGCGCATCATCAGTTGTTCTTGGTCGTGCCAGCCTCAATGATTGTTGTGTTTCCCCGTCTCTTAACCCATCAATCAAGGTCTGCACAGCGAGCTGTCCCAGAAATGAATCGGGTGCCGTAGGATACGCCAATCGGACAAGCCGCGCTACATCGGCTTCAAACTCCTGCAGGCTTTCTCCATTCTTCTGGATACGATTCTTCACTTGCGCGTGATAAACTTGCTGAAGATGCGCATCTCCATATCTCATCTCCAATCTAGACACTAACAATTGATAATCATTTTCCTGTCCTGCTGGGATTGTTTGCAGGACGTTCAACGCGTCTCCACGCAAAGCCACAGTTAAAGAAACGGCCTTTTCCTTGCCTGTCCATCCGTTGGCCCCAGCGGCCGCCTCAAATTGTTTGTAGTAGGTGGACCAAGGTATCTTTCCATCGAACGTGGGTGGTTTTACTTTTATCCCTACGGCAGGACCCTTTTCTTCTTTAATTTGCTTCTTTACTTCATTAAACTCAGCAGTTGAGGGAAACCGTAGTTGCCTCATTCTATCTTCCAACATATCGGTTATGTCGTCTTTCTTAGCTGTTGATGGTAATTGCATTTGGGCTATTTTCTCTTCTACCATCTTTATTACCCTATCTTGTTCCGCCAATCTACCTTCCAATAGTCCTAACGCGCTGGCATTCTCCAAAAATTCTTCGAAAACTTTATCTTCCAACGCTTTGACATTTTCCAACAATTCTCCTTTAAGCCTTCTAGAACTGTCTTCGGATTTCCTGGAATTCTCCAGTATTTCTTCCTTTAGCATTCTAACATTTTCTTCAGCCTTTTCTAGTAATTCTGCAAACCTTCTAGAATTCTCTTCGTGTTTTTCCAGTACTTTTTCTTCCAGCGCTTTAGTATTTTCAAGTAATTCTTGTTTAAGCATTTTAGAATTTTCTTCAGACTTTTCCAATAGTTCCTCTTTTAACATTCTGGAATTCTCTTCCGACTTTTCCAGTAATTCCTCTTTTAACATTCTAGAATTCTCTTCAGACTTTCTAGAATTCTCTTCGGACTTTTCCAATAATTCTTCTTTAAGCATTCTAGAATTCTCTTCCGACTTTTCCAGTAATTCCTCTTTTAACATTCTAGAATTCTCTTCTATTTTACTTAATAACAAATTAGTATCAATTGCGGGTCCAGGTATTTCGAAGAGGAAACTTTCAGGGTCTTCTTGCTGCTCCAAAAGCCATTCTCTTAGCCGATTTATTAACACACTTTTAAGGCCCGTTGTGTCTAAATCTCGTTCTTCAAGTTCATGTTTCAAGTCTATTACTTTGAGATCTTTTAACAGTTTCATCACCATTTTAATTGTTTGTTGAAATTATGTTTTAACACCAAAAATTTTATTCTCACAGCACTTTAATTAATTATTACGCGATTTTATTTATTTTAAAACTCCACACCTGACATCACTGTAACGTTCTTTTTAAAATAATAACAAAAGTGCTGGTTAAATCGTCTATTAATAAGAAATATTTATTTACAAACACTAATGAATACACTATAAATTAACGCTATGATTATAAACCATTAAAAACTATTATTTACAGACTATGAATTTCTAATACAACATTTATCTTTACATTCACTATTTATTTTGTGATACACAGTTAATGACTTGCTGTTGACTGGTCCTTTTTATCCGCAAAGTCGCTTTTATACCACCATACAAATCTTCTAGAAATCGCTCGAACATACCGGTATATTGCTAGAATAACCGCGTCTATTTCACAGGCTTCGTGCGATGAGTAATGCTCTCGATCGCTGTAGAATTTTCCATTTGTTGTTCGAGAAGAAGTTCTTTCTTTTTCTCTTTTGTTACATTATATTTCATCTTCAAGTTATTCTATAACAGACGATGAACTATTACCTACATTTAAATTTGTAAAAAAAGAAACAGATATGCAGTTATAAAAATGTGTTGTGTGTAAAACGGGCGGGAAACTTCAGGAATCCACTGCAAGAACTGTGGAAACATTCAAATGTCAGTGAAAATGAGATTAGATATGCAATAAAGTCATAATAGAGGATTAAGAGAGCTTCTTGATATAACACACAATTCAAGTTTACGCGCATATATAAAATATTTCCACTATGAACTTAAATGTACATAGTAGTCAAAATATATAATAACAAAACTGAATACAAAGGTTATTCTGAAAGCCACTATGTTATAGTAATACAATGCTTGGACAAACGTAATTACTGTATATTTTACATAATTCAGATGTGCAGTGACATCTCAATACCTAAGCATGGCTGTCCAGAATGTAGTATTGTCTGAAATTTTGTTGAAACAACTCCATTGAGGTACAATCTGTGACTACAATTTTGAACTCTACTTAAAATCCACACCAAATTATTTGTATCAGTAGGTATTGACTATTCTTGATTTTTCGGCAAATAACTAATTTTGCGTTTCGTTCGCAATGTGGCAAAGGTATTCTAGTCTTGGTATGCTCTCTGGAGAGTTTGACAAGGAATGGAAGTTTTGAAGCACAAGTAGTTGCTTTGTCGCTTTTTATTGGAATTCCTACAAATAATTCGTTTTCTGGACATTGCTGAAAAGCTACCATCTGAGTTGCGTGAAAGGTATTGCAACCGTTGATAGTTTCCTTTAACACATCTACATTGTCTGCTGCAAATTGTAAAAAGTAATGTCCTGAGCAATGCTTAAAGTTCTGATTTCTTTAATCACACAAAACCAAACTTAGCAAATTCAATAGCGATGATGGAATTTTTTTTCATGTTATCTTCATTGGTAACTGCTAAAATATCGGCTTCTTCCACATCTCGAAGGTCTTTTTTTAATTTGCGAGGCTACTAAATAAAGTACACTTTGCACCATAGGTCGATATCAAAGTTCAAATCTTTAAGCATTTCCACCTCGTTATAAATATTGTTTTGTGGTTGTGGGTACATTAAAAGAGCATCATTATTTTTATAAGATCTGAAAAATACAGCATATTTTCAGTTTTCGTAGAAAATATTACGGGTTCAAGTTACCACCCAGTAGGACATATCGGTCGTAAATTGTAATAATTATACACTTTTCTTTGGCTATGTCATGTTTTATTTCCCCAACAAACTTTTCCAAAACCTCGCCACAATTTATCCCTTTGGTTTTCAGAATAACCTCAGTTTTGTTATTATATATTTTGACTACTATGTACATTTAATTTCATAGTGGAAATATTTGATATATGCGTGTAAACGAGGAATAACAGTTTTTCCTCATTAATTTACTTGAATTGTGTGTTGTTATATCAAGAAGCTCTCTTAATTCTCTATTATGACTTTATTGCATATCTAATCTCATTTTCACTGACCTTTGAATGTTTCCACAGTTCTTGCAGTGGATTCCTGAAGTTTCCCGCCCGTTTTACACACAACACATTTTTTATAACTGCGTATCTGTTTCTTTTTTTATAAATTTAAAGAAATTTAAATGTATGTAATAGTTCATCGTCTGTTATAGAATAGCTTAAAGAACTCTCCGTGTTAAGGTTAATGTCGTATTTACAAAAACAGTAAGAATTTTATAATTTTTTTCAACAAAATGTTAAATCACCTGCATTTGTAACTCCAATATTGTGCTAATAGTTGTATGTACTTACGAACCTGGTAAGAGCGGTGCGTTAGAATGAGATGGAAGACGGGTAAAAATAGAGATAGAACGATCGCTGCTCAGCGGTAATTTATACATTGTCGTAATAAATTGGTCATATCTTCGTTTCTGTCTAGCCAGTTCAAAAAGCGTTGGATTGTAAAATCTCGAACTAACAACAATTATATTTTGAACTTTTTTGATATCTTGTGTCGTCCAAAAGATATCACGATATAAACATCTTTCGATGTTTGCAGAAATTGAAATACGCATAATAAGGGCGTTAGAAGCTAATCTAGTGAGTATCCTTCCATTTATTTAATGATAATTCTTGGTTGAAAATTAGCTCTAATTCGCTATCGAGATCGTATTTATTTTAATACAGCCGGATAGCAAATAAATTATTCTAGATTTGCTGTTTTTTCAGCTTTTCTCCCCCCGGGGGGGGGGTGTGTTGGACACCGATATCGCCAGACGAATTTAGAGGATTGATATACACCCTAAATAGCATCCGATAACGTACTCGATACCTTTTTACCTTTCAATGTACCACGGACAAGAAAATCCGTTTTCAGATTTACTCTACTATTCCATTTGAATGTATCTTACTACTTCTACTTCTTTTAATCCACAGAATTGGAATGCAGTAATAATTGATGAATTAAATTAATATCAAATAATAGGTTTGTTTCAACAACAATTACAGACTAATTTTAACCTGTAAAAAGAGGTTGAGCAGCTAAGTTTTTATATTGATATAATAAAATACCGGGCGTCACATATTTTTTCCCATTCTCAGAAACGTGCTGGGTCGATTTTAGGGCCCTTTTCGGTTAATCTTTTAAGGATAATTTATTTAGTTTGATTATTAGATCATCTATTATATGGGATGCATTAGTAACTGTCAGTACTATTTTTACGTTTTTCTTGCGGAAAGAAACTTGCAGAGAATGAAGATTGTTGTGGCCACAAGTCTAGATGAGACCACGATTATAATTTTAATGCACCTACAGGCGCGGATTCACGGTGGGGAAGGGAAATCCCCCAAATTTAGAAATAAGTATACATAGAATAGAAACAAATAATGTTTGTTTAATTATTATTTATTAAAACAATTATTTTTCCAAAAATAATAAAAAACCAGTGTTATAATTATTAAGCTTAAAAGTTTTTCGAAGAAGAAGTTTTACACATGCAAGTTTAATAAACCTAATTTAAAATAGTACTCGAAATAATTACACCTTTTGCTGTACGGAATTGATATTGTGCTTTAAGGTGGCTCCCCCAAATTTTTCAATATTAGCCAAAGATCTGAAATTATTATAATTTATAATTTGAGGGTCGCTGAATCGTTTCCCGTCGAGAAAACATGGGGTTATCGGAGAAATGAAAGAGAAGTTTGCAATTGAAATTTGAATTTTTAACATTGTGGTTATGGGAGGTTGTTTTTTTAACACCGGAAGTCGGGGGTTATTTAATTAACTAAATCATACACTCTCACAAAAAACTGATGACAGGTAAAAGGAAACTTGAGAAATAAGATGCCGTTTTGATGGAGTGGGGTTATCGGAAGATCTGAAAAGATATTAATGAAATAAAATCAACTTCCCTTGTCTGCTCTTAGAGAACGCGAATTATGTGATCTGCCCTGTAGCGCGCGAAAATACTCGGACATTTGAAAAATGTAAATATAAATCTGATTTTGAAATTGATAAATAAGAACAAAATAAAATGATTTTTTAATATAGGCAAGGAATCAGCAAAACCTTTAACTATCGACTTTAGGTCTCCTTTGAACTCTAGACTACTAGCTAATCTTATAATTCTAGGAACGTCAAATTTCATCCCGTTATGCGATACCAAAATAACTCCAGTGTCACTGACAGATTTCAAAAAAATTATAAATTGTGTAAACGCTTCACGAGCTGAAACAGCGTGCAAGCGTTTATTGTGTAAATACAATTCCCCGTTCATCAATCGCAAACCTGTAACATCAGAAGCCAACTTGGATATTGAACGTGAAGGAATTATGTACACGTTGAATTCGGCTCTATTGCAAACCGCCGCAATTTGGCAGATAGCAGAATAAAATGTTGACTTCCGGACACTAGTCATTTGAGAGACACATTTTTTTCTTGCATTAAAAAATCTTTGATGATTTGTGCTTAAATCGGTAGCTCAATTAGTAAAGTGATTTCTAATTAATTTTATTTCAGGAGAAAAAGTGAATCGAAAACTTTTTTTTTTTCTCTCTCAACGACTCCGGTGTGATTGGGGGAGCCACCTTAAGTTTAATAAACGATAAACGATAACCATAATTTTATAAAAATATTTTTGTTAGCATTGATTTTTATTTTTAATAAATTTTTAAGGGAAGCATTGCTGCCAGTGCATGGAGGCCCCTTCCACCACAAACCATGATTTAGCAATTGTGAGAGCAAAAGTTCGCATGCTGCACTATCAACTGGATTATCTGCTGACGGAAGGTAATACCATGATGAAGGAGTGACAGTATCTTGAATGAAAGCTACTCGGTTAGCCACAAATGTCTTGGTATCTGGGAGTCTTGCAAGTGATCGTATCGTCAAACATGATCTGCTTCTTCAAATCATCGACGAGACTTTAAACCAATTCTGTTGCCAACACAGCACCGCACAATTCGAAACATGGGATGGAGATTGTTTTGAGAGGTACAACTTTAGTTTTCACGCACATCAAAAAAACTCTGATAGAGCCATCAGAATATAGAACCTTTAAATACGTTACAGTACTGTAACCAATTTTAGACGCATCCGAGAATGCATGCAACTCTTTTATGATAGCCTAGTCTAAATTATATAATATATCCAAATTTCGTGACCATGGGGAGCAAGAAAACAAAATGTGTTTTACTGATTTATTATAATAATAATAATAATAATATGTCTTTAATGTTGCTATTAAGTAGTACATTTTATACATATAATATAATAATAATAAAAGAAAAAAAAACAAACAAATTAGCAACAAAAGGCGCAGTTCAGCTACTCATTAGACTGAGTGCTGCTGTTACACTGAACCTAAAATCAAAATAATAACATTTTTGCGAGTATTTTTAAATTTAATATAGATACATAGAAAAATATTGCAAAAAATTTTTTTAGAATGAAGAAGAATGAGTGGATAAATAAACAACTAGAAGAAATAGAACAGGAAAATGCTAACAATAACACAAGACGGTTATACCAGAATCTAAAAAACATGCAAGGCAAACAAACAATAAAAGTAAGAAGTTTTAAAAACAGAAATGGAAGATTAAAATATGATGAGGAAGCAATCAAGAGAATTTGGGAAGAACATTTTTACGAACTACTTAATGATACAGCAACAAACGAACAACTTAGTATAGAAGAAACCAAAAGTAGAGACCATGAAGAACAAGTACCATTGCCAACATTGGAAGAAATAAAAGATATAATAAAAAAGATGAATAATAATAAAGCAACAGGCAGTGACACAATTCCTGCAGAACTATGAAACACAGTGGACCAACCCTATATGCACAAATACACGATATAATATGTAAAATATGGTATGAAGAGTGCATGCCTCAGGAATGGAAAAAAGGAACAATAATTCCATTTTTCAAGAAAGGTGAAAAACAACAATGTGCGAACTACAGAGGTATTACATTATTAAACACGACATACAGAATATTTGCACATATCCTGAAAGAAAGGTTACAACATTGTACCGAAAAAATAATTGGCGACTACCAACAAGGGTTTAGGCCTGGCAGAAGCACAACCGACGCTATTCATATACTAGAGCAAATAGTTGAAAGAGCATACGCCTGCAATTTAGAGATTCATTTATTGTTCATTGATTTTAAAAATGCCTTCGACTCTGTTATCAGGCAAAAAATAATGCAAGAATTACAAAACCTAAAAATTCCATGTATATTGAGAAGACTAATCGGATTGACATTACAAGAAACAGAAGCAGTAATTCAAATAAATGCAATCACTACAGAAAGTATAACTATACAAAAAGGAGTAAAACAAGGAGACTCAATATCGTCACTTCTCTTTAACACTATATTAGAATGTGTGATACGAAAATTAAATCTGCAAGGAACAATCACTACCAAAGAATCACAAGTGATAGCTTATGCAGACGACCTAGTTAAAATCAGTAGAAGCAAAAAAGATCTGATGAAAATTCGACAAAATCTACACAAAGAAGCAAAGTATTATGGATTACACATTAATGAAGAAAAAACAAAATATCTAAAATTCAACAAAAACCAAAACCAGAATGAAAATCTTTGCATAGCAGGATACAGTTTTGAAGGAGTCAGCATTTTTAACTACTTAGAATCTATGATAGCAAAACCAGAATTACAAAACAGACGAATCAAAGAAAGAGTACAAAAAGGAAGCAAGTGTTTTTACAGATACAAATATTTTTTTGATAGTAAACAGCTTAGTGTAACAACAAAAATAAGGCTATACAAAACACTAATACGACCGGTAGTAACCTATGCCACGCAAACCTGGTCTTTCAGAAAAACTGAAGAAGAAGAGCTAAGACGTTTTGAAAGAAGTATCATAAGAAGAATCCTAGGACCTCTGAGAATGGAGGATGGACAATATAGAAGAAGAATGAACTTCAAATTACTAGAAGCTATCAAGGGAGAAGACATAATAAACTACATAAAATCACAAAGATTAAAATGATTTGGGCATATTATGAGATGTGAAGAATCAAGAACAATCAAGAAAGTGAATGGAAGCCTGACATAAAAAAACATCAAGGGAGACCAAAAAGTAACTGGAAGGATAACATATTAGAAGACCTACATTCAATGGAAATAGTGAATTGGAAAATACAGTGTAGTGAAATAAAAAGCTAGAGAAAAGTGGTAGAGACAGCTAAGACACATAGAAAATTATAACAAATAGTGAAGTGGAAAATTAATAGTGAGACATAACAGAACTATTCCCACTTATAATATGCTACATAGTCATGTTATATTGTTAGGGAGTGAACATCCTTATGGATGAGGCCATAACCCCTTCAGGGTTGAGTTGCCTATATATATATATATATATACAGGGTTATGATAATGTAATGCACAAAATTCATAAAACGTACAACGATTATTATGAAACTTACGTTTATTTCGTTTTTTATTCATTTTCTCGTTTTTTTTTCTTATGTGAGCCCTACTGCAACTATTGTTCCCTAGTGTAACAAAACAAGCTTTCTCCAATAATGTAATAAAAATCTTAGCTTCCCATTAAAAAAATATGTTAATGACGTCATAACTTTGACAAATTTGACGTGTTATTTTTGTAACTTATGTCAAAAGATGCGGAATAAAAAAAAACATTTGACGTGTTTTTGCATTTTGTTCCAAAGTGATCGTTGTACGTTTTATGAATTTTGTGCATTACATTATCATAACCCTGTATATAGATACATAGTTAGTAATTGTAGATAATATATAATAAAGTGTAAATAAAATTGTGCGTAAAAAAATTAAATAATAGAGCTTAAGGTGGCCAATTTCTAGCCATTTACATTCTGCAAGCTTATGAGAGATGTGCTGAGTTTTACGAATTCCAAAGAGAATTCTAAGTTTATCTGTAGCAAGCAAGCTAGGACCATAAACACAGTCACAATAATCAAAAACTGTCATCACCAAGATATACAAAGATATTTCTTCTGCGAAGTGGTTAAGATATATCTGCTCTGGTATATCTGCCGAAGATTGCAATAAGCTCTTTGAATACATTTGGATATATGAGTTCGAAATCGTAAGTCACTGTCAATTGTTAGTCCTAAGCTTTTTACTGAGTCAGAAAATGTTAATGGAGTATTGTTAATCTTTAATACTGTTTTTAAGTAATTTACTACTAAGTCTCTGTTTTTTCCAAAGATTACTACCTTAGACTTAGAGGGATTTAAATGAAGACAATGTTTTTCTGAAATCACATACAGGTTTTCTAGATCAGAGTTCAATAACCCACAAGCTAAATTTGAATTATTTGCTGGAAAAGACATATATAGTTGAGTATCATCCACGTAAAAATGATATTTTGAATACTGTATATGATTTACAAAACTTGATATATATATAAAGTAAACAGAAGTGGACCCAAAATCGAACCTTGGGGTACACCCTGTGTGACTGATAAAGCGTTTGACTCAGTACTATTTAAGATAACTGTTTATTCTATTTGTGTTGAAATAGCTGATGTTTCGCATAGATTTGCTCATGCCTCAACAGAGCTAAAAAACAACATAAAAGGATGTAAATTACTCAGCTTAAAATCTTTACCAAGTTACCAACAAGCAAAAAATTTATAAATATTTTACATATAACTATTGACTCTAACAATTAAAAGAATAAAACAACTAAAATAAGATTACCTATTATAAATAATCACTAAAATTAATTATAAATTTGAAAATTTCAATTCATTTTATGTAAAAATTTGTCCAAAGTATTTCATGGAAAGTTTAGGAAGTTCCAACTTGAACAAATTCCAGTTATTGATCACTGCCTCAGGAACAGGTTCATCCCAATCTATTTTCGCCATCCATAATTACTGCATCAATCTTTTTGCAAAGAGGACCACTGGGGTTAAAAAAACTTAAAAGTATTGTAAATTCTTGCTAGTTCCAATATTTCTTTTTGTGCAAACGCGATCTAGGTATACTGTGACACAAGTAGAAAAACACGTTGGCCATGGGGTCCCAATGAAGACTTTAAAACCTTAATAAAGATAGGTTCTTCTTTGTCAAATTGAGCTGGCATTTGGACATCATCCGATGATACAGCCGCCAGAAGCTCTGGACAGTTACTTGCCCACTTACCCAACTCGAATTCACCGGATTGCATAACCTGTATTAACCCGAATTGAAGTTTCTAGGCAGAACCCACAAAATATCCCCAAATTACGTCATCAATATAAATATGATACGCAACGCATCAGCAACATTAGGATCGCAAGTAACAAAATCTGTCGATACCAAATGCAGACTGCATGCACGTGCTTACATTTCATCAATAATATCACATATATTTTTATTAGCACGTGTGCGCAATCTTTTCCTGGTATAGACAGATTTTGCTACTTGGGATACTTAATTCTTCTAAATTAGCGAGTTCTTGAATGGTTCGCAAGGCTAAAAACGCAAAGCCTCCAAAATTAGAAACAAATATAAGAACAATAATTTATTTTAAACAAAGTAGTCTCTGAAACAAAACGGTATAAGTAGTTAATTAATTAAATGTTCAACATGTCTTCCTTCTTCGTGTACGCATTTGTTTCAACGTAAATATAAATTAGTAAAAGCCTTGTCAAGCATTTCTTCAGTAATGTCAAATGCCTGGCGAATGCTATTCATCAGCTCATTCAAATTGTGTGGTGCAGGATTATAAGCTAGTGATTTTATGTATCCTCATACAAAGAAATAGGTTAAGAAACTGTTAAATAAGGTGAATTGGGAGCCCACTGTACTGGGCCACTCCTTCCAATCCAGTTGTAGTCATATTTATTGGAAACACAGTTTCTGG
The DNA here is from genome assembly GCA_929113105.1 of Agrypnus murinus. Lineage (NCBI taxonomy): Eukaryota > Metazoa > Arthropoda > Insecta > Coleoptera > Elateridae > Agrypnus > Agrypnus murinus. Next base: position 144,230,252 of record OV816026.1, read on the forward strand.
TTACTAAGGAATAATGAGGGGGTGCCCCATTTTGTTGATAATACGTTTCATTTCTGTTACCATTTAATTGTGTCTTGGGCTAACTGTGGATAAAAAAATAATTCTAACATGTCTGTATAGTTATGTATTGTATTTCGGCGAAGAAGAATGGTCCGTATATTTTGTTTTTGCTAATAGCACATGCAGAATTTGGGCGCAACAAAATCCACACGAGTTCCACAAACATGAAAGGGATTCACTGAAGATAAATGTTGTTAACAGCTTCATTCAGATGAAAACTGGCTTCATCAGATATTATTAAATTGCAGTTTGTTACATTTCTTATAAGATCCATTAATGTCTCACATGCAAAAACACATTTTTCGTAGTCTCTTTCGTTCCATATCTGGTGGGTTTGAATTTGATATGGTTTTAATTTCAGCGCTTGCATAATTCTATCGACTTTTGACTTGCTTATGTTGAAATTAAAAGCAATTTTTCTAATGGATGATTTTAGAGATCTCACAACAAACTCATATACAGCTACAGTGTCCTTTCTTTTCTTGTGAGATAATGTTCCATAAAAAATGTCTTTTAGTTAAAGTCACTGATCTTATTTCGGCAAAATAAATCACCACATTCGCCTTTTCTATGTCTGAAAACACCATTTTCAATTACAAACATTAAATAACAATATCGGAAAATGCGCAAACTAATAAAATTTCCAGTCTACTTTGTTTAAAATAAATTATTCTGGTTACTCTGTTCTGATATTGGTTTCTAGTTTTGCAGGCTTCTCTTTAAAAATTAATTATTCTGTCATGTCTATGCCGATTTTAAAAAACTTTAAGCCACTGGATAGCCGAAGAACAGTTCTTTCAGGATCTCAAAAAATATACTGGGTGTTCCATTAAAAAAAGCCAGCAAAAAAAGGTCAAAATACCGCCATTTTTGTTGTGACGTAATCAAAAATGACAAAAAAAATAAATGTATCCAAACAAAATTTGTGCTAATTTGAAACATTTCAGTGAAAACCGCGCATTGCTATCTTGAGCCGTTTAGAAGTTATAAGTTGTTAAAGAGATATTTAAAGAAGAAATAAAACTGCATGTATATGCTGAATCCCGAATCACTTTATTTTCACATTCAACTTAACACTGACGTTCCATAGTTACAGTTCATGTTTTACCTCAATGACTACGAAACTAATCAGAAAAATAATAAAGTGTTTCATTGAATAACTGTTTAATATGAAGTGTTCTACAATAAGTGCAATTGGCAAAAGACTTAAATCATGATAGAAATAAATTTTGATTTATACATAAATTAAAAAACTTCTAAGGAAAACATGAAAACTTTAAATGGTATCCTCGCCAGCGAGGTTTTGTTCTGATTTTGATACAGTACATGTATTTGTTCATACTTTATGAATGAATATAGATGTTGAAGATTAATCTTGATTGAAAAGTACATACAATAGGAATAATCTATTTTAGATTAAATTTAAGAACCAGCTCAAAATTGCACATCAAGCTTAAAACAATAATAATAATAAATAATAAAATACTTCTCTTGAGAACATCCAAAGATAAAAAACAGTAACACCTTTGGTATTAATAATTTTATTGCAGTAATGAGTATATAGCAAGACAAGTGTACAGATGTGAAAATGAATAGGTAAAAATAACAAAAAAATATAATATGTTATTATAGTGATAACAATAACTTATAATTAATTTACCAGCTTTTTCATTTTTGCAGTTTACAGCCAGTTCTTAATTTTAACCTCTAGTTTTTTTTTAGGAATACTGCTTATCTAGGGAAAAAAAGTAATTTTAACAAATTCAATAAAAGGATGAATAATAAATGTATTTAACAATAAATAAGTATATACTGTAAACAATGATTTACAATTTCATAAAACTGCCACAATAAATAAAATAACATGTAACACTTACAAAATAAAATAAAAATAAAGAATATGTGAAACAGTTTTAAAATGAAATTTACTAACAGGTGAATGAACTAGATAGAATAAATAAAATATCTAATACAATTTTCCTTTTTAATCAAAAGATATATATGTTCACCAGAAACTTGATGATAAGATGGACAAATAATTTTTTTTACAAAAGCCGTGCAATTTTGTATTTTTAATTTAGAAAAAATATAAATGAATGCAGTTGTGGACCTCTTCAACTTTGTGGCAATAACTTTTATAACAATAGTTATAGCAACGGCAAACATTTATATTATAATGTCAATACATGATTAATAAAAGTTACTGTACACTTGTCACTAACCTAATTTAATAATGGCAGTGTTCATAGACCTGCTAAGATTACACGAGGATCTTCAATTGCTGCTTTTATTTTTCGTAAAAATAGAACAGCCTCACGTCCATCAATTAATCTGTGGTCATATGTCAAGGCAACATTCATCATTGGTCTTATAACAACCTAAATAAAATACAAGATATAAGTAATTTTAAAATTAAAATTAATTGAAGAGTATTACCTGTCCTTTCACCGCAATGGGACGGTCGAAGATTGCATGCATTCCTAAGATTGATGATTGCGGAGGGTTTATAATTGGTGTGCCTGATAATGAACCGAATACACCACCATTGCTAATGGTAAAGGTACCTCCATCCATATCTTCTACAGCAAGAGCACCTGAAAATCAAATAATAGAATCAGGTTAATGACAAAAAATATTAATTTTTATCTACGATCATACAAAAAGTGACCACTTTTTACACTGATTTTCGTGTAAAAAGTTAACGTTTATTGAGCTAGTGTTATAAAATTTTTATTGCACGCTAATGTCAACAAGAGATGTATGATAAATTAATGATTTATGAATATTTTACAAACTGGTTGCTAAACAACTTAGCACATAAAAATCTAAGCACGCTAATATACCAGGTGGGGCAATAGTGTGGGGAAGTCCGATAGCTCCTAAACGGTAACAGCTAGAAAAATCGCTCTAATACGGATGTAAACAGTAGATAGAGGCGCATCTAGAGAAATTATTTTCAAATATACAGGTTGTTGCAGAAAAGTGTGGAACGTTTAAGGTATTTTTTTTTTAAATAGAATGCCCCAAATATTTTTGCATATTTAACACCTCTCTTGGCAGGTTTATTCATATCTAAAATCTTAGCGCCATCTAATGACTGGTTTAAAAGTTATAAATATTTTTCAAAAAAATTGAGTTTTACATTATCCCACTTAACAGTTTACCACTTTCACGGCCGCAACTGTGAAGACGAATTTAAGTAGGGATTTTGTTGCAGGGGCTTGTAGGGTGCTCTTCTTTAAAAGAAAATGGACCCACCATGCACAGGGTGTTCAAAATTAATTTTTAAATTTAGAGAACTTCAAAGCTAAAATTCACAACTTTTTCAAATGGAACACCCTGTATATTTTGTGCCTTTGTGATGCATAATTAAATAACAAACATTTTTTGTAGGTATGTCCCTATAGCTATCTGTAACCACTTTTGATTTATTGAGAAAAAACTGCAAGAAGTACACAAATAAAAACAATTATTTATTTAGTTGTCAAGTGTGTTGGTTGTTTTTGTTCAACAAAACATTAAAGCATCTAGCAATTGTTGTGCACGTATGCAAAACCTACATTTCTCGCAGTTATCAACCATCAGTGTTTAGTTCTAGTAGGTGTTTTAGTTTTTCAAAATGAATTTTAGTAATGAAGAACTTGTAGACATGACTTTTGTTTTGGACGAGTCGGAAAGAAATTGTTTGCTTGCCCACAGAATTTACCACCAACGGTATCCTGAACGGAGGGTCTCTAATGTTCACAGCTTTCAAAACCTACTCGATAGATTTGTGAGGACCGGCAATGTACAGTATGAAAAAAGTGAACGAATTAACAATGTTGTGAATGAAGAAAATGAGTTATCTGTTGTGCTGGCAACGATTGAGAATCCCCATGTTAATCAGAGAAAAGTGAGTTCATCTGTAGGAATAAGTAGACGTTCTGTTGGTCGAATCTTAGAAAAATAGGTTTCATGCATATCACGTTCAAATGCACCAGGAATTAACTGATGACGATTTTCTAAAACTTTTACAGTTTTGTAATTGGGCCATAGGTAAAATGCAAGACGATGCTACATTCTTCAACAATGTTTTGTTCACTGATGAGGCAACGTTTCATAAAAATGGATTTTTTAACAGGCACAATCTCCATTATTATGCTACAGAAAATCCCCACTTTTTCAGACAACTTGATAACCAGCACAGCTGATCCATAAACGTTTGGGGGAGAATTATTGGAGAACATGTAATAGGGCCACATTTTTTTGATGGTACATTAACTGGAGCTATTTATCTTCATTTTTTGGAGAACTATCTGCCACAATTATTGCCGAACCTTCCTCAAAGGATCCGAAATGGGATGTGGCTTCAGCAGGACGGTGCTCCACCGCATTATTTACATGCAGTAAGATACCACCTAAATAATATCTACCCACGTCAATGGATTGGAAGGAATGGATCCACTAAATGGCCTGCGAGATCTCCTGATCTTACAAAAATGGATTTCTTTTTATGGGGATATGTGAAAGAAATTGTTTATACAGAGACATCAACCACAATCCAAAATGGAGGATAGAATACATGCTTTTAGAAGTATCACGCTGGCAATGTTAAGAAACGTACAAAGATTGTTCCAAAGGCGCATCGAAATGTGTGTCCATGAAAATGGGCAACATATGGAGATTTTGTTATAGTTTTCTTCTTTTGTTTTATTTGAAAACCCTTGATTTTTTAAATAAATAATTTTTTAATTGTGTACTTGCAGTTTTTTCTCAATAAATCAAAAGTGGTTACAGATAGCTATAGGGACGTACATACAAAAAATGTTCATTATTTAATTCTGCATCACAAAGGTACAAAATATACAGGGTGTTCCATTTGAAAAAGTTGTGAATTTTAACTTTGAAGATCTCTAAATTTAAAAATTAATTTTGAACACCTTTGACATGGTGGGTCCATTTTCTTTTAAAGAAGAGCACCCTACAAGCCCCTGCAACAAAATCCCTACTTAAATTCGTCTTCACAGTTGCAGCCGTGAAAGCGGTAAACTGTTAAATGGGATAATGTAAAACTCAATTTTTAAAAAAAATTTATAACTTCTAAACCGGCCATTAGATGGGCAGTAAGATTTTAGATATGAATAAACCTGCCGAGAGAGGTGTTAAATATGCAAAAATATTTAGGGCATTCTATTTAAAAAAAATTACCTTAAGCATGCCACACTTTTCTGCAACACCCTGTATATTTGAAAATAATTTCTCTAGATGCGCCTATATCCACTGTTTACATCCGTATTAGAACGATTTTTCTAGCTGTTACCGTTTAGGAGCTATCGGACTTCCCCACACTATTGCCCCACCCGGTATAGTTTAAGAAATATTCGAGATGGGAAGTTTTCAAATGAACACGCTATAGAAAAAGTTTGTTATTTAGAAACAACTTTACACCTTTTTTATACAGTGAACAGCACAAAATTGTATCCATACAGTGTTTGAAATCGCTTCTACATGCATGGCAACACACAATTACAGCTAAAGTGCGCAACATGTTATGAATCAAGCAGGACAGCCTGGCATTTCTGACACCTACTTTGACTGTAAATTTGTGTTGCTATGGAACGTAGAAGTAATTTCAAACCTTGTATATTAAACATATAATGTCGATCATATATGATACAAAATCTATAGCATAACATGTACTTACCCTTTCGTGCTTTTTCACCAAGTGCATTAAGCGCAAGTTCAATATCAGCAAAGTTCATTCGTTCAACATTACGTAAAACAGGTACAACAAGTCCTTTTGGAGTAGCAACAGCAATAGAAATATCTACATAATCTCTGTAAATAATCTCAGTACCGCTGTCAGCAATAACGGCATTCATAATAGGTTGATCTTGTAAAGCATATGCAGATGCTTTAGCAAATGCTGACATAAATCCTAATTTGATTCCATATTTCTTGATGAATGCATCTAGATGTGCTTTACGGAATTCCATGATAGTGCTAATAAATTTAACAAAGTTATTGGTAAGAATGTGAAAAGAAAAATAATTTAATAAAATACCTCATGTCAATCTCATTGAAAGTGGTAAGCATAGCATTGACATTTTGGGCTTGTTTTAGTCTCTGCGCAATCTTCTGACGCATTCTATTCATTTTCACTCGATGCTCGGTTCGTGTTCCTGCAATTTCTTTAGTTGGATCTTTCGGTGGAACCTATACAAAGTTTTTATAAATTTATAACACAAAATAAAAATTATTTGCATAGACCATACTTTAACAGTAGCTGCTTCAATAGCTTGAGCATGTCTAATAGCGGCAACTGGTATCTGAGTCATTGGCGCAGCAGGTCTTGGTGGAACTGCTGCTGGTGCATGAGGTGGTGGAGGTGCTGCAGCTGGTGGTGGTGGAGCAGCTCTTGGTGGTGGTGGTGGGGGAGCTGCTGCGGCTGCAATTAATATTTCATTACAATTTATGAAAATTTTTTGCAAAACTATCTGTTTACCAGGGGCAGGTTTAGCAGCGGGTGGTGGTGGGGGTGCTGCTGCTGCTTTAGCTGCTGGTGCACCTTTTGGTTTCTCTCCAGTAAGATCCATTTTAAATAGAGGTTTATTTCCTTGAATTGTACTTCCATCTTCTATTAATAATTCTTTTATTACACCATGTCCAGGAGCAGGTACAGGTATAGAAGTTTTATCTGTTTCTATTTCTGCTACAATCTCATCTTCTGAAACCGCATCCCCTACTTTCTTCTGCCATCTAAGAAAATCAAACCAATTATTTTTGTGCATACAGTGTGTCCACGAATTGAGTTCACATGAGGGAAAAAAACTTGTATTTTCAGTTTTATCGAAAAATGTTATTCTTAATAAAAAGTTTTGCTTGTTGTAAGACCCCAGAAAATTAAAACAAATTCACGTTTATTTTACCTGCTTCATTTTATAGTCAGTTTCTGTGAAACCATATGAAATCTTGCACTTTAAAAGTTTAATAATAACCTAAACTACGTCTGAAATAACCTGTCCCAAGACGTAAACAACCATAAGCAATGCTATTCGGAGTCGGAGCGCACGTGGTCTCATTAACGTTTAAGCTACTTTACCTACATGCGGAAAGGCATATATCGCAATCAGTTCTCGTTAATGTTTGTACCGTGAAGTTACATTTGTTTCGTAAAAGTGTTGTGTTTGTGTAAGTGTTCAAGAATGGCGGAAAATCAAGAAAACACTCCTTTAAAAGGGAAACAAGCTGCAATTTCCATCCGCGAAAAGGAGATAGAAATAGATTATTTTGCGCGGACGGTGTTCAAGAATTATCCTGTATAGGGCAAACAGCTCTTTTAAACTAGGCTTTGTTATATTTAAATAGCAAGTGACGAGTTTGATTTAATTGTGGTGTATTTAATTTTCATCAGTATCTTTTTTTTTCCATTCCATATTATGCTGAAACCGTAAGAGAGAATTAAGCACACACGGTATGCAAACACGCATCATTATAAATGAAGCTTCAAGGGTCAGCTGACTGCAAGTTTGTTTACATCTTGAGACAAGTTATTTCAGAAGTAATTTATTGGGTAATGTTTATGTCATTATTAAACAACAATTCTTTCATATCAAAGTATTTCGAATTAGAGTGGAGAAATGTTTTTGAGGTTGGTGAAGGCTACGTTGAATAGTTTGTGTTCATATTGTAATGAGCGCGGTCAGCCCTTTGAACTCCGCCGGTGAAAGTTCGAGAATGCGTAACCCAACATCTGCCCGCGTGGTTTGCCGGCGCCGGTATGTGTGATTTATCAGTGTGAGTCATAGACGGCGCGAGAAATCAATAGACCTAGAAGAATCTGTGCATGTTCGAGAAGATGGTACGGTATATAAACCCTGGCTGCCGCGGAAGGGAGGAGTTAGTGAACCGCGAGCAATCAGACGTGTTAATAGTCGCAAGTGGTAATAGATAAATAGCTGAGTGTGTACGAAATAAATATTGTGATTGAATATAAATAATAATTAATAGTTAGTTTATAATTGTGTTTTGTAAATTAGTTAAGAATAAATTAGTGTGTGTTAAGTGAATGTTTTCTCTTTATTAATAGTTGTTTTAAACAGCATTTTGTTATTATTTAAAAAGAACGTTGCAATATTTACTTAATCTTATAATAAGTTTTATTATTATTAACGATTTTATTTATTATTATTATTAGACCTTTAAAAATTATTTATGAATACAGCTGTTGGAAAAGTAAGATCAAACAAATTGCATTTGATAAAACACTTACAAGGCTCTCTAAAGTTAAATTTGGCATTTCCTGCTAGGTTATAGAACTGAGAAATTTAGCACTGAAAATCGCAAGATTTGGGAAATGTGCATCTTTGAAGTGATCTGCTACCTTTCTATAGAGAGATTATAAACTGTCAACATCTCGGTTGTTTTAAGAACACATTTTATAAATCTCAACGTCTCTTTGCTTCCAACTGATACAATCAAAATAAAACCCTTGGAAACCTTGGAAAAATTGTAAAAATATTGACAGACTTTCAGAATATTTTTCACTGTGAAAATATAAAACATTTTAACTATATGGTCAGCTAAAACCAGGTTCGGTCGCTATGCTCAGTTCTATCAAAAAAAAATTGGCAGCAAAATCGGAGATATGAGTGCCACCAATTTGGTGGTGGCATGACCCTTCATATATACAGGGTATAATGAATATAGGTAAAATTTTCCAGTACGGTATTCTACAACAAAAACTGAGTTAAAAATTCCAATAACGTTTTCTTCTTCGATAGCTCCTGTAAGAGGTACAAGCAGTTAAAGTATTGCCAAGGTTGTGTTATTTTTAAATGTTTAGCCTTTTAGTAGCGGATATTTGGGTTAAATTAATAATATTAAACCATACATAATTTTTTCAGCAGTCTTTAAAATGTTAATTAATTTAGATCACAAGAATTCTATGTACAATCTTGGAATCCAAGCACACACGAGTGTTGATTTTTGTTGTTATTACTAGTTACTAGGTACCTACTAGTACTACACATATGCAATGTATCAACTTTTAGGGAATTATTTCCAAGTAGAAGTTAACTTTGACCTAATATGACTGGAGTATAACTCCAGTCTTTAGAAAATTCCTAATTCTATTGATAGCACTGATAATTTTAAATAATAATTACTTGGCCTTGCTTGCCAATTATCAGTAGTCGATTTTAAATTGTTAAAGTGGTTATTATATCTCCTAAAAGAGCCATCGGAGATGAACATGTTATTAGAGTTTTTAAGTCGTGTCAGTTTTTGTCGTAGAACACCATTATTACACCTGTATAGAATTTCATTCAAGTCATTCAATGCAAGTTTTATTATTTCTATGTTTATGTTACATTACTAGCATTAAACAATTGATTGAAAAACTACTGCCAATCTTGTAAATAAATCATTTTAAAATCCGCAACATTATACTTTGACATGATGACATCTGTTCTTTCTTTTACATACAACATACGAGGGAGCGTTTTTATATTCACGGAATGGGGGGGGGGTTGCTGAGGGACAGGGCTTGTTAAACCAATTGTAACACCTAGCTTGATGTCTTATTACTATAAATATCGAATTGGATTATTATTGAATTAGTTGTATTTGAGTTATTGTCATTTACACAAGTCAGAACGTGAAGAGATTTTCAATATGATAGTAGGAAAACTAGCGAACACGACCGCTTCACAACTCTGTAATGGATAAAATCCCTTTTATTATCTGTATTCATAGTACATGAGTAGGAAAACTCTTGTCTGGCATGGCAACCCCTCTGATTTATGGAGGAAGAGATCAAATTGTAGTTAAGAAATGTCACATTTCTTAATTATTATAATTAGTTTTTTTTATTTTTATATGAATCAAAATACTGAAAAAGAACGATAGCAAACTTGCCAGACAAATATTCCTCTGATTAGTGCCAGATCAACACTCATTAATTAATTATTAAAAGATTTTAAGTAGAAGTGTAATGTCTGTCTTTTTTACTAAGTATAGTTGATCCTTGTATAATGTGATTGCAGAATGACAGATCAAGATTCCACTGATTTCATTTCTGGAAAGTTAATCAACTTACGCTGTTTTATGTATAACTGGTTGCCTATGTATGCAGAATGCTCTTATACTTGAAATCTTTTAATATGTAATTAATTAATTAGTACTGATCTGGTACTAATTAATCAGAGGAATATTTGTCTGGCAAGTTTGCTATCGTATTTTTTCAGTATTTTGATTCATATAAAAATTAGAAAAACCATTACATATGTGTTTCAAATGTGACATTTTTTTAACCACACTATTTGATCTCTTCCTCCATAAATCAGAGGGGTTGCCCTGCCAGACAAGGGTTTTCCTACTCATATACTATGAATACAGATAATAAAAGGAATTTTATCCATTACGGAGTTGTGAAGCAGTTGTGTTCGCTAGCTCTTAAAACTATGAGTAAAGTTGAACATCGTACCATTATAAAGTTCTTGACAAAACAAGGAAAACCAGTGCAAATCATTATAGAAGACATGTCAGAGGTTTACCAGGACTCTTGTCCTGGAAAAACCATGATATATAAGTGGTATAACCTGTTTAAACAAGGCAGAGAATCACTGGAAGACGATCCGCGCCCTGGACGTCCCATCGAGATGACCAAGTCAGAACTTGTGGAAAAAGTTGAAAATTTAATATTGGAAGATGCCCGTTTGAAAAGGAAACAATTTGCAGAAATGGTTGGAGTAAGACTGACTGTCCGCGAAAAAGAACTGAATCCTTTTCTACAGTGAACTATTAGCCTATTACCTTTTAAATATACAATAGGCTGTAGTAATTGTCTATTAGGTAATTGATTCATGACTGATTTGTACGAACTTTAGGGAGTTCCTTCCCGCCTTTGAGACATGCCGAAGCATGAATTGAGATACGCTCAATTAGCGCGCATTGCCACTAGACAAAATAATGCTACCAGTAACTCACTGGTGGGAGCAAGATACTATCCATACTCTACTAGCTCTCCAGGCTAGTACCGGAGCGATAAACGTGCTCACCCGTCGGCTCCATCTCCGAGGAGGCTGTGAGGGACGTATCACACGACCAAGGAGATTTCACCTAGTCCAGCTTCGGACTATTCCCCCAACATACTGTCCCAAGCTGTTGGGAGCCACTGCCCGATCGAATCCAACCTCAATTGTGGCAGGACTTGGTTTTTAAATGGTTTTGCCACCCCGATCTACCAATATATAGGCTTGGTGGGCCCTCGACAGAGCTTCGTTCGTAAGTCTACAGCTTATAGACCCCCAGTGTGTACCTTGTTAAGGTGAAGTTGTCTTGATTGTGAGAGGCTATGTATTCGCTGTAACGAGCCCTTTTTTTAGTGTCAGTTGCAACTCGGAAGAGCTTAAGGGAGTGGTTCTTATTTTGCAAACTTTATTTCTTATACACGAGTTTTCTGAACAATCGCAAGTGACGAGATGAAGGTTGTGGCGCCATTGAGCCCTACCAAAAATGACAAAGCCCAAATTGAGTGTATGTGTTGACAAACACAAGGTAAACACATATGATTGAAATAAAAGCAAACACAATTTAAACAAGTGCATATAATAAAAAAATATATAAGTAAATATAGTATAATTAAAGTGATAATATGTGTATAATAAATAAGAGACAAACAATGTCTCACAATAGACAATCAAACAAGATACGCAAAATAATTTGCTACAACAATATCATGCAAGTGTGACAAATGTATTAATATACAATTATTTAACAAATTGCATAATAAAGCAACACAATCTATCAAACAGTTTCAAGTATCTAGAAATTGCCGATACCAAATACAAAAAAAAATACCACTAAAATAAAATACAGTGCATGTGCAGGTGCACCCAGACAAAAGGTACACAAAAAATATGCAACCAGCAAAAATGTTTCCCCTATAAATTCACCCCAGTATAAATAAAACTTTCCAAATTTATAAACAAAACATGGGAAGCTAAGATATCCCAGTGACATAACAATTGGCTGGTTAACAAGTGCAGTAATAATTATAAGATACTTGAGGATAACCAAAAGCTTAAGCTATTATTCTCATGAAGTTATGAGCAAACCCATCTACATACTATCAGAATTCAATTAAATAAATAGGCTATTAAAGAAATATTTTTACAATAACAACAAATAATAGTTGAAAAGGATTTAGAGATTAGCAAATACCTTTGATTTACCAAATATTAACATTACTGACACCGTACAGGTATGTTCCTAAAAAAATACATGTGACATACCCTAAAGAATTTGGTACCAAATTATTCCTATCAGTTACAAAAAATCAAGTAAGCAAATAAATTCGCTAAAAAAACATACCTGTAACCTAATGCTTGCAAAACTGCAGGAAAAAGATAATCGAAGTCCAGATAGATGTAAATGATCAGAGAGCAGCCAACTGGTAGTAAAGCAGCGATCTGAAGTTATCTGGTAGGTGGATAATTTAAACCGTAGAAAGTTTTACTTAATTCCCAACCCAAAAGACCAGTAGTGAATTTAATACACCAATTATGCCCATAAATTTCTTGTTTCACCAAATATAGAAATTGGAAAATCACCATTCCATTCAAGCGGCCATTTCACCGGTGAAAACAAAACTATGTGGAGAGTTTTCTTCTGTAATTAACTTCCTGAATAATGGTCCAGATTTAACAAGAGAAATATTGTTCTATTAAATTGCAAGATTTTCTTTAAAAGGTTTTAGACAGGGTCTCAAAAGTCTTTTCCATCAAAAATATCTTTCTAAAATGGATCTCTTCTTTAAAAATTGATCCCCAACATTCATTGATAAATTCAGGTAAATCTCATTAAAAATCCGAAAACAAAGGCCTCCAAAAAAAGACAGCTAAAAAACCAAAGATATAATTAGTAACCTCAAAGGTTTTTTTAATAGAACAAAAAGAATAAACTTACAATATTAGAATCCTGTGTTCACTACAATTGATTACAAGGAAATAAATGAACACCAGAAATCAATTTTTACTTATCACACTCAGAAAAAAAAGTTTAAACAAATTCCAGCATTGCATCTGACATCCTAGAGACATCTAAACAAAGAGAAGGTCGATATGACCTTTAAGCAGAAAGTCAAATGATGCAGTCTGCCAAAGGCATACACTCTAATCCCTCTATCCTGCACTTGGTGGCGCCAGGATCAAGTCTCTTTCTAAATAACTGCTCTATTTACAACTCTATTTAACATAAAGTAATGAATCATTTATTTCAAATTTTGCACTACTTGTTTTTTGAAATAAAACAGTTCTAAAAACAAATCTCCTTTACCAATAAAGCCCACTAAATAAACGTTATATCGCTTCAACATTCCTTAAGTGTAAAGTGGGATTATGCTATTATTAATGTTTAATTTTTTTTTGTACAATGTAATGTATATTATGGTGAAGCATAATAAAGTGGATTATTATTATTATTATTAAAGGCTTTTAGAACTTCTCCCAATCACAGTACCCGGCTGCAGCCCAGATCATAGGGTGGTCGGGATAGCTCCTAAGCACAATTACCTGGCGGCATGCAGTTTCCCATTGGCATGAATTTACCCCTTCACACCAGGATAAACCTCACTTCGCTTCTCCTCCTTAAGATTCAGCCAAATAGCGGGTTCCTCAGGTGACCATAAATGACCTTAGTCAAGCAGCGGTTTCCGTTTGGTGACCATAAATGACCTTATCCAAAGCGAGACTCGAATCTGCCCACACCGATATCATATTACCAGGGCTCCCCCTGATCGGTATGAGTAACCGTCGAGAATTCTCAGGAATTTCTCTACCACACACTTGACCTGACTGCTTCATCCATTACCCAGTCATGTTTCCATGCCCCGTATCCAGGCTCCAAGGATAGGGTAGAAGACAGTCAGTTTTACGGGTGAACGTCGTGTGGTCTCCCGAACTCCCGATTATTGGAGTATCAGATACAACCATTTTGAAAGTTCTCTACCCTCATCTCGATATGACAAAGGTCTGTGCAAGATGAGTCCCAAGAATACTAACGCCACCTGAAAAACACGAACGAATGGCATGTTCACGGGCGTTTTTGAAGCTCTGCAGTGAAGACCAGGATGGAGTATGTATTAAGTCGGATTGTTACTGGAGATGAAACGTGGATTCACCACTATGAACCTGAATCCAAACAAGATTCAATGCAGTGGCATAAAAAAGGTACACCCCCGCCAAAGAAGTTTAAAGTCAGATGGAAAGCTCATGGCGACCATGTTTTGGGACACTGAAGGAATCCTGCTCATCGACTACAAAGAAATGGATGTCTCTATATCGGGAGAATATTATGCCACACTTTTAGAACGATTAAGGCACTCCATCAAAGAAAAGAGAAGAGGAATACTTGCCAAAGGTGTGCTGCTTTTGCACGACAATGCGCCAGTTCGTCGAAGTCGAATTGCACAAGCTGCCCTGCACAAGGCAGGCTTCCAGGAATTAAATCATCCACACTACAGTCCAGACCTGAACCCCAGCGATTACTATTTGTTCCCGAATATGAAGAAAAAACTTTAAGGAACAAAATTTTCGTCCAATGCTGAAGTAAAAGCTGCAGTTTCAGCATATTTTGACGACAAAAATGAATTATTTTATTTTCACTGGTATAAATAAATTAATTACTAGATCTGACAAATGTATTAGAGTTAAGGGAGAATATATTGAAAAAGAAAAATAATTCTCTGTTTTTATTTACTTTCCTTATCCCCCCATTCCGCAAATATAAAAACGCATCCTCATAGTATACAAATTTTTTGTACTTTTCCAATTACTAAATTAAATCATGAGTTGTCTAGTCAGTTAGTAGTATAATGTTTAATCAGAATATTGAGCTATAAGTGTTATAATTATTTACGTCAATTGGAATTAAAATTTTAAAATAAGCTTTTTTACACATCCTCGATAATTAGAAAGTTAAGTAACTAAATCTGGTTACTATTTGTCTTTTTTATTAGAAGAAATTGTTGACAATTACATAAATAATTGCTTTTAAATTATGCTAATTCTAAGAAGTATATATTACAACAAGGACGCACTAACTTAACTAGTACATCAGTAATTACATATTTAATATTTAAAAACAAATGAAGCTGACAAAAAAATATATAAAAAAAAGCAAAATACAAGTGAATAATAAGCATTCTAGAAGAATATAAAAAGAATTATTCTGGGAACTTCATTAACCACAAGGAATTTTTCAAATATTATTGCAACAATATTCAAATTAGCAGAATTATTAATGACTAAGAAGCATTATCATATTCAAGTTTGTTATATGTTCAAAATATTTGAAATTTTAAAAGTGTATATTGTATAATATACTCTCCAAATAGAGGCCACATTTTGTAAAATAAATAGAACTAAAAACTCAGAAAGGGTGTACAGATTCATACTTTCATTAGTTCAGAGAAAACTGCAAACTGCTTATGTGCAACAGAATTAATTTTACAATTGGTGTCAATTAATATGTAAAAAATTTAAAGAATGTAAGCAATCCAGTTCATGTATTATCAGTTATTATGACTTGTGATGTGAGCAAGTCATTGTTTTGTGTACGGGTTATCTATAACAGGTAGATAAACATGGCTAATAGAAAATAAAATATCAAACTGCATAGTGAAATTAAATTTTCTTAATTGAATTAAACTGTAAAATACATATATACAGGGTGGTCCAGACCACCCGTACATCCCTTTTAAAATGCGGGGGATTAAAATTTTTTAACAATACAATGGGTGATCTTACTAAAGTCGATGTGCTCTATCGAATATCGTCAAAAAGAAACCCTCCTGTAGGGGGTAAGGGGGGCAACTTTGAAAATTCAAATGAGAACCCCGAAATTTTATTGCATATTTAGATTCTACTCATCAAAATATGAATAATTTATTTGAAAAATTTTTTTATCTTCGCAACAGGTGACGCTGTAATCACAAAAAACCGACTTTTTGCATTTTCCGCAGTCTCACAGTTTTTCATATTTTTTTACTAAATAGTGATGAAAAAGCTTTGCTAATGTGTACTTTCATGAGAAGAAACTTTACATTACGATGAAAAACGGAAATTCTCTCCCTAAGGTGTTTTCGACAAACAGATTTTTTTTTCTTGCGTTGTACGTGACAACAATTTTTTTTCTGAAATTTTTAGATCGTTTTTTAACCTTAACATCTACTTATTTAAATATTGCTTAATCTTTTTAATCTTTATCTGAATATTTATTTTAAGCATATGTAATTAATACAAATGATCAATAAAACATTGTAAATTGTAATCTGCTCTGCATATGGCAAAATAATATTTAAATCGTACTAATTTAATAACGGGTGTTCATTTAAATTCGTAATCTAGCAACCTTTGGATTGTTGCCTGTCTCTATCTGCGACGTATTATATCTGTCGCTCTGCCTTCTTTCATTAAAATTCCAAAGGTTGCTAGATTACGAATTTAAATGAACACCCGTTATTTAATTTTAACAGAAAAGAACTTGCTACAATTTTTTACTTCGCAAGTCTATTTAAATAGTATGTAATTGTTAAAAATCAACTGTTCAAATAAATAATTTTTATTTCACAGTTTAAATTTTGTTCGTATAAATTATTCTTACTTTATGGGCTGAGTGGATGAGATATCCATATTTCATCATTCATTGCTATATGCTAAAAGAATGAAGAAGAAAAGATGAAATTGTTAATATATGGGCAGACAAATATAAACAAATATTAACGGACTCTGAAGCAGAAAATCCAAGTGATATAACAGAAGAAAAAAAGACAAACAAGAGAAGAATTGAGGAGCCAACATACTAAGAATTCTTAGAAATAGTATCTAAAATGAAAAACAATAAGGCAGGAGGATCCGAAGATATAGAAGCAGAGTGTATAAAATATGCAGATGAAAATACCATGAAGAGAATGTATAATTTGCTAATAGAGGTGTGGAGAAATAAAAAAATGCCAGTACAGTGGGAGATGGCAATAATAAATCCCATACATAAAAAAGGGAGTAAATACAATGCAGAAAATTACAGACCTATTTCTGTCCTAAACACTATGTACAAAATTTTAGCACACTTAATAAATAAAAAATCAAAAATAGAAGCAGATGAGAAAATAGGACAGTATCAGACAGGTTTCAGAAAAGGGAAGTCAGTAATAAACAACATCTTTGTAATAAACCAATTACCTGAAAAATGTAGTAAGAAAAATATACCATTGCATGTAGCTTTTATAGATTTTAAGCAAGCATACGACAAGATTAAAAGATCAACAATAACAAGAGCAATGGGACAAATGGATGTAAGTGCGAAATTAATTGAATTAGTGACTATGTCCCTCGATACGACCTATAATAACGTATACTACAAGGGCAGCTATTCAAGAACTTTCAAAAGTACACGAGGTCTAAAACAGGGAGACCGCTCTCCACTACTTTATTTAATATTGTATTAGAAAATGTCTTTTGGAAAAGTGGAATGGATAAGAGTAAGAATGCAACTCATACCAATCTCTTGCTTATGCAGACGACATAGTGGTATTAGCAAAAACACAAGAAGAATTAAAAGATCTAATAAGAAAATGTTATAAAGCTGCAACAACTGCTGGCTTGGAAATAAATCAAGAGAAATCTGATTATATGATATTGGGAAATGAAAATGAAAATAATAAACAAGTTTTAAAAATAAAAGTAGGAACAGAGAGCTTGAGTTTTAAACAAAAAAGTAGTGTTGTTTACAGTTACAGTTTAGGGGTTCATTTCAAAAATAGCATTTGAGACAATGAATATTCTGTTTTTTATTAGTTAAAGTATACAGCACAGATTCATCTTGACTTTTATGTATTCAATTTCGTGACATTATTCATAAGGCGAGGATTTACCAGGTTAATTAGTCCAAATTATGGCACAGTATTATTCTTTTTATTATCTTTATTTTATTTTATTTATCTGATTTTTATCATCTTTAAATCGCAACATTATTCATGAGTAGGGAAAATTTACCAATTTAAGGAATGATTTCAAAAATGAGTTATCTTCCAATCATTAGTCATTA
This sequence comes from Agrypnus murinus, assembly GCA_929113105.1. NCBI lineage: Eukaryota > Metazoa > Arthropoda > Insecta > Coleoptera > Elateridae > Agrypnus > Agrypnus murinus. The sequence continues at coordinate 144,248,399 of OV816026.1, forward strand.
ATCAATTCGAAGTTATAGGTTTTATCAGCACGATTTGTTATTTAATTTCATGGTTTCTCTCGCAAGGGGCAATTTACCAATTTAGGAGATAATTTCAAAAATGGGTTATGTGACAATAAATAGTTCTTAATTAGTCCAAGATTATGATATGGTATTTTCCTGAATTTCATTATTTTTAATTTTGGCATTATTCATGTAGGGTAGTTTTTTATTTAGGGGTTGAATTATTTTGAAAATGTATTATTTGCTCTTTAATTAGTCCAAAATTATAGCCTAATTTAAATTGATTTATTATTTATATTTATAAGTGGGGGTGCTAACTTTACTGATCTGTTACCTATTTGCTGATAATGCCACACACAGGGTGGCCAGCAAGAGTGGTACTTTTAAATTCAAGGTTTTTTCCCGGTTTTCCAGGTCGTGAATAGTACATTCCGTAACGAGGTTAGAATGGAAATTCGATGCGAGTGGAAGGTTGTGAACGCGAGCGAGAGAAACCACGAGCATCAAATTTTCATTCTAACCGAGTAACAGACTGTGCTTTCTCCAAGACTACAAGAAAATTTAAACTTAGCAGTATTTACAATTTGAAAAAAGAACAATAACCTTAAAAAGTATGACATTTAATGTAAACAATGAAATCAAGGCTAAACGTTTTTTTATTGCACTGTTACAGAATATTCATTCCATATTTAGTGATGGAATGAAATACATGCAAAATACATGAGTATGGCAGTGTTTTAGAATATTTATTCTCCATGACCACTATAGAATTTGTAAATTCTGAAATTAATTTTGCTAATAGAAACTTAATATTCAAACTCTTGTTGTAGAATAAATATTCTAAAACACTACCCTACTTATTTATGTGTTTTTCTAATTTGCATTTGTAATACGGTTATTAACGTCTATCAGTAGGAGTCGTTTATGGCTATCTATAAAAGTACACTGTACTTTAATGAATTATAGGGTTATTTAGTTTTTAAGGGTTGGATGGGTAATGCGTGGAATGTGACAACTTCAAACTGCAGGTATCTGTCAAAATTGTCAACCTCCGATAAATTTTTAATTAATATCGTTGAATTGGTTCGCTGTTTGTTGATTGTTACTTACATGAAATTTCACTTGAAGTTATGGTCTATTTTTACTTGGAAAGAAGGTTAGGTTTTGGATATTCCTAATTAATAACATAAACAAGTCTCGTACCTACATCAAATCTGCTTGGACAAATCAGTAAGTCCAATTCATGTTTGTAATTTTATGGTACTATAAACAAGACCTTTTCTTTCCTTCAATAATTTACGCATACCCATATTGATGATAAAATTATTAATTAGAATTAATAACGGAACATAAAACTTCACTTGAAGCCGTTTTCTTCTTGCCGGAGAAGCCTAAATAACCAAATAACGATCAGAAATGGATCAATTTAATTGAACTCTGCAAAATAGTATACTAAAGTATTAGTTTCAGAAGACACGTATTTAGCGCACGCGTCCAAGAACAAATGCGCTAAAACGTCTGATGTAAAGAATACTTCATACTATTTTTTCTATTTGCGTTATTCTTTAATTATTTTTAAAAAATAACTTGCCTATTTTTAGTTTTAAATAAAATTTATTAGTTAGGGAAAAACAAAAAGTTATTTGTCAGTTGGCAAAATCGGGAAAATTCAGATTTTGCATTTGTTTTTCAAATTTACAGCGTAAATAAGTTTGACATTTGAACAGCTGCTCAATAGTGATATCACTTTAAAATATAAAATGTTACTGTTTCCGGTATTCAAATAGATCTCTTATGGACACACAAATGGAAAATAGTATATTAAAGTATTAGTTTCATAAGACACGTTTTTAGCGCACGCGTTCAATGTTAGACGTTGAAGACGCTAAAACGTCTTATGAAACGAATACTTTATATTATTTGTTCTTTAGTGTCATTGTCCTTTAGAAAACTCCCCGCTACGAGGGTCGTTTTCTAAACTTGGACGTGTGCGCTAAAAACGTGTCTTATGAAACGAATACTTTACACCATTTTTTAGTGTTCATTTTTAATCATTTAAAAAAATATCTTAATTGTAAACAAGATTTGGGATACTTTGTTAACTTTTACTGTCTCCAGCCTTACTTTGTGGAACTCCATAATCATGAAATATAATATAAATACAAAATTATATTTATACCTACCAAAACTATATGGACTGATTAAAACACATAAACACAACATGCCTATACGACCAGTAGTATCATATATCAACGCACCTAATCACACCTTGTCCAAGAAACTCAACCATATTATTAACATCATAGGATACAAATCGAAATACTCTGTCAAAAATTCATTAAAATTAGTAGAAAAACTACAGAACATACGTCTTCCAGCACATTCAAAACTAGTAAGCTTTGACATTTGTAACATGTTTTCAAAGATTCCACCACAAGACTGTATTCCTTTGTTAGATAATTTCCTAGTTAATAGTAATGTAGAATTAGTAAAAAGATTAGAGTTAATTCAATTATTTGATCTTTGTATCAGTCAAAATTATTTCACTTTTAATAATACAATATATTTACAGAAGGATGGTTTACCTATGGGTAATTCTCTGAGTCCTCTATTAGCTAACATATTTATGGATAATTTGGAAGATCGAATATTTGAATTAGATCTTTCTAAACACATTATTTTTTTGTTTCGTTACGTTGATGACATTTTAGCTTGTTTTGACAGTTCTTTTGAGGTTATCAATGAATTTTTAATTCTTATTAACAGTCTTCACACAAACATCACGTTTACACTAGAAACAGAACAAAATAGAGCTATTAATTTTCTGGATTTAACTATGACAATTAATACAGACAATGAACTTGATTTTACCATATACAGAAAAACCACAAGCACGAATTCCTAACGATTCATGTCATCATAAAATGCATAAACTAGCGGCTTATAGATCTTTAGTACACCAAGCTTTAACTACTCCACTGAAACGATCACATTTTGATAAAGAAATTTCAATCATCAAACAATTAGCACATGCAAACCATTATAACCATAACATGATTGACACTTTAATTCTACAAAAAGATTACAGGTTAGCTATCAAAAGAATATTTCCAATTGACACTCAAATACAAGACACAAACTACATATCAATACCATACTTTGGCAAGATATCAGAACAAATTGCAACTATATGTTAATAAGAAAAACCACCAGTTACAAAATAACCTATAAAACTAACACCAACACCTTTTCATTTTTATTCAATGCTAAAGACAAAACACAAGATATCATGAAATCCGGCATTTACCGTTTGAATTGTTCTTTTTGTAACTCGGTTTATATTGGCCAAACACTTAGAAATTTCGACATAAGATACAAAGAACACGTACGCTCTTATAGACTTAAACATCCAGAAAAATCGAATTATGCCAAACACATTTTGGAACAGAACCACCCAATGACACCTCAAAACAACATTAAATTCTTACATTTTTGCAACAACAAACACAAATTAGACATTTTAGAAGCTTTTGAAATATACAGACATAAACGCACAGTACCTTTAATGAATGAACAAACTAAGCTTAGTAATTCTCCTTTATTAGAAGTGTTAGATATTTGGTTTTTGTTATGTATTGTATCTAGTTACCTATTTTCTGTATGTATTTATCCTTAGCAACGTGTTTGTTTATCAATCTTATCTACCTTTGATAATGACACAAAGTGTCGAAACAATATTGTCAGGTTAAGATATTAATAAAACTTGTGAAACTTTAACTAATCTTTGTATTTATATTATATTTCATGACTTTGTTAACTAGTTTGACAGTTGGCAACACTGAAAATTCTAATCCTGCATTCGGTTTTTAAATTACGTAAATAACTTTGACATGTTAAAAACAGCTGTTCGACAATGATATCAACTTTAAACTAGTGAGAATGCGCAGAGCTAGCATTGCCATGACGAACAAAAACAACTGTATACTTAATAAACTAATTTATTTTTGAAAACTAATGTTGATGTAACACATTAGTTGTCATAAAAACTAAAATTCTAAGTCCTAAACTTTTTCGTTTAAAAAAAAGAATTTGTTGCTAAAAATGTTTGTTTTCGTAAATTTTTAAAAAATACAAAATTTTTCATTTTTCAAAAATTTACCGAAATTTTCGGTGGTTATTTTGACCACTTTCTCGAAGAGATACAAAAAAATGTTTCAACCAAAAGTTTCTTAGAATTAGATGTACTATAAGATTCCAAAAAAAATTCAAAAAAGTCAACATGGAAAAAGGCGACAGACAGACAGACAGATAGACTTCACGAATTCAGAGACGAACTTTTTGTTCGTCGAAAATAAAATATTACTGTTTCCAGTATTTAACTCTTTCGGACACGTAAATAGAAAAAAAAAGATAACATAAAATATTAATTATTTTTGAAAGTGCTAACAAAATTATTTTATATTTTCAAACATCTTTTAAATTTTACCCTGAAAAAATTTCCGACTTTGATCACTAATTCAAGGTTCTTTCCCGTTTTCTTCCCGATTGTGCAAATTCCCGGTTTCCAAGGTTTCTAGGTTCGCTGGCCACCCTGTACACAGATTACACTTTTGGAATTATTTTCATTAATCAACTCAAAATATGTGATTTGACAAAATTTTCGCAGTTTCACAGTAATAGAGTGTAAATTGAATGCCACTTATAATCTTATTAGGTATAATTTTGACTTTTTTTTGTAATGAATCCACTTTTAGTTGAATACTATTTAAAAAAAGAATCCCTAAAATATGTGTGTAGTCACTGTAGTTGCTATTTGTCCACTAATAAAAATTATGTAAAAACTTGCATCATAAAGGACCTCGCACGTTTCTTATGGAAATTGGATCCCGGTCAAATTGGCTGAAATTTTGATATGTTGTAGTTTACATCATCCCGATCAAAAGTTTACCTGGCCACGAAGCTCTAAAATTAATAATTTTGAGTTACAGAGCATGAAAAGCAGGAAAAACCCATACCCATCGGTTTATGGATTTTTAACACGTACAGCCTCCGTAACGTCATTTTTTGTGTACCTATACTTTTCGTAGCATTTCAATAACATGTAGTATTCATTTTAAGAGCTTATAAAACAAAATATATACAAAAAATAAAAAATATACACAAAAAATGATGTTACCGATACTGTACGTATTAAAAATCCATAAACCGAAGTATGAATTTTTCCTGCCTTCGTGCTCTGTAACTCCGAAACTATTAATTTTAGAGCTTCGTGGCAACAGAAACTTTTGGTCAAAATTTCAGTCAATTTGACCGGGATCCAATTTCCATAAGAAATGTGTGGGGTCCTTTTAATATAGAAATCATACTTGCGTCATACAACATGACAGTTATCATTGAACGCTACCAAGTAGTCAAACACTATGGACGGTTTAGGAGCATGATAAAGGGCTCTAAAACACTAATTAAACCCAAAATGCATACGTTAGTTTATGTCCAGTCTAAGTGTAAATTAATAGTAATTTAAAATAAAAATAATTTGAAAAGTGCAAAACTTCAAGGAACAGTGGTCTATAATTATTTTAGTACTATGGAGACGGCATAAACAAGGGTAAGTACAAGGGGGTGCTCTAATTTAGCAATTCAAGCTGTAAAAACAGGCAGCAAAATAGTTTATAATCGTCCAATCGGACATAAAAATTATTAAATGAATGAAAATATCCTCTCCAAGTTATAAATTATCTTGAAATTGGGAACGTGCAAAAATAATAACAAAAATTTACCCTAAACTAAAAATTGTACTTTTATAGTTTAGGGTAAAATTTTTATAGAATGAAAGATTTATAAAAAATAATTTAAAAAATCCTTACAATTACAAAACATTTTCATTGTTAAATCAAATAATAATTAAAACTTTCTCTTGTGAACTAGAAAAGTAATCTAGTCATACAATCACTTGCCCAAAGCTATTCACTTTTACTATTACATAATAATAATAGAAGTAATTCTTCAATTAAAACTTATCTATATCAAACTTCAAGGACAATTTAAAACGATAATGTTCACATTTCCTCATTTAAAAATTTATCAATTTACAACATAAAGATAAATATGACTTATTCCTCTGCATCAAAATAAGATAACAATGGAATTTGTTCTCTTAATGTCCCATTATTCACAAAAATGCATTATTTTAGCGTTTATACAAATTAATGACTATTATCATCATCATCATCATTACATTTGCAATTTTCAATAAGATTACATTACTGTAAAATGCCTTCAATAAATAATTCACACCTGGATGTTGTTTTACTTACTTTAAATCGCCCTCCGATACTGAATCAGGGAACGTGGGAGAATTCACAGTTACAACTTCCCAACAAGATGTAGATGTTTTAAAACATCGTATTTGATGCACCCATTTAGAATTGCCACTATTACATCTGCATCAACATAAAACAGAAAATGCAAGGTTATGTTAAATTTATATTTTATAAAAAAGATTCATACCTAGTTAATACTAAATTTCCAGCTTGTAAGTATGCTATTCGTAATGTTGTAGCATTGTAGTGGTATGCCCTTCCCTTGACGGGTGTCTAAAAGTCAAACATTGTGTTATTATAAAATGCTCTGATTACATAACTAGGAGTCTTTTTATACATTTATACGATTGCTAGTTATATATAACCCTGAGATTTCATTCAAAATTATTACAATGAACTCTAGTTACATAATGGAATACTAGGTGTACAAATCAAGATAGGTAAATGTGTAATTTTTGATAGACAGTTCTAAAGATATTTTTATGAAACACCTACCTCGCATATACTTTTTTCTAAGCAATTTTTTATTATTCTAAGTACCGGCCGCGGCACATTTCGCGGGGCCACAGAAAGCATACCGGCCATCACACTTTAAAAAGTAGGGCTGAAGAAAACCACATGAGAAATTGCAGAAATTGGCTAAAGATCAAGAAATTCAGTGCTGCCACGGTGTAGATATTTTTTGAAATACCACGTATGTCAAATTACTCAGGCGATTTTTTGCACTACCAACAGTATGGAAAGCGCTTTGGTATTGGTATCATGCAAGTGAGTATCATGCGACGGTGAAATACTACCATAATAAGATTTCGGTTAAAGGTCTACGCTCACTAGACCTGACCGTTATAGGACCGAGACCGGACCGTGGCAGGCACTTATCCGACAAGCCGGTGATAGTCAACACTCACTACATAGGATTAAGACCGTAGGGTTACCGTATTGCCGCCGTCGCTTCCCCATTAACATCCGGTTGCGACATGGTTTGCAGTCGGCAAAATTGCAGCCTTATCAAGAATTAATATGGGGTAGTTTCTCTGTCTTATAATGCTCTATTTGTTGTAACATATTTAACCTTATGGACTGAAATTACCTCTAAATTTATTTTTAATTTTCCTTTTTATATTAAATTATTTTACTTTCGACACATAAAATCTTTTCTTTATAATAAAGAATTCAGATTTAAAATAATTTATAACAATCATTTTATGACTTTTTCCTTCTAATTACACGTCGACGAGTTAAAAACGCTGTAGGGGAAGAGGGGGAACAGTGTTACACGTACTACAGTGTTACACTTAATGTTTGTAGGATTGCTTTATATTAAACATTGTTCATATTTTCATGTTAGAAGTACTTTGGTGTTAACCAAGTGTAGGTGCATTTTGGTTAATATTTACTGATGGGTTTTCAAGAAATTAAGGTATGTATATTTGTTAATATCAAAAGTAATTATTTCAAGTAAAATACAATTTACTTCAGGATTAAATTAATTAAAGCTAGATTATTAAAAATTTATTTATAAGTAGTTTGTAAGCTTATTTACGCACGGACTTAACCTCAAAACTGTTTGTGCCCTTATTAACTATAGATTTTTGATGATTGGGGTACAGTGTTGCACTGGATAGTGGGGTTCGGTGTAACATTATTTATGTAACACTTGTGCAGACAGTCATCAGTCCAAGTTGCATCTAAGTGACAAAGATACATTATTCCATTCTAATGATATCGATGTTGGAAACTTTGTGGTAATACAAGAAGAGGCTACAATAAAACACAGAATTTTGTCAATTAGGGATATTACAAGTAAAACGAATCCAGAAGTTAATCCAACGTATAAATTCGTACGTACAACGCAAGGATATAAGAATTTTAAGTTGTTTTATTAACATTAACATTGTTAACCTTTCCTTGTAACTCTGTACCCCACTATTATGATACAGTGTTACACAGAGCACCAAGTTGAATAAATCTTAATTTCTCTAAAAGTTGAAATAATCAAAGCAAGTTAAATGTAAAAGTTGAAACAAGATTCGTAACTCTTAAACTAGGAAGAGAATACATTTTAAAATTTTTATTTGGTTCTGAATTATATCAAAAACTATTTTTTGTGTAACACTGTTTCCCCTCTTCCCCTACATTCGCGTTGCGCTGCCGGCACTCACCGGTCTGTCAACGTTACGTGCCCGTCGCGAAACGTTTCACCGCCGACAAACATTTTCTCTGGGAATTCTGTGACGGGCCGTGCATGCAACGTTCCGGTCCGGTTCGGTCACTATATGGTCTTGTGAGCGTTACCTAATTTAAGTCTATACCGAGAATATTTTTCTGCATGTGCTGCTCCGGTCTCGGTCCTATAACGGTCAGTTCTAGTGAGCGGAGACCTTAATTCATAATTAGTCACAACCTTCAAGATTTCGCGAGACGAAAGAGACTTCGTAATTATAGTAGAATTCAGCTAAGAATAAAGCGAAGGAAGATATAGGGCAAGCTTGACCTTCGCGTTGATTGGCTAAAATACGAGGCACGTTTACACAACTTAAAAAAGTAAAGTGCATAAATTATGTGAATAGCGCCGTTTCAGTTGTACAATAAACGTTACGGCTTAGGTTCGTTCAACTACGAAAATATAACTTATTGTGTGTGTAAAAAGAAACTATAATTAAGGTAAATTCATAATTAACGTGACAAAATTCTTTTTAATTAATCTACAAAGTTTTAAATAAATGATAAAATCGAAAATTCATACCTAACATTCAGCAACGTTGCATCTATGTCTAAAGGTAAGTACTCACAGCAGCGGATCCGCAGGCGGATGTCATACGATTGGCAGGACCTATTTTACCATTAGGCGCATTAGGCACGTGCCTAGGGCCCAACAGCAAGAGGGGCCCTAATTGGAAAACATAAAATCATAAAAATGCACAATAAAAACACGCATGCAACTCAGTGCACGTGACAGAAAAAAAATTCTAGTAATACTACGTTTTCGCTGGCACGAAAGCTGGGATTTCGGATCCGAAATCCCGAAATCTCATTTTAGTGTTTCCACTGCACTTTTGTTGAGATTTCGTTGACGTTTATGTATTTGTTTGTTTACGTTTTGCGACACCGCATTCGTTTCAAATGGAAGATAGGAAAAAATGATACTATTTATGTATAATGCACCACTTGAAAACGCACCAAAAATACCAAAATTTCAAACCGTCATAACTTGGCGGATTTTGGACGAAAATGGATGAACCTTTGCGTACTAAAAAGTTTGTAGTGTCTAGTTTAAGGTCGTGCGAGCGAATGTTACGTTTAAGCCTTTTTCCTCTCGCCACCCCCAATGTCAGACTTTAACAGCTTGTACGGTGTACAAAAAAAAATCCTGGGCCCAATCGACTGCCAGGAACCTAATTGAACATGTGTGGGACATCGGGCGTTGTCTGCGAAACCTGCAGAGACCACCAACTACTCTCCGAGAATTGGAACTAGAACTGACGCAATAGTGGAACAACATTCCCCAGAAAGAGATTCGCGCAGTTTTGAACATGCCAGCGAGGTTGCAAGACGTGCGCCAGCAAAGAGAGGAGGAAACACGATGCGCAAAATCCGACCGACAACGTGCTCGTGGTGTACTACATCGGGTAACGCTGATGTCGACGGTAACACGTTAAAAAATTAACGTTAATAAAAAATGTTTTTATTAATTAAAATTTTATAAATGTTTTATTAAAGGCTGCCAGTCCTCAATAACTAACAAATAATAAATTTATTAATAATAATAACAGCCTACAAAGAAATAAAATTGTATAAAAATTTATTTCAAAAAATAATTAATTAATTAAAAACGTTTTTCAAAATTTTTTGAGTCTGGCAAAAATGTTCAAACTCAACCGGTAATAATATCGCCGGCAGAAGACGAAAAGCTTCCGACAAAATGCAGTGTAGGTTTTAAAAATTCATAACTTTGAGCCAAATTATCGTAGGCACTCGAAGTTTTAAAGAATTTACAGAAAAAGGACTGAACTTTATTGCCCTGGTAGTTGATTGGGTCCACGATTTCTTTGGTACACCATATAAGCTGTAAAAAATTTGGCATTCTTTTTCTGCGGGGGGGTCGCGGGGAGCGGAAAGGCTTAGGCTGCAGTCTCACTGAGCCACCGTCAACCACCCACCGCCAGCAACTAAAATTTAAACATACATTAATCAATGGCGCTGGTCCCTCTAAGCCACTGTTAGCCACCTACTACCATCAAACGGTGACCACCAGTTTGAAATTTCCGACGTGTTCGAATCTTGGTGGTTGGTGGTCAGCGGTGGTTGACAATGCGCACGCGCTAGTGGACATGATGAAAATAGACACTAAAATTTGAATATCCTGTTTATATCTAGGTTTTTTGTTTTTGGTAATTGGTAGTGAAAACTTTTCAAAACAAAGTTTCTCTTCGTTTGTTTATAAGCTGGGACACTAATTATTATTTATTGATAAAATTCTCCCAACTGCTCCCTATGAAGAAAGATTTTCCGTACCCACAAATTTCATGATTTTTGTATTTTATTCCACATGTACCATAGCAGCACATGATTATAACTTTCTCGCTATCTGATTCATTTGACAATATCATATTTTTGCAATAATTTGGTTTATTATTTCTTTAAATACAACGCGACCATAGTAAACCAATAATGCACATAACCTCATTTAATAGGAAATAATAATAACAGTACTTGCTAAGTTGGCAATATGTCTATTTCAGAGTAAACATAAAATAAGCGCGAAATTTAAAATTTTACATGATGTTGGTGGTCACTACTTGCTTCAGTGGGACCGCACTGGATTATTTTAATTAGTGGTGGTCGATGGTAGTGGCTGCAGTGAGACTGCGGCCTTAAACGTAACATTCGCTTACACGCCCTTAAACTAGACACTTTAAACTTTTCAGCACGCAAAAGTTCATCCATTTTTGTTCAAAATTAGCAGAGTTATGACGGTTTGAAATTTTGATTTTTTTGGTGCGTTGTGTGCATTTTGTTTTCCTCGAGAGTATATAATATGCTGTATATTTTTTGGGAAAAGTAAAAATATTTGCGGTTACCGATAAAAAGAATAAAATAAAATAAATAATTAAAGGAACAAATTAGATTTTTGGGTTAAAATGTGTTATGGTTTTAGTTCCTTCACCAGGGCATTTGAGAAGTTGTTTAGTTTTAAATCAAAATATATTGAGTTTTGTTTTTTGTTTTTAAATATATATGTTTTTATTTTATTTCGTTTTCTTTACACCTGTCTGTCACTCCTTTCACTCGAGTACGGGGCCCAAAATTTGCAAGCTGAGCCTAGGGCCCAACTTAGTTAAAAATAGGCCCTGACGATTGGTCGGTTCGGGTCGGTTTGGATCAAATCCACGAATCGTATTACATCCGCCTGCGGATCCGCTGCTGTGAGTACCTACCTTAAGTTATTAATGCTGACATTTTTTGAGGTTATGGTTTAGTTCGAGATTTTCTCAAGTCAATAATTTTCATTCCTTTTATTACAACAATAGGCTTTTAGAACTTACCGGCTCTATTCTTACTACTGTGCGGGTATGATGATTTATGTAACAATCTTAACATAGTTTAAATAAACTTAATATTTTAGTAGCTAATTTTAACTATGGCTGAACGACGATCCTTCAAAAATCCAAGAGGAAACGTAATTAATAGTGGTCCAAATCAATGAAATGGTGAAAAGTACTGGAAAACCATATTAAGATTACCCCTTATATTTGTAATTTAAATCCAATCGAGTTGATATGGGCACAAGTGAAACATGATTACTACATGGCTTATAATAATGCATACTACAATCTATTCACTTGCTGACGTGAAAACGCTTCCTAATCAAGGAATTTCTACCGTTACTGCAAAACAATGGAATGATTGCATATACCACATAATTAATGAAGAAAATCGAAGGTAGGATTTAGAGGAAATGGTAGAGGATATTGTGGAAAAACTATAAGTTTAGGATCGGAAGTTCCAACCCAACGAATCAGACGAATATAGAGATATTGATATTGTCCCAGTATAAAATAATTTTTAAGGTTTTTCGAATGATAGTGTGCATTATTTATTAGTTCTATTTATAAATTGTTCATAAGATACACTTGCATCTTGTACAAAAGTACAGAAATAAATTGTATATATTCTTCAGTAAATATTTTGAACACTAAACAATATTAATTTTCAAATTTCCCGCCGTTTTAAATTTTAGGTGTGTAAATGTAACTTAGAGTCACTCTATAATGTAACTTAGAGTCACTGCATGCATCTAGTTACCTAGTCCAGCTGGTCGACCAGAGTATTTGGTATCGCAAACCGCCGCCATATTGGGGCAAACGAAGCACGAAATTGTTCATTATTTGTTCCGTATGGAATTTAATCAAATCCACGTTTACTTTAAAAGGTGTTTCTTATTCTGAAAGATCAAATCTCTAATATGTCAAACACGTAAAATGTGTTTCTTGAGCAATATGATGGTATTGCTCAAGAAACAACGTTAGATTTATTCGCAGAGGTAGTTCAAGAATGCGTGTAGAATGCACACTGTAGTGGCATAGTAGATTTTCTCCAACTTTACCAAAATTAAAATTTGGTCACTTATCCAGCCACGATACATCATGGTATATAGCAACATACCAAGGTTTTATCAAAATAAAAATTCTACATTATTTCAAAATAATTATGTTTAATTATGGCATCAATAGGAATATATAGAAGAATAGCACAATTAATAGAGAAATGGCCCATAGATAAAACTAAATCTGGCAGGTAAAAGTATTTCATAAGTAAATTAAAGACATCCACTGAAGAAGATAATTATCATAGCGCATAACCTTAAAGTTATTCTCACTTAACCTAAGATTTTGGTTTATGTTGTGCCATTCTCAGATTATTCTTTATTACTCTTTAAGTGTCTGATAACATTAATATTATTTTCCAGGGATTTAGGGGAATATTTACGTGATTACACCAACCAAGCTCAAAAGGAAGGGAAATTTGCAGGCAACGAACAATATTGGGATCGTCAATACCTCGCATTGCAGAGATTAATTAATAACGAACACTCATTAAAGTATACACGAGGCTTATCCTCATCTGCAACCGGTTTAACTGGGGAACAGTGTAATAAAATACTAAATACAGAAACTTTAGAATTACTCGAAAAAGAAAATACTTCTATTTTTAAAAGAATATTTTCTTCATCTACTAAACCCAAGAAGGATTAATAATGTTTAGAGTTTTGAAACATATCGGTAGAGCAAACATACGTTTGTTCGCTACACAAACAGCCTGTGATATAGAAGCCAGTCCTCCACATTTACCAGTAATGGTTCAAGAAGTTTTAGATTATTTAAAACCGCAATCCAATCAGGTAATCTTGGATATGACGTTTGGTGCCGGTGGACATAGCAGAAAGATTCTTGAAACTGCTTCTAATATTAAATTGTTAGCCTTGGATAGAGATCCAGTTGCTTATGATTATATGATGGAATTAAGTAAAGATTTTCCTGATCAAGTAGTACCATTGCAAGGTCGCTTTTCAGAATTAACAAATTTATTAAAAGCTCATAATATACGGCAGAATTCCATAGATGGAGTTTTATTTGATTTTGGTTGTTCATCGATGCAATTTGATGTTGGAGAAAGAGGGTTTTCGATATCCAAAGATGGTCCTTTAGATATGAGGATGGATGGCAATCGATATCCTGATAGTCCAACAGCTACCGATGTGTTAGCTACTGCTAGTGAAGAAGATCTTTACAGAATTATAAAAATATATGGTGAAGAAAAGCAAGCTAGAAAAATAGCTCGAGCAATAATTGAAGCACGCTATTTATTTAAAGGTTTGTCTACAACAGAAGAGTTGGCTGATTTGGTTGATTCTGTATGTGAGGAGGAATTCCGTTTAGATAAGTTACAAAGGCGTGCACATAATGCTACAAAAACTTTTCAGGCTTTAAGGATATTTGTTAATAATGAATTGAATGAAATTAATTACGGATTAATTTTAGCTCAGAAATATCTCAAATTAGGAGGAAGATTGGTTACAATTACATTTCATTCATTAGAGGACACTATTGTTAAAAGACATTTAATAGGAAATGTTATTCAGAATACTGCAAATGCATTACCGCTGAAATATAGTAGTCATACATTTAATATTAATAAGGATGTTATTGAAGAAGCTATGGAATCCAATTGGAAATGTTTGCATAAACATGTAATTATACCACGATTAGAAGAGGTTGAAGATAATCCTAGAAGCAGATCAGCTAAATTGCGAGCTGCTGTTAGAGTACGATAGTTTTCCTATGCAAGTGTTATTGTTGTAAATAAAAAATATTAAAATTATTTTCATTGTTTTATTAAAATTTCAACATATAAAAATATCAAAAACATCAATTTTATTGTACTAAAATATAAACAATTTACAAACATTAGTAATATTTAAAATAATCCCTCAATTTCTCCAGTTTCGGTGTTTAAGTCAATATCATAAATTGCTGGACGTGTTGGAAGACCAGGCATCTTGGATATCTGAAATTATAATATAGAATATTAGGACTATTAAGAAAGAATATATGATTAAAGCTCAAGATAAGTAATAAATAAAGATGAATGATATTCTTCAACTACATTGAGCACAATTAATTTAATTAAAATTAAAGAATAATAATATTCTCTTAAACCAGCTGAAATAGCTAGCTCGGTTTACACAGTTACATTATTGTAAAATTAGCAGGACAGCCGATAAGCAACCAGAAAGTACGAACTTTCAGAATGCATTTAATAAAATAATCTTTTAAATTTTATCTAATAAAGAGAACAGCAGTAAATATATTACAATCAAGCTTTTTGATGCAAGAAGACAAGGTTTCCAGAGTAACTTAAAGGCAGGCGTGGTTTCACGATTGGAGGGGGAGGATGAGGGAAATTTTCTCCAAAATATTTTGCAATTTTGTTACAATGTTATTATAACAAGTTTCCATTGTGACGTTAGCCACCCAGACATTTCTTAACAAAATTTATCTTAATAATCTTTTATGTCGGTTTTGAGGATGATTAAATTTCCTGAAATGCCAAAGAGAAGTCAAAAATTTGGTAGGTTTTCTGAAATTTCCCCGTACGTTAATGAAAATAGACTAGATTTTTTAACTTTAATTATTAATAAAAGGGGTATAGAGAAAAGGCCAATAAAATTTAAAATTATGCTACTTTGGTGGTCAAGAATGAAAGTCTCGTTCGAGACTACCAAAGTCATTTCAAGCAGGAATTGCACTCAACGTTTTTTTCTACAGCTTTATTGAAATAACCAAAAAAGTAGAAAAAAAATCATAAAAAATAACACAAGGAAATTTTTATTTTAGTACAAAGTGGACAGTTTCATTGTTGCTACAGAAACGACATTGCTCAAATATGCATAAATGCACGAAATATTTTTCGCTCTAAAGGGAAAAATATTTTGTGCACGTTGTCAAGTAAAAGAAGATCAATGTGGCATTTTGCATACGGATATTAATGAAAAATGTCATCATTTTTCTTGATAGCTTTAGAAAAAATCCATTAATTTATTGTCATCAAGCTACATGTTTCAGAGTAAATTTGATCTCATTTCTCAACCTGACTGACCAAAGCCATATCATACCATGCCATAGCCAAAGACATGCTATATGGCTTTGGTCAGTTTAAAATGGTGTCTTGGTCTTTTACTTCTAATATTTAATAAATTGTTGACTGTAAGAAAATGTTTAGCTACTATGGTATATTATAATAATTTGTGTATATTTCAAAGTGAAAAAACAACATTACTAGAGCTGATGTCCATTCATTGTTTTTTGGGTCATCTCATTGTTAACATCAAACATAATTTTTATATCATGGATTGACAACATTAATTAGTCGTTGACTGCTTAAGAAAGGAAATCATATTTACTCCGAAACATGTAGCTTGATGACAATAAATTAATGCATTTTAAGTTTTATTGGCCCTTTCTCTATACTCCTTTTATTAATAAAATTTTGGCTGATACCACCATTATTTTTAATTATTAATTAAATAATAATTTTTTTAATTATTTATTAAATCAATTATTTTTTCAAAAATTCCTCCCACAAAATAATTCTCTGGATCTGCCACTGTTAAAGAAATATTATTTCCTTGTTTTCAATAATTGAAGACCCCAGTGCAAAAAGGAGGCAGCTCCGCATTTTATACGTTTTGATACAACTAATATAATGTTGATATAATATAATACAAGTGATATAATATAATGTTGATATACGTAAATGATACAAGTCAAGATCCACGGAAAGCTGTCAAACAGCTTCAACATCTCCACGGGACTCAGACAAGGATCCTCTGGCTTCCACCCTATTTAATATCGTCTTAGAGTATATAATAAGAGAAAATGGATGAACACGAAGTGATAGTATATTCAGAAACTCGTATCAAGTTATGGCATAAGGTCGGTCGGTCTCGGTTAAGAATAAAAGAAGAACTCAAAACATGGAGTTAGAAGATTAAGTTAGATTAAAGTTAGAAGAGGCAGCTATAGTAAGTACAGGTTAAAAATTAATCAAGAAAAGTCACACTACATAATATTAGGAAGAAATAAAAATCAAGATAACGAGAGCTTAAAAGTCAAACGTGTACAGGGTAATAAAACATATAAATTTGCACAAAAAAGTGTAGTAATCTAACTGGGAGTAGAAATAAATAGTTGTAACAACATCGGAAATGAAATTGATAGAAGAATAACAGCAGGTTCGAGATCGGTGGTTAGTATTCATAAACTGTTAACCGTGAAGAATGTTTAGTGGAGAACTAAAGTGCGAATCTATCAGACAATTACTAAGCCGGTAGTGACTTTTGGTAGTGAAACATGGACTCTACGAAAACAAGATATCCAAAAACTGCACATCTGGGAGAGGAAAATATTAAGACGGATTTTTAGAGATGTTAAACTGGAGAAGAAGAACAAACGAAGAATTGGAGGATATATATAAAGAACCCAATATTGTGAACATAATAAAACAAGGGCATTTGATAAGGCTGGGACATATTGGGCGAATGGAAGAACCGTGGGGTACAATTTGCAGGGGTCATCCTAGGAAGACTTGGTTGAGCTGCAGTCAAGAGGATCTGTTGCGTTTAGGCGTGACAGAATGGCAGAGGCAGACTATCAATAGGAAGGAATGGAGGAAGATTACTTTTAAAGCCTTGTAAACATGTTGTCGCTTCCTGCTAATTTTCAAGAAAATCACATTTCAAATTTTAAGTTTGCTCATTGTACTCATATTACATTAAAAATACAAAACAAGCAAAAAGCATTTTTTAATTTTAAAACTTTTAAAGACTGAAATTTTATAATCAAACTGAAGTGAAAAAAAATGTGAAAAAATACCAAGTACCAAAACTGCATACTTCTTCAAATGTAATGGCGAGGTGAACATATTAAATGTTTAGCACCTCATTTTCTCACTAATATGATTATGAAATTTGCAGATTTATCTATAACACTTGCTTCATATCAGTACAGACATTAATGTGAGTTTTTACTTGTATGCAAGATACTGGACGGTACTTTATCTTTACCTTGGGCATTTGTATATGAGTATTATAGACAAAATCTATAGAAGGGGGAAGCAACGTGCTAGATAACTTGTAAAAGAATAGTAAATTCACCATCAATCATGCGGTCTATGAAACCTTCGGGAATCTTCGATTTTTCTCATAAATGCGGCTATCTATAACTTTTGGTCAGTTGTAATTCTGGAAGTATTCAGAATGCATGCAGTTTCTCGTCAATTCTACCAGAAATAATTGTATGTATTTAAAATTAGCTTAGTGTCACGCTGATCACACGACAGTGTTTATGTTACATTTTCTTGTACGATAAGTTACAATCCAGGTCCATTTAGGATTCGTTCTACCAATTGTGATTTTAAAAAGTAGCTTTAAAATGGTATATTGTTAATGAAGCACTGACTAGTGGCATATTTCAAAAAAATGAAAGTGGCCACTATCGTATCCATTGAAAAATACCCAAAACTGTAAAGTGAGGATTTTCAACCAGTAAATATGCTGTCAAAAATAGAAAAAATCTAGAGAAAACTGTCTATTTACACTTATTGTTAAATTATGTAAAAGATAATAAGTTACTGATTATGAGTCTGGATTCAGAAAAAAGTATAGTTATGAAACAGCTATCCATATAGTGCTTCATGATTGGAAAACAGCCTTAGATGAAGAGCAGTATGCTTTAGTATGAATAGGAAATTTGAAACAATAGGTATGGGCAAAATGATAAGAAAATCAGATAACTATGGGTTGAAGAGAATTGTGTTGAAATGATTCACGAGTTATTTGAGGAACAAAACTCAAAAGCTCAAATGTGGTAAAAGTGTTATCATCGGAAAAAGTTATCTATCAATGTGTGGTGGAATGTATTCTGGGACCATCGTTGTTTATCCTTTATATTAATGACTTTGTATTAGTGCTTAAAGAATTTGGTTCCACTTATTTGTGGATTATAAAGTAGTATACTTAATAGGTAGAGATATAATAAAACTTATAGGGACATTGAACATAGAAATGTCTAATATCTGTGACCAGTTTGCTGTTAATAAGCTGAAGTTAAATGTTAATAAAACGAAGTGTATTGTGATTGGTAACAGAAAGGCTTGGAAATATGGAAAGAACGAAATCTTAAAGTGTTAGTGGACAATTAGGAAATTGATTTAGCGAGTAAAACCAAATATTTAGGAGTTATTGTGAGAATAAAGATTTAGTGAGCATGCAGACTATGTTTGTAAAAAGAATAGCTAAAAAGTTAGGCATTATGAACAGACTAAGTAAATTTTTGAATGTTACAGCTTTAAAGACCGATGTATACAACATCCTAGTGTTGCCGTATTTTTACTACTGTGGTACTATATTATATTTATTTAATAATAGGAAGTTAGATAGATTACAAGTGTTGCATGTGTGTTAGATAGATTACAAGACTAGAGGAGCTAGAATTATCTTAAAATGAAACAAATACACAAGAATCTCAGATATGATGTCAAGACCACAATAGTTAAATATACATTAGTTCTGCAAGTACTGTTCCTTAATTTTTATTCATAGGGTTAGAATTGGAGATATGCCACCTTATTTCAACCAGATGCTAGTAGAATGTAACAGAGAGTCATAGGCGCTGACTACGTGGTGGCTCGAAAATTAAAATAATTTAATGATGGCTGAGCCTCATTAACAAGGTAAATACGAGGGTGGTTTAAAGACTAACTTGGTTTTGCATTAAAGACAAATTTTAGCGGGTTAAAATGTACTTTATTTTTCTACGTCATCTCCCTTAAACTCAATACATTTACCCCAACGTTTCTTTGATTTTGCAATTCCTACCCGAAAGCTGTTCACAACGTTTATTACTTTTACAGTTGATCCTTAACAGCTAGAAAAGTTTTAAGTTTTGGGAGCAAATGGAACTTTTGACATCCATGATTTAGTTCAGGCGAATAAAGTTCAGCAAAAACTAGTTCATATTTTAATTCAACCAATTTTTGTTGAGCAACAGTGTGTTATCATGACGATGAGCACTTTCTTGCCATTCATAGACGCTTTCCAATATTGTGGTAACAGTTTTTCCTTTCTAAAGATAGTCAAGCAAAAATAAAATTTCCATTGCATACCAAAAAACCGCTACCATCACTTTCCCAGTAGAAGATACGAATTTCTGTTTTGCTTTGTTCAACTCATTGTTTTGATTGAATTAAATGCTTTATTTTGTTTCTCAGGTTGTTGTTTCTGAAGGCCGTGGTGAGAAAATTTAGAAGAAAACATTAAGGGATCTGGTACATTTAAGTGAAACAATCAAACAACACAAAACTGTAATAAAACGCATATTAGGAACAAGCTGAAGTTAATTTAACAGAATAGATTAAAGGTATGTATTGTTAAATTTGAATTTTTGTTTTGTTTTTAAATGTATACATGGTATTTTGGTATTTAATGTATAAGAATAATTAATGCTAAAGCATTAATATAAATATTACTGTTAATTTTTTTTTCTTAAAAATTTATGCTTGCTATTTTGTTATTTATTTTAGAAGTTTTACATTTCTGTGATAGTTCAATGTATTAGTAGTTACTAAATAAACACAATAATAATCAAGAAATATGAAGTGATATCAGTGATATTGAATGTAATTTTGATGAATTCTCTGAGCATAAAAGTGACACGAATATTAGTGAATTGGAAGAACAAGAAAACCAGCTTGGTGTGGAAGGGAATTTAGGGTAAAATAAAGAAGTTTACTATGTCAAGAACAAGATTAAGTGGTAAGCAGTATTTTCTTGCAGAGGCACGAGTCACACTCAAAAGCGTAATATTATTATATAGCTACCAGAATTACTAGCATCTGCAAAAGCAATTGGTAACAAAGTGAATCCTTCAGATGTTAGAAGTTTATTTTTTAATGATGAAGTTTTCAATGAAAAATAGTAGAATAGACTAATTACAAAATTATGACAGAAAGAGAAAAATATAAAAATCCAAATCACACTAAACGCAAAGAGATAGATTTGCCTGAACTTTAGGCTTTTATTGGCCTTCTCTTGTATACAGCAGTATTTAAATCAAATATGGAAGATATCAGAGCCATGTTTACCACTTGTAGAACTAATATAAGGACATTTTTCGTTTGGAACGATCGAAAGATGCTTTGCTACACTTCTTGTTATGGTGCGATTTGATAATGCAGTTGACAGAGAAGAACGTCAGAAAGCTGATCCCACTGCATCCATTTAAAAATATTCAAAGTATTTATTAAATTATCAATTAGTTAAGCTCAATGGAATTGGCTGAAGAGCTTAGACATAGGGAATTGTCTTACATGGGCTACTCAAGAAGAACAAATGAGAAATACCTAACACATTCCTGTCAGCAAAAACTAGAAACATTGGAACTTTTACGTTTGGTTTTACAGCAAATACTACTGTAACATCCTTCGTACTAAAATCAAAATCGACCTGTAGTTCTTGTTTCCACCATGCATTATACACACTCCATTAATAAAAATGGTAATCCAGAGCTACCAACCCAAGATGATACCATCAAACAAAGGAAGCAGAATTAGAGAGAATCCGCATTAGGGTTGCAAACTTTGTCTAAGGATATTCCAAGACCAAAGAAATTCCATACAAAAATGTTTGCACATACCAGATGATAGCCCAGAAACTACCGACAGACTGACACAGACATGACTGTTCTTACATTCGATGCATCAACCTAATTTCAAGTAAAGTCAGTTTATGCTTGCACATTGTGTCGTAATGCAAATAATTAGAATTCAAAACTACCAAACCAGATATAAAGATGTCATACTTAACTCTAATAACGTGTTATAATTAAAAACTTAATTACGTTTCAAGCTTCATAGGGTAATGGATAATTTAAAGAAAAGTAATTGGCAAAAAATAGGGAAGATAAAATCAATTTAATAATGATGAAAATAAATTTTATTATTATTATTAGGTGAAATAGAATAATTTAACGTCGGCGTTAATAATAATTATTATTATATTGTAAATTGATTTTATTTTCTCTATTTTGTGTGTATATTCGAGTATAATTGAATATACATTAAGCATCACGTTAGCTCTTTTTAAATAAAATGAGTTTCTGACGCTACTGAATCATTCCAGACTCCTCTCCTACTGTTTCTCTTATAAATTAAATTACTTGAGTCAATCACGTGATCGTCGAATGATCACCGCGTGATTCGCGATGCATTTACATTCCCGCCCTCGTGATTTCTGTGACCCAGATTCTTCATTTGTTTGTTGAGGTATAGACATTTTTATTAGTGTGTGCACAAGTGCATTAATTTCGAATTTATAGTAATTCATTCAGTTATTGCATGAAAAATACGGTGTAAGTAAATGATTTTGATTTGGTATATATATAATCAATACGCCTTATACCTTTCAGTGTGGGGAGTCTTGATTTGGTAAATGTTTTAAATATTTCCCAGAGAACCATCGAGTTTTTGTTTTATAGTACTTAGGTTAGGCATATTTAATTGCACTGTGCTCCAATAGTAACTTACGCATTAACTAAATCGTATTTTTATTAATAAAATATAAGCAAATGATCCAGTTCATTTGTTGAGCAGTATAGGTATATTAAATAATTATATTATTTAACTACATGAATTATTTGCAGATTGAAAAATTAAAAGAATTATATTTTGATTGATTAGGGTGTGTACAGGAGCCCCTGCACACCCTAGCTTCCTAATACTATGTCATATTAAAATTCTATAGTAAAGTAATGAAAGTTTGGATAGCATAAAAACAGAGTTTATAATTATAAAGTTTATACAAGATAATTTATGTTTATGTTAAACAAATGGAGGGCTACAAATACTTATTTGAGATCACCACATCCTTCTTTACTTGATTGCATAATTAAACAACAGGATACTAAATTTTTGATAGGGTTTCTGTAGTTTTCAATCAATTAAACTTTCTTATTACCTACACAGGTTTTGAAAATTGGCCAGTCACATGTCAATATTCTATTATCTATAGCACTCTGATATGTCTATAGTGGACCACAAGATGGTGCAAACTCTTTGGGGAAATTTTTAATGTCAATATTTACCTCTCCACAAATTGGTACAATAAATCCAGCTCCTGATGATATAGTTATATCATTAATCTTCAATACGAAATCTTTTGGAGCTCCTTTAATTGCAGGATCTCCAGTAAGCGATAAGGATGTTTTTGCCATGCATACAGGAAGTTTATCGTAACCCTGTAATCAGAAACATTAACAATATTTAATTTTGCCTCACACATAAACATTTCTACAATCCTTACCTGAGCTGTGTATTTGCTAATTGTCTCTTGTACTGCAGATGTACATTCTACTTTACTGGCACCGTACATTTCTCTTGCAATTACATTCATCTTTTCTTCAATTGATAAATTCATATCATATAGGAATTTAAAGCTAGATGGTTTATCACATGCTGCTATAACGGCATCGGCTAAATTTGTAGCTCCTAAACCACCATCAGACCAATGTGTGCAGAGCACTGCATCAAATGCGCCATGTTCTAATGCAGCTTGTCTTACCATATTTAATTCTGAATCTGTGTCAGTCCTGAATAGCAAATATTATTTAGAGTCATGAAAACCATTAAAAAAGAATTAAATCTTTATTATACTTACGTGTGTTTATTAATAGCAACTATGACAGGAACACCAAATTTCTTTCCATTATTTATATGCTGAATAAGATTTGGCAAACCATTCTTCAATAAGTCAAGATTTTCTTTAACATATTCATCTTTCAAAGCTGCACCAGGTGTTACAGCTGGACCGCCTCCATGCATCTTCAATGCTCTAATAGTAGCAACAAGTACTACAGCGTTTGGAATATCTCCAGAAGCATGACATTTGATGTTAAAGAATTTTTCCATTCCTTTTAACAAACAAATTTGAATGTCAAAGAAAAAAATCATAAACGAAAATATCCTTACCAATGTCAGAACCAAAACCGGCTTCTGTTAAAACGTATCCATTTTCTCCAACTAATTTTAAGGCTACCTTATCTGCCAAAATAGATGAGCATCCATGAGCAATATTAGCAAAAGGTCCAGCATGAACCAAAACTGGTGAACCTTCCAATGTTTGCATCAATGTTGGTTCAACAGTATCTTTCAGAAGTACCATTAGAGCTCCTGTAACTCCAAGATCATCAGCGGTAACAGGTGCTCCATTTTTATCGAATGCTACCACCATTTTGCTTAATCTGTTTTTGAAATCAGTCATATCATTTGCCAAAGCAAGAACTGCCATGATTTCGCTAGCAACAGAGATTACAAATACAGTTTCACGTGTTAAACCTTTTTCTGTTGGTGATTGACCAACTGTTATCTTACGAAGATATCTATCATTGAGATCCAAAACTACAAAATAAATCATTTTATATTAGGTTTTTTTTATATTATCATTTAATTTACCTCTGGGCCAAACAACATTATTGGAATCAATATTCAATCTAGCGAATATGGTTTTTTCGTCTGGTGTCAAAGAATTAGGATCAGTTTTATGAATTCCCAATTTTTGTAATCTTCTCAACTGAATATTGGAGAATTTGCGTACACCTTTAATGGTTGGCACAAGTCTGTCATATAAAGCCGTATCAGATTGAGTTGCTTCATGGAACATTCTGGCATCGAGTTGGGCAGCAAGAAGATTATGAGCAGCTGTTACTGCATGAATATCGCCAGTCAAGTGTAAGTTGAAGTCTTCCATTGGTATTATTTGAGAGTAACCTCCACCAGCTGCACCACCTGATGATTTTTTTGCATTAAGTAATTTTCAGAAACATAACGTGTAATTATTTATAAATTGTACCTTTGATTCCAAAAGTAGGGCCTTGAGATGGTTGACGCATGGTTGCAAAAGCATTTTTGTTTTTGTGAACAGTGAGGGCTTGCACTAAACCTATTGTGGTGGTACTCTTGCCTTCACCAAGTGGGGTTGGAGTAATTCTGAAAATAAATAGAAAAATTAATGAAATAGAATCAACTTGAACTTAAAATTTATAAAGAGTATTTCAGAATTGTTTTGATCAAAATTCATAAGGAATATAACTATTAGTTAATCACAGAATTGAAATTATGCACAGGCAAAAAAGTTCAATGGTAAAAATCGAAAAAAGTTTTGAGAAAAAGCCAACAATAGTGTTTGTGGTCTACCTTAGAGTATCTTCCAGCCTTGACACTGTTAGACTAAATAAGCTTTTTGTTTTCCGTTACTAGAGAAGCTTTGCTTTCAATCTATTTTGTAATATTATATCAAATAATATGTTCTCAAAACAATATTGGTGGCTGAAGGACACTTCGCCGACTGGACACAACGCCAACCATGGGCACTGCGCCTAGTGTGGACACTTTGCCGAAAGTGGACACTACACTGACCTTAAAATAAACTTTACTACTGGACACTTTGCCGACAGTGGACAGTACGTCAACCCTAATAACTGGTGGACACTACTTTGCAACTTTTTTTGTGATTGATCCACCCAAAACAATTGAATATGAGGTTGCAGATAATCATAATATAGAAAGATTACACTTTAACCCTCTTGTTCTCCATGCCCAGGCAACACTAAACATACTACTCTGTGAGCTCACCGAAAGGAAGAAGGTGTTTTGTTTTCCATATTATTTTAAACACACAGTAGATACTATCCGTCCACCGAAAGATGAGCTCTGCGTCATCTTTGCAAGAAATTATCACAGAAAGCGTATTGTTGTGCTTTACTCTCATTATCTACGAGTATGACGAAGATAGCATTGCATTAGCACTTCTTTGGGTCGTTGGAAGTTGATTTGACTAGCTCTGTAGAGTGTAGAATACGGAGTGGCCAACCTTACAAATAAATTCCTAGATCAAATTAACATATTGCCACAAAAAAACAAAAAGATAACTACATTTATTGGCAAAATTATCGTGGAAAAATTGAATGTCGTCACTACAGATAAAGTTGATCAATTTTAGGGATTGTTTAAGATATTTCACAGATTTCTGAAAGAAAATGCCAAAATTATAGACAATGCTGTATGCGGTTATGAACATGTGACTTTATTGTAAAACATGTCACAGGTATCTCTGATACCTGTAGACTGTAGATTTGATTGGCACAGGTGACATTTGCTGAAGTTATTTCTTATTTGCATGTTTTTCGTGAGTGTTATAGTGTTTCAATAATAATAAGCAACAGTTAATAATAATAATGATCAATAATAACTGGCAGAAAATCGCAATTTTACCTAATATAATACATATTAATATTATGCCAGTATAAGGGAAGACACTGCATTCGCAGTCTCATCAGTTATTCCTGAATTTACTAAACTAGTTCGAGAGGAAAAAAGGAAATCGTGGAAATTTACTTCCTTTATTTTGTGTACAAGAGGTAAGAAACGTTAATTATTATTTATGATCATATTGTACTATAATTGTTTGTTTATTACAGAGAGCAGCTGAGGCTTTAAAAATTTGTGTTTCAACTGTTAAAAGGGCCCATAGTAGAAACCAGCGAGTTTTATCGAGTCCTGGTAAAAAAAGACAACGCAAGAAGTTAAAAACTGCAGGCCTAGCAAGTTCTTCTAAAATGGTCGCCAGAGAAACTGTATATAAGTGAAAGTAAGACGTTTGATATTTTTTGATTTTATAAAGTCTATGTTTTGTATAGTTTCAGAAAAAACGAATATACAGAACGACAGACAGATAGACGCTGCATTTTATGTATTAATGTATAATAAATATACAAGAGAAGAGATGGATAAGCAAAATAGTGTTAATTCTATTATAATTAAGTACTTTAATAGCATTTAAGTTGATTAAAATATTGAATAGCAGAGTTTTGTTAAATGTAAAACTGTATTTGAAAAGAATATATTTCTCCATATTGAAGGTGTTATACTGTTACAAAGGTTATAAATGAGTTAATTTCTTAAATATAAGTAAAAGTGATTTCTTGTTTTTTAGTACTTGGTAGTTCTGTAAAACTAGAGAACGTACAGTACTAATAGGTATTCGCGAAAATCTAATTCTTAGTTTCCTACTGAAAATGTTTTAAAACTTTCCAAAACAACAAGTATCTATGTTAAAAATCTAAAAGAAGGTTACAAACGTCCAACATTCCTTATCCCTAACCTCAAAAAATTACCTGCTATGACATTTTCGTAAACACGGTAAAAATCAATAATTGTCAAACTATGGATGCTGATTTGACTAGGAATTTTTTTATCTTATACCACACAGAGAGCATCGATGACCAGCGTTCATCTTTAGTTGGACGGATAATATATGATATTGTGAATGTGATAAGTAGCCACATTTAGCAATGATATGAGGGAACTTGTAAAGTAAAAAATGTTTTGTTATAAAAAGATAAAATAATTAATTATACGAGGTAAGCGCCCTAAATTCTCGGACCGGCAGGCTTCTACAGGTGCCAACATGTTCAAGCTCGGTTGCGTCATAGTTGAACATGTAAGAAGCCTACACTATATATATTCGGCTAGAAGCGTAATAGATTTTAGTAGCCACTCAAGCATCGTGACGACTGCATGAAAATGTCGAAGCTAAGGAAAATTGAGTACCGCGCGGTCATTAAATTTTTAACAAAAGAAAGGCACACGCCTAATCAAATCAAACAACGTTTAGACGGCGTTGATGGTGATTTATCTTCTTCATATTTCACTGTAAAAAAAGTGGTCAAAATGTTTCCATTTGGGGCAAGAATCTCTTGAAAATGATCGCACCGGTCGGCCAATTGAAGCGGTAACGCCTCAAAAAGTTGCAATCATTGAAGAAATGGTATTAGAAGATCGCCGTTTGAAAGTTAAGCAGTTGGCAGTGATGTCTGACATTTCGGAAACAAGTGTTCGCCGAATTATTCATGACCATTTGGGTATGAATAAAATTAGTGCAAGATGGGTACCGCGTCTTCTTTCTGCTGTTCAACGTCAACGTCGCGTCGAATGTGTGCGCTCGTTTTTAATCTTGTGTGGGGTCGAACCAAAGCCGATTTTGGAGTCTACTGACACTGGAGATGAAACAATGGTTCTGTATTATAATCCTCTATCCAAAAGGGAATCGATGGAATGGCAGCGACTCGATGAGCCTCGGCCCAAAAAGGCGAAAGTCGTTCAAGGACAAAGAAAGTTATGGCAACAATATTCTGGGATTGTGACGGCACTTTATTGATTGATTTTAAAGAACGCAATACAACTGTTAACAGTACATTATGCGTCTTTATTGCATAAATTGAGAAACAATATTCGTGAAAAACGTCGAGGAAAATTGAAAAGAGGTGTTCGATTATTACCCGACAATGCACCCGTTCATACTGCCGCAATTTCACAAGCTGCCATTCGCGAATGCGGCTTTGAAGCATTGGATCATCCACCGTACAGTCCGGATATGGCTCCTAGCGACTATTATCTATTTTCCAATTTAAAGAAAGACCTTAGGCGACGTCGTTTTAAGCACGAGAACGAGTTGCAAGCAGCTGTAATTGAACATTTTGAAGGAAAACTTCAGATTATTTTTACAAGGGCATTGAATTATTAATTCCACGTTGTAATAAGTGTATTGACATTAGGGGAGATTATATTGAAAAATAAAAATTATTAGTTTTACCAAGTTTATTTTTTCTATATCAGACCGAGAATTTATGGCGCTTATCTCGTATATTTCAAAAATGCTGACCCCCACAACCTACAATCTTAGTATATTTTCTTACAAAATCTTCATTACAAGTATTAAAGCAAGTATTTGTCTAAATGAGAGGAAAACGTAACTCTCTCATTATAAAATTTGGCACTTGGCCACATTTAAACAAAAACTGTCACTATTACCTTAAATTTATCGGCATTTTGCACTTCATTTCCTACCCAGTCTCTCTCTTATGATTTGGTGAAAAAAAATAATAAAATTACAAAAATATTTGCTAACAATAGTATGGGCCCTTTCATATATTGCAGATTTTTAATTAAGAAAAAATAATAGAAAATTTTAGGTCCGAGTTGTAAGAAGGATGTTCGGTTGATCTTCAACAAAATTTCATTATTTTCCTCATGTTGCAGGAGAAAATCAAGAGCATTAAAAAAGGGAAACCATTTATTATCTTCCTTACAGCTGTGACTTCACTATTGTCATTTCACTTAAATGAAAGACTGTAGATGAAAACAGATTAAAAATAATGAAGTAAGGAAAACAATTATGAGTTGATTAAATGGACTGGCAGCTGAGTTCTGTGATGACTAGGGTGGTCCAAAAAACCCAACTTTCAGATACAGACCAAGGTACCCTCTAACTTTGTTCTCTTATATGATAGTATTTATGTGGCAAAAATTCAGTGCCCTATGTCAACTGCAAGATGATGCTCAAGTCATCTAATGTTTGCAATGGGCCACTCGCATGTACCCAGTACTCTCAATTTTGTTTTTTTTGCCACTAAGATCAAAATCCTCATATATTTGTTTTATTTTTCAGAATCTTGCACAACCATGACAACAACAAGATCTGTACGTGATGTGTATTTGATCGGTTTGACACAGCTCGAGTCACTCGATAAACTAAATCAGCTACCTACTATACAAACTGTTCTGAAGAGGTTTCATTTCCATCTTCAACAAATAAAATCTGTGAGAGATGCCAGTCACCGCACAGTTGATGAATTATTAATCTTGTGGTCAAAGGCTACAATTACAACCACTATAAAAAGAAATTGTGTTGAAAAACTGGAAAGTGTGCACCGTAAATGGTTGCTACTAAAAAAGAACAAAAGCCGTATCAGTGCTACACAGCAGAAAAATGAGCACGACTTCCCATCAGGAAATTAACAGACTATTTGACGTTGCACATGCTGATGCACACCATTTTATCAAAATTGAAGAGGACAAACAGTTTCTCAATGATCAGCGTGATGGCAGAAAGATGTTTATGGCTGGTGAAGATATAGAACTCACGAAAAAGCGAGCAAGATCTGAGGAAAGAAAACAACGCTTTCATGAGTTACAACGCAGTAGTCTTGAAGAGATGGCAGCCAGTACTTCGACTGCATGTAGCAGTTTGGTGAAAACTAGTAGCTCAGACACTGATTCCAGTGAGACTGAAGACGGTGATGACTACAAACCAGCTAAGAAACAAAAACAGTCGAGTACTGATAAACAGCACAAAACAACATCACAACAATTGTTTTATGAAGATGTCTCTAGTGCTTTGGATAGAAATAAGATATCTGACAGACAGGCAGTAAGAATAATGATTCCGTTTGCTACTTCACTTGGATATGATCCATCGTCGCTGCCCATTTCTCGAAGTTCCATCCGAAGAGGACGACAAAAAGTCAGACAGGATATCAGCAGTGCAGTGTTTGAAAACTTCAATCCTAACTATCCTCTTGTTGTACACTGGGACAGCAAGATTTTACCGGAAATTACTGGAGCTGGTGATGTTGACAGATTGCCAGTGCTAGTGTCAGGAAACGGTGAGGAGAAGCTGCTGGGAGTACCGAAGTTACCCTCTGGAACAGGGCACCATGCAGCTGATGCAGTTTACAATTTGCTAGAACAGTGGAGGCTGGTTGATAAAGTTGTAGCGATGAGTTTTGACACAACATCTGTAAATACAGGAAAATTGGTTGGCGCTTGTGTCATTCTGGAGAAAAAAATTGGACGCCAGCTGTTGTGGATACCTTGTCGCCATCACATAATGGAGCTGATATTGTCGAAAGTTTTTACACTTTGTTTTGGGCCATCCAGCTCACCAAATATTGCAATGTTTCAGAGATTCAAGTCTGTGTGGGAAGCTGTAGAGAAAGATAACTTCAAAGCACTAGATGTGAAACAAGATGCAGCAGAACTTCTACAGCCAGTTGTTTCTCGTCTGCAGAGTGCAGTTACAAGAAGTTACTGTCGAGAAGACTACAAGGAGCTTATCGAACTTGCACTGGTAGTGCTTGGACAGCCACCAACCAAAATCCATTGGAGATATCCTGGTCCTGTCCATCGTGCTCGATGGATGTCAAAACTTATTTATGCTTTTAAAATATTTTTGTTTCGCGAACAAACCAACATCATCAAGCTTACTAAGAAAGAACTGTTACAGCTTGAAAGATTTGTGCACTTCGGATCACTGTTGTATGTGGACGCTTGGACGAAATCTACTTTTGCTACAGACGCGCCAGTAAATGATTTGCAGCTGTGGTTTGATCTTCTAAAATATCAGGGAATAGATACTGACATCAGCAATGCTGCTAGAACGGTTCTGCAAAGACATAGCTGGTATCTTTCTGACGAACTCGTTGGATTAGCCCTGTTTTCAGACTTAGTGCCTGATTCTGATAAGTTGGCAATGGTTGAAGCCATGAGTCGGGAGTCCGGAGTACGCAGTGTTAGAGGCACCCCAGACATTTTATGCAAGGATGAAGTGCATCTTAGTGACTTTGTTACGACAAGAACAGTTCAACTTCTTCATCTGCTGCAGATAGATAGTTCATTCCTTACATTGCCTCCCGAGCAATGGCCAATGTCTGAGCGGTATCAGAAAGGCCAGCAACGAGTGCGAAATCTGCGAATCAGCAATGATACAGCAGAACGTGGTGTGAAAATGTTCTCTGATTACAATTTGTTACTTACAAAAGATGAAAAAGAAAAGCAGTTAATTCTCCAAGTGGTTGAACAGAATCGAAAACATGTTACCACTGAGGCAACAAAACAGTCAGCGATTGACGCTCTAACAATATAATGTTACATTATTATTTTACATTATTACATTAATTATTTTGTATTACTAAACAATAAACATAATATAATATAATATTGAATAATGGTTGATATTACTATAAAATTGCCATGCATTACAATTGTACGGATGGGTGTAAATTTAGCATGCATTGAGCATCATCTTGTAGTTAACATAGAGCTCTGAAATTTTGCCTCATTACTACTTTTATATAAGAGAACAAAAGTAGAGGGTACCTTGGCCTGTAGCTACAACTTTAGTTTTTTCTGTATATTCGTGGACCACCCTAGTGATGACGTTTACCTTTCGCTTAGACAAATGTCTCAATCAAAAAGTAATTAAGTAATTAATTATATTTCTTACCCAACAACGACAACATATTTTCCATTCTTCTGGAATTTCAGTCTATCCAAAACTGAGAGTGCAACTTTAGCTTTCTTGTTTCCATATTGAGAGATTTCTCCTGGGTAGAGACCAATTTCCTGAGCTAATTGTGTTACATCCTTTGGTTCTTGAGCATGAGCAATTGCAATATCACTATAGCAAATATTAACATATTATTATGTTATATTTAAAACCAAAAAGAAGAACTTACCTTGGTACGGGATTTTGAAGTCTTAAGCGTAAAGGTCTGAGATTCCATTTTGTATCAAGCAGACGTTGGGCAGCCTTTTGTGCACTCAAAACAGTATTTTTCATGAGCATAGCAACTGTCATAGGACCGACACCTCCGGGAACTGGTGTGATGTAAGATGCTACTTGGCAGGCTTCGTTGTATGCAACGTCTCCTACTAAACGTTGTCCTGATTTCTTTGTTGGATCTATTTACAATAGATTAGAAATCAAACATGTTTAGTTTGTTATCTTTGTTTATTTTTTGCAATTAGTAATAAAGTTAAATTCCATAAAAATAATTAACTATTGACATAAAACATAAATTACCTGGAATAGCATTAATACCACAATCGATAACTACAGCACCTGGTTTAATCCAGTCACCTTTAACAAGCTCGGGTTGACCAATACCAACTACTAATACATCAGCGCGTTGACACTAAAATAAAAAGAAATTGCTATTTATTGAAATGTTATTAAAATGATAAGAAAACTATAACAATGATTGTTTCTGATAACAAGAATTCTTTAAATTCATAGAATAATAATAGTACCTTTTGCATTAGGTAAATATCAACAAATTAATAGAAACATAAATATTTTAATGATTGGTAAATATTTATAGTATCTTTATGATTAATTTATTAATAATTAAATAAACTTACTTGTTCTTTTAAATTTTTTGTTTTAGAATGGCAAACTGTAACAGTGGCGTGATTCCATTTTAACAATTCAGCAGCGGGTGTTCCTACAATTTTACTACGACCAAGCACTACAGCTTCAGCTCCTGCAAGCTTTATTCCAGAGCGTTTTGCTAATTCTATACAACCATTAGGAGTACATGGTAAAAATGAGGATAAGTCTCCAACAGCCACACGACCCTCATTTATGGTGTTTAACCTGTGTAAGGAATTTTGAATAAATTAAACAAATCATTAATTAAATCAAACTCATAAAATATGATGAAATTTATTTGTCAATAAAAGAATTTTTAAATTGAGTGGATGCTCTTGAAAATAATGTAAATTAGTCTGGCATTAACTTTATTGAGTAATTGATTACTTTAAATTAGACTGTTAGACTAATTTAAAAAATTGTTTCTGTCTTTCTTTTGTGCTGATTGTTGTGAGTGAGATCTGTGTTGAAATGTGTATTTGTTGTGTGAATTAAAAAAATAGAAAACAATTTTGTTTATAATCTAATACAAATAGAAATTTACATAATTAATTTTTATTTTATAATATATTTACATTTTAAATAATTTAGTGGGAAATTTATTGGTAAATTTCAATTTATTCTAAATTGTCATTGTCTCTGATTGATAATAAATATTTGTGAAAAAATATCTATATCTATACATATTATGTAATCTCCTAATGTGTGTCAATAATTTCTGCCTTTCCATGCACCATAAAAGCTCCCAGTTGACCTAGAAAGATGAAACTTTGAACGCATATAGTGTAGGAACAGATTCTAATGCAGCTGGATTTTGATTTTCTGGCTAGGGCAGAATATGAGGAAGGGGGCTGTTTGAGACAGACTTATATACAGTCTGTTTGATTTAAAGCTTTGTAGCAACTTTATTTTCAGTCAGAAATGGTATAAACCATATATATTATTAAATGGCATAAAATTCTCATGTTCTGGTTTAGGGAATTTTGCATTTACTAAATCTGCGTGAGCGTGATGACGTCATCGAACTTTTTAAATTATATGATAGGTATTTTTTTTACTGAAATCGATAGAGTATTGTGTTCTCTTTTCAACCATAATAAATATTCATACTCTTACCTAAGAAATTTTTCAAGAAAACCGTAAAAAATGATTTACGACTAGTAGGCTTTGATTTCTGATTCTTCAATCAATAAAACAGAATTATCTAGCAAGCTGAGTTAAATAACAAAACTTTAGTTGTTCCAGTAGCCTATTTACAAATTTTTCTCGGGGGGGGGGGGGCTACTCTATAAAAATTTCATTTCATTCGATTCAAAATACTTAAATTTTCACATAAAATCTTTCGAGCGGTCTGGCACCCACGCGCAATTAAGGTTTGGTATTCTAAACTATCTTTGGTATCCTTTATTCATGTGTATTAAACAATACACTTCAAAAATAAATAGCAGCACTAACACAGTAACTCTCGTGGTCAAAGCAAAGCTTAAATTTTATTTTATCATATTGAAAACGAGGAACAAGAATATGACCATAAGAAATATGCATTTCAGTCCCCTGCAAAGGACACTCGTTTAAAGTCTTTCGGGCGGTCTGTAATGTTTCTGGCAACGATGGTTTGGTATCCCTTATGATACAAAAAGAAGATTATTAGAAAAAAAATTAGTGGTAAAAAGTATATCACGTGACCCTTTCGCTAATGAAATGCATCAATACCTATCAATAATTTCCTATTGCGGCTTTCTCTCTATTAGCGGAATTCTAAAATAAGTTTTTCAATTTATTCTATTTATTTTTGTACTGTTTTGTTCTACGTTTTCCCTAATTGAAGACTAAAGACCATCAGAATAACTCAGTGGCATATTTGGGGGGGAAGCTAACGGGATGAAGCCACCCCCAATTTTTCTTTAATAGTCCATGTCATTTATGTCAAAATCTAAGTATTTTGATTCGGAATTTTTATAGAGTTAGCCTTACGCCTAAACGCAGAAAGGCTCAACGTTCAAGTAAAGTAAAGTAATTTTTATAGAGTACTCTCCTGCCCCCTGAGAAAAATTTATAAATACGACACTGGAACAAATAAAGTTTCGTTATTTACCTAAGCTTGCAAATGGAAAATGCAAATTTCTTATGGTCATATTCTTGTTCCTCGTTTTCAATATGATAAAATAAGATTTAAGCTTTGCTTTGACCACGAGAGTTACTGTGTAAGTGCTGCTATTTATTTTTGAAGTGTATTATTTAATACACATGAATAAAGGACAGCTTAGAATACCAAATCATAATTACGCGTGAGTGCCAGACCGCCCGAAAGATTTTATGTGAAAATTTAAGTATTTTAAATCGAAATTTTTATAGGGTACCCCCCCTACCCCGAGAAAAATTTGTAAATAGGCTACTGAAACAACTAAAGTTTTGTTATTTACCTCAGCTTGCTAGATAATTCTGTTTTATTAATTGAAGAATCAGAAATTAAAGCCTACTAGTCGTAAATCATTTTCTACGTTCTTCTTGAGAAATTTCTGATGTAAGAGTATGAATATTTATTATGGTTGAAAAGAGAATACAATACTCTATCGATTTCAGTAAAAAAATACCTATCATATAATTTAAAAAAAGTTCGATGACGTCATCACGCTCACGCAGATTTAGTAAATGCAAAATTTTCCCACCCCCTGGGGGTGGGGCGTCGAGTGTGATATCATTGGATAGCTTTTTGAAAAATATTTAAGACGTGTGTTTTGTTTTTTTAATCTTACGTGCATGTCTCGAAATATTTAACCGTTCCAGGACTTTCTCCATACCCTGTATACTTACATAGATATAGTGTTAAAGCAGAGGACAACTAAATAGAACCGGAAACCTGCTCCTCGGGAGTGGAAATAGGGGGGAAATGAACCTATGAAGCATGCTATGAGCAGAAACTAACTAAAGACAGAACCAAGCAGAGCTATATTCTTCATCTTCTTGGGGTACCAGCCTTCGGTACTTTCGATAAAATTGTACTGTACTTGGTCTTGTTTTTCGGTACTTTTCTAAAATAATCTAGGCTGTTGTAGCTGTTTGAATCATGTACTAAGACCGGCACTACATGTGTTCAATATTCAAATATACTGCGGTTTCCCAGCCGTCTGCAAACAGATATCTATATCTACGTTGATCACATGTAGGACTAGCTAGAGCTAGAGTAATTACACAAATCCCATTGTATGTATGAATTGATTACACACACTAATACAAATACACTATAAAATTATGAAACGTTGTATGAACAAGACAGAAAATGCAGTGAAGCTAACACTGCAACACCGTTTCTTGGAACTTTACTAAAACACCATTCACTCGTGAACCATGAGGTTCACAATATCAATTTTGGTAGTTTTCTACAAATTATATCTTCGGTCGGCGGTACCGACCTTTGGTACCCCTCTAAAATGATACAGTCAGTATTATACTGGCCCCAATTCTGTACTGCGACTGGATCATACGTGTTTGGTACTCAAAAAGTTCTGGTAAAGACTAAGTGAAGGAGAAGCATTTATTACAGAACAAATGGCTGACAACACCTACACAAAAAATAAAAACGAAGGATTACAAATAAGTTGGAGCACAGCTTACATAGGTTTATCTTCACAATGAATTGTAGAAAAGATCAAAAAGTAGTTTGCAATCTGGTGAGAGTAGCTCACCGTCACATATTCTAGGTAGAACATTTGTAGCTCTTCACAAGGTTTGATACCAGCGACATCTGCTTTGTCTGCCACGTGCCACTCAATGCCATTTGCAGATCCTTGCAGTGTCGCAGTAAGTTTTCTGCATAAATCTGGGACAAGTCTCTTATCCTATAAGTAAATTCTAGGTCCTACTTACTCATGAATCATAAATATGAATAGGTAAACTTTGTTATCTCCCGAAGTTCTTGAACTGATGTGACTTCAATAAAAATACATTTGTGTGATTTGCTTGCTATGGGGTTTCTATGAGAAATTTCTGAAGGTGCACGGGGCCCTTTGCCAAGGTACAGTCGGCACACAGCAAAGGCTGTCGCTGCTAATGAGTGTGGATTGAAGAAAAACAAAGTTCATGAAAAAAGTATAAAGCATAAGGATAAAAAAACTATAAGTTTGAAAAAGTTCACAACTTTACTTATTTAGAATCTTGACTATCACCAAACAACGTAAAAGAGAAGAGGTAGAGTATAAAAAAAGAAGAGATTAAGGAACCTGTAATGCAAATAAACAAGCGTTAAAAAGCAAAATACCTAACCAAAGTGATACAAATTAAAATCTATACTATGATTATAAGACCTATTATTAAACAGTTGAAACACGGAAACTTAACAAAGAAAGAGTTAGTAAGATGAACTTCGAAAATGTAAAAGAAAAGTCTAGAGAGAAATGTTAGGTAGAAGTTATGAAAAGACGGTAAGAAAAGAATGTGGATGAGCCAAGAGCTACTAAATGTGTTTAAAAGAGAAGATATTAAAAAATTTATAAAGAGTCACAGATGGTGAAGAAGATCTTATGGAATGTCTCCTTTGCACAGCAAAAAACATTGTATATACGAGCCCTAACAACTAAGTCTTCGGACAGTTGCAATCTTTAAATAAAAAATCAGTCATTTCAATCTGTCAGCGCTTTTTTGAATTCTATGTTTATTTTTCCAACTAGTTTTCCAAATTACATACATCATTTTCATACAATAACCATTAACTTTTGTAAAAAACAAGATCTGTAGAAAACAATTTTTAAAAATTCAACAAAAATCACTGAAAACTAAATATTCGGACATCTCCCTTTAAGCTCTAATCACTGCTTGAATTCTGGCAGACATACTTGTGGCTTGGGAATTACAACATCCTGAAATTAACAATGCCCGAATTTCCGATAACGTCGCTTTTAACGCAGGAATTGTGCTTTGAGGACTCTTTCTCGGGTGCTGCTTGATCATATCTACAAGGTTTCAATAGAATTAAGACCTGGACTGCTTGAGAACCACTCTAAAATTCTCAAATTATTATTTTCCATCTTTTGGTCGTTTTTGCTGTGTGAAAAGAAGCATCATCCTGTTGAAAGATTAAATCGCGATTAGGATCCCTATCCTGACCACAATTTAATCGTTCAACACGTTACTCATTACCAACCATTGAAGGCCTCTGGCTTCAATGGTTGGTAACGAGTTGGCGCTATGAATTTGCTGATACTTTTCAGTGTTAATTGTGCTATCTATGAATTTAAGTCTTTCCAATTCTCTAAATATAGCATACAGCACCAAATTATTACGTCTTGAGGAAACTTAAGGGAATTTCGGATTGTCACGGGAATGCTGTAAGAAGTTGATACACAAATCTGTCCTTGGGTATTATATAAGGTACAAACTTTGATGCATTGATTGTTCCTAAACTATCTGTAACAAACGTTTTTTGTATTCAGTCAGAAAAAAACCTCTTCTAACCGAGAAACAAGAACAATGACGAGTGGCATAGGCTAAATCTAAGTTGTTCTGGACAGAAAATGGGTGGAAAAAAGTCATATTCAACGATTAGTCAAAGTATGGTGTTTTCGTTGTATACTCTTGCAAAAGAGTACGCTGCCCTCTACAGTTAATTCTGGGCACAGTGCAGTTATATACATGTATACTCTTGCAAAATAGTGATCAGAGCTAAACATGAAGTTTTCCATAAAGAACGCTTAAAATTGCACTTCAAAAAGGATACAATAGCGCACTTACTTAATTAATCTCCCATTTGTTTGTTTTGTTTTTATAAATCAGATGTTCTGAATCTTTATGTTTCAAGCTGATGTCAGGTTAAGCATATATAGTGTTTTATATAATCTTTTCTTTTTTTAATTAAATATAAACTGTTTATAGATCCTTACCCATCTACATCTTTTTCTGGAGAAACTGTGTCCGTAATAAGATGTGAGTCAATTTTGGTATCAGCATCTAATGGCATCTGTACAATAATACCGTGAACGTTTGGGTCTGCATTCAATTTATTTAATTTTAAGAGTAACTAGAAACAAAAGTTTAAATGAGTATAAAAAAAATTCAATTTGATTAAAGCAGTGATACCTCAGCTTCTGTTGTTGATTTTGATAAACAAATATGTTCAGCTTCAATTCCTATTTCAGCAGCAGCCTTCATCTTCATCCTAATATATACATTGGAGTCTTCCCTAGCTCCTACTTGAACTATAGCTAATCCTGGACGGAATCCTGGTAATATTTGTTTCATTTTTGCTACATCTTGTGTTAGTTGTTCTCGAATTTCCCTAAAACGAACAGTCAAGTAAGAAAAAAGCGACATATTGGAAATATAATAATCTACTACAAACAGCTGTTGCAATGAGAAAATATGAAAAATCATATATGAATAAATACATTTAAATTTGTTATGTTTATGGAAAAGTAGTATATTTAAGCCTATTCTTTAAGCATTGAGTAAGTACGAAGCAAGAACAAACATAAAATTATGTACTAAAATAGTAATTATGGTAATAAAACAGTAAAGCCTTACTTTGCAATTTGTGTCCCAGATAATATTTCTGCTGTTTGAATTTCTTTAGTTGCCATTTTGAGCTGATATCCTAAAAAATTAAAAGAATGATACCACTCAATATGTCTTCTGTTAAGGAGAGCTGCTGCCTTCAAGCTTGTACGAATTGGAAAGAAAAAACAACACATGAAATACGTGGCTGTTGCTTCAAAAAAGGTCAAAAGTTATCGTGAACTTAAATAGAATCACTATCAATATTGTTCTAAAAAAAAACTGTATTACGTAAATAACATATTTTTCTATTGGCAAGCTATAGGGGGCCAACTTTAATTAAGATATAGAGATAATCATGTTTTTAGTTGTTTTTTTCCATGTGTACTACTAAGTGATGCATTTGTGTGTGGTATCTTGGCGCTTATCGTATGTTACATTTTGAAGTATGAAAACAACAGTTTTATTTCTGCATTTCCTGTTTTATTGCTATTTGTCTTTGAATATCTACCTATATGCATGTTTTGTTAGATTTAAATATTACATTGATTTGAAATTGTAAATATATAGTTTATAGTTAGAAAAGTTATTAGGTATTGCATGGAGTAAGTCCAAAAACTCTTTATTCCTAACAAATTATTTTAAAAATTAGTTTCTGCTGGTTAAAGACAAGCAAATTCGTACTTATCTGAATTCTGACAATAAATGGGTTTTGCTAAATGTGCATGAAATTAACATTTCATTAGTTTTCGCAATAATACTATAAATACACATGTTTTCAGTTTTGATTTATGCAGAGAACTTATCAGTTATAGCAAAAATATATCTGAAAACAAGCAATTCATTCAGAAAACAGTTCATATAAGTTACAAGTTCTAGATTTTATTTCAGGCAATAAATATGTATGTACAGTGTTAAGTCAAATTTCGCTTTGGGTTTGAATTTTCATGTGCAAGCAAACAAAACAGTGCATAGGAATTTATCTCAGAAAGATAGATATCTTCTACAAGGCATATTTGCCTAAGATTTACAAGTCAGAGTGACAAACCTTAATTAGTTTTGTACTTTCTCACCTATGCAAGTATGCGATAAATATCTATCTTGCTCAGAATTATTGCTATTCGCTATTTCTTCCTTTTCTCACACATGAAAAGTCAAACCCAAAGCCAAGTTTTACCAACACTAATGGGAGCTTACAATAAACAAAAATAAGATCATAATTACAGTTACACAGATGAAAATTGTATTATAAGAACTACTAATAAGTAGGTGATTAAAATTTAGTTTTGAAGAAACCAAAGAAAGTCCACTTAGAATATCTACATTGTATCAATCTACCATTAAAATTGCATTGCAAACTATCACAATTGCAGTTGCGATGATTTTTGTACTTGCTATTAGACCTCATTCATCGAGTCCATGACCAAGACCAGAAACTATCCTAATATGGAAGAAAGTAGAAAGATTCCGGGTGAACTTGTTTTAAAGCATAAACTCCTGTTTTAATTGATAGAAAGAATAAAGTACTGGTTACTATAGTTATCTACTATATACAAAAAATGCAAGTAGAGCTTGTTTTGATCTCAGTGGA
Organism: Agrypnus murinus; assembly: GCA_929113105.1. Taxonomy (NCBI): domain Eukaryota; kingdom Metazoa; phylum Arthropoda; class Insecta; order Coleoptera; family Elateridae; genus Agrypnus; species Agrypnus murinus. Next base: position 144,289,464 of record OV816026.1, read on the forward strand.
TGAAATATAGTTAAATTAAAAATTTAATTTTTGTTTGAAAAAGTTAACATGTACTTGAGCTGTTGCATTAAACCCTCAATTCTATAATTTTTCATGTACCTATCTAATACAAAATATGGTAGTTAATGGCAATTCATGGGAAGAGAATTTTAATACACTTATTTACAAAAAAATAAAAAATACAAAAAGTAAATATCAATATATTAAATTCATGAACAAGTGCATTCTTAAATAAATATAAATCTGATGACTAGTCGAAACATAATTATAAACAGTAGAAATGCAAAATTCTGCACTAAGGAATTTGATATTTTTAAACGATTGCCACTAATGTATTGTTGAGTATATTCTATAAGGCATAATTTGAAGAAGAAATTATTAATCTTGAAATCCAAAACTTTAAAATTCCATGCAGCCTGATTTTGAATAGAAGCCTTTAAACTTTTTTAATAATGACGATACAATCCTACAATAATTTTATTAATAGGGTCTGCATTGTTTATTATAATAATTGTCTATTATATTATATCTCCCAAATTATAATCTTTATCCAACACCTCTATATAAATACCATGTTTACTATGGTCATTTTAAATAAGGAAAGTGATTGTTTACTCTTATGTTACATTATAACCTACGTTGCCCTAGCAACGTGGGTTATTTTTAAAAACTCACTCCTTCAAAGATAACAACCAATCACCAGCTTACGTTACTTAATATTATTAAAATCCAGTCATCGTGCTAGAGTATTACCGTCAAAACTACAGACTAACTATACATTGCAAATTCGATGTTTAAACGTAAATAAAGAGGTGTTGGATAAAATTTTGTATGGCACGCGTGAGTTAAGGATATTATCCACTCAGAAAAATTAACCCTCTCGGGCCTGCCGGCCCTCGAGGATAAATTTTTCGTTCGTGGATAATATCTTACTTAACTCACTTGTACCATAAATAACTATTTTCATTAATGTAAGAGAAGTTAATCAATAAGAGATGCATTATTAATATTTTATCTTTTTTTAAGAGTCAGTGTTATCAGTAGGTCTTTATATAAATCTGGATTAGAGAATGAATTCTGGTAATGAAATTATAATTTTTGTTACATCAGATTCTTAAATTCAATAATTTTTTGATAAAATTAAGAAACCTATACATTTATTAAAAATGATAAATCAAAAAGTTTATAAGAAATGAAAATCCCTGAAAAAAATTTAGAACTCTTTTTACCATCTCTGATTTGTACATGAAAAAGATAGAATATATGAATTTATAATGCGTGCAATAAGGACAATAAAAATGAAACGGAATACTCCTATGATTAAACGAACGCATCCCTTTTGTGTAAATCACATGGCTAGAATTTAACGGATATCTGAGGAGGTTAGAACTGTGGATAGTTCCTATTTAATAATAAGATTGTAAACTTAAACGCCGTAAAAAGCGCTCAAATATGATTCAAAACATAAAAGAAATGATACAATTCTTCAGTTTAACGATTACAATTTAAAATCTAGAAACTACTATAAAATTAATTGAAATTACCTTAAGCATGTTTTAGCAAAGGAAAAGGCGGGAAACTTTTATTGGAATGCGTGATTCATTTCCTCAATGAATGAAATGTTTATTTTTTTAAATTAAACATTCAAAAAGTAGATATGATTTTTAAAAAGTAGATTAACTCCTAACATAATACAATTACCTCTACAAAAAACTTTCTTTCCCAAAACTTGGAAACCCAATAAAAATACTCGCGGTTTGAACATTAAAAATTTTAAATAAATTAATACTGAAAACTAATAAATAAATTAAGCACTGTGTGACTTTCTTATCAATTTTTCTAATATGATCGTAGTAAGGTAATTTTCCCTTTTATATGAAGCATGTAATGTTGTAATCTCGTTGTAATTGGGGGTATTGCGTTACAAGAGGTCATGAGACAAACAAGGGTTATCATAATTAGGATGTAAGAACTATTTCTTGTTTGCTCAGTTTTTAGTTTTATTTTTATTTTTGTGCTCTAATTTATTTCGTAACGTGAGGTTTATTTATTCATTTTTGACGTCAAACCAGCTGTTTTTAAAATAAGTGTTCAAATTTCGCCAGAAAATTTAAATCATGCAATAGTGGCAACTTAACTGGCCGAATTCTAGGGTTTTTGGTTTATTTGGTGTACTGACTGGGTTTTTGGCAGCAGTTTTGACAGTGACGTTCGCAAGGTTTTCAAAGGTTAGTTTCCTGAATTTTATTTAACAATTCTGATCATAGTAGGTATATTATTAATAATTTCGTGTTGACCCTGATGCTGAAATATTTCTTGAACTCTTTTCTTAATTTCTGTACAGTTATCCAAAATTGAACTTCTTATTTTTCGTTTTTGATGAGCTTTGGTTAATTTGGTGATTACATAAACCTTCATGACATGTTACTTAAAATTTTGTAATATTCCTAATTTTGCTTCTTATTAAGATTTATCTTAACAATTTCTCTCTTATTACTTAATATTATATCTAATTTGTATAATTTAGGTCAAATACCAACAGTCCATAATGGCAGATAAAGCGCAAGCAATCAGTAGGCCCATGAAATTTCCTTACACCTTCTCTGCCAAATTAGCTCAATTTCCATGGAAATTCTACATTAACAATAATTGGGTCTACAGATATTATTTCATTGCTGTAGCCGTTACCTTCCCTGTATTCTACAAAATTCACAAACTAGGTAATACATTTTACATAATATATATGCAATTTAATTTTTATTAATCGTAATGTTGCATTACAGCAAATTCACCAGCAAATAAAGCAAAATGGGCTGAACAGAAACGTAAAGAAGCAGCAGCTGAGCATCACTGAATGTAATAGTATAATTGGATTTTAGTAATGTTTATTGGCATTTTATCTGCATTGTATCTATATTATATAAAAATTAAACAAGTAAAATAGAAATTTATTATTGAGTTAATTTATTGTCAAGAAACAGATAAAATATTGTAAATGTTAATAAATTGATTCTTTAGTATGCAGTCATTATAAAAACTACATATTGTATTTAAATAAATTTGTCAAAGATACCGGTACTATATTAAATAATAATAATAAGATTAACATGACACATTTGGTCCCTTGAATTGATCTATTAATTGCCCCTTTTTCCAATTCTTTTTCATATCCCTCGCTTTTTTCCTTTTCCACATAGCTATTTGACTTCTTTAACAAAATCTAAGCATCATTCTGATTACTGAGTCTATAGTCTATTCTCCCAGGGTCGGTATGAACTTTTGCAAGACCAAATTGAAACATAGTGCAGAGTCATTTGTTAAAGATGTTTGTGCTTTTCATAAAAATGATTAGGCACAGGCCTGTGCCTGAGGGAACAATTTAACTATTTTTTAATACAAAACATTTTATTTGAACAAATAGGCTATTAAATAGTATGGTGTTAATGCCAGCTCATATTGACGTTGAAATTCTTGATTTTGTTGTAGTGATGATTCTAGCTCATCTTCGCGGAAGATATATTGTAAATGTTGCCATTGTTCTACAGCATCTGAAAGAGAACCATGTTTTCTCTGCAAATTATCAAGAGCAAGCAATATGGGTTTTAAAATTTTTAAATATTCTTCTGCACTGCGTTTAAGACCAATGTTGGAAACCTTTTGGAAGATTGTAGCATCCATCTCTTTCTTGTTTTCCTCGCAGATTTTCAGTATTATGTCTCATTGAGTGACTTACATCTCTAGGCAATCAGCAACACTATTCCATTGCATATCACTTGGAAGTACTAATGCCTTTCCCTTTGCTTGTTTGAATTTTGCTCTAGCCTGGTAATTATTACAAAAATACTTGACTATTTGGACTACATGTTCTTTACTGTTCTTGATTTCTAAATCTTTACAGAGCAAGTTCAAAATATACACAGAACCAACCATAGGTTACAACCAGTGATGGTATATGGGAGGGATTATCCCACTTTCGCGGGATATTCGAAACAAAATCGGATAAAGGTTTTTTTTTACAATATGTCTGAAAAAGAGGGATTTTTTATCTTCCGACTGCCAAACAGTAAAAGGCATTAAAAAACAAAAAAAATACGTGTTTTGTTCACTTGGCCGAAAAATACATATTCAGTTTCATGCTGGGTTTATTAAAAAATCGCTATGTAATAAGAGTAGATATTTGCGACATTTCGCCGAAGCACTTATGTAGGTATAATAGGACATTCGGAGCCAGTCTGGCGATTCGTGATTGTAAAATTCATAGAATCAGCGTTTCGGTTATTATGTGTGTATTTACCAATTAAAACAATCTCACTTCTCATTTCCATTTCAGTCAGTTCTTTTCTTTCATAGCTGTGAGAAGTTCATTATGTCGAGTGATAGCGATGATGTTAATTGCGCGAAGAAAACTAAATATCCTTCAAAAAAAAAGGTATTCTCTTTTAAGTGGTTGAACGATGATGAATTTAAAACTTGGGTAGAACCCATAACAACGAGCAAAAATAAATGCAAGTGTATCGCATGTAACAAAGTTTTAAGTTGCGGTAAAAGTGAATTACAAAGACATGCAGCGACAGCCCTTCATACTAAAAACATGAAACTGCGAAAAACAACGCAAAAATTGGATGCACATTTTGTTGTCACCCAATCCGAGTGTACAAAACAAAAAAAACATGAAGCACAAGTTAAGACTGCGGAATTGGTATTAGCAGCTTTTATTGCCGATCACAATGTTGCGTTTCAAGTCACAGATCATTTGGTTCCGGTGTTGAAGAAAATTGCTCCGGATTCAAAAATAATCCAAGATATAACCCTCAAACGCAAGAAATGCACAGCAGTAATTTCAAATGTGTTAGCGGAATTTGAAACTGAAGAATTGGTGGAGATCTTAAAAGAAGTAAGAACATTTTTTGTATTCTAATGTAACTTAACGTTGAGGTACTTTATAATTTGTAGAATAATTTCTCCATTCTTTGCGACGAAAGCACCACCATCGCAACAGAAAAAATACTTACTATTGTGGTACAATATGTAAATCGGATAAGTAATTGTCTCGAATGCAGATTGTTAGAACTTTTACATCTAGATGCCAAGGACGGAACAGCCGAAATAATATATGGAACTGTTACGAATTTTTTTGCTAATAAAAATATACCGTTGACGAATATCACTGGATTGGCTTGTGATGGGGCTGCAGTTATGGTGGGCAAACAAAATTCTTTTTTTTCAAGACTGAATTCTGATGTCCCTCATGTCGTTCTCTTGCGGTGCATTTGCCATTCTGCAGCCTTAGTCGCCAATAAGGCTTGTGAGACCCTTCCAAATGATTTGGAAGATCTTATAAGAGAAATATATACATATATTGGAGGTAGTTCCAAACGATGTGATCAGCTGAGGGAAATGCAGGATTTTTTTCAAGCTAAACACTACAAAATTCTAAAATTATCGGGAACGCGGTGGTTATCAAGGCATCAGTGTGTTGAGCGAATATTAATTAATTGGAAAATTTTAACTTCCTACTTTGAAATCGCTCTTTATGAAGATAAATTAAATAGTGCCAATTCAATATTACATAAGTTAAAAAGCCCAGAGATACAGTGTTACATGGAATTTCTAAAATATGCTTTAAATTATTTAAACCAGTTCAACGCATTGTTTCAATCTAAAACGACATTAATATTTAGTTTGCAAAAAGAAAGCAAACGCTTGCTATTGCAATTTTGTCAAAATTTTATAAAAGCTGACAAATTGACCGATAAAATGACAGGAACTATTTTGCACCCATCTAACTATTTACAACTTGAAAATATATTCATTGGAGCTGATTCAGAGGCTATTTTTCAAACATTAAGTACATACAGTCAAACACAAATTAAAATCAAAATTTTAAGTTTTTACACTACAGCTGCAGATGAAATGTTTAAAAGGCTACCTATAAATGATCCATTATTCACAGAATTTGAATTTATTCTTCCCAAAAACGCTTTTAATAGAAGTAGAACAGTGCATTTATTGGAACTACCCAATCTATGTAAACAATATGGGAAAATAATTGACTCCACTGCTTGCATTAATGAATGGAGAAGTTTACCATTCTATTTCAACACTGAAGAAATACAGGAATTCGAAAATCTAAGTTTGCCCCAGTTTTGGTTGAAATTGAGCAATATTCAGGATTTTACCCAAGAGTTTAAGTTTAAAAATATTTCAAAATTGGCGTTAATAGTTTTAACATTACCTCATTCAAATGCTGAATGTGAACGAATATTTTCGGTGGTAAACGATGTAAAAACAAAGAAAAGAAACAAAATGGGGGAAACATCTTTGAATTCTATTTGCGTCGTTCGATCTGCATTCAAATCAAAAAATGTTGACTGCACATCATTCGACCCAAACGACAAGCATTTTAAATTGTTTAATAATAGAATATATAAAACAGAGTAAAAACATAATTATACTTATTTTTAGTTGTTAATAAAAAAAAAAAATTTAAGCGTTTTTTATTTAACGGTGAGAAACAGGAGGGAGGAGGGATAATGTCTCGAAAAGTGGGATAATTTCTTGTCGCTAGAGGGAGCTTCCATTGACAGCACCTACCATCACTGGTTACAACTTTTGACTTTGAGTCTGATTTTACCTTCACAGTTTTTCTCATGTGAGTCATATTTGCTGCATTGCCAGTAACAAAAGATCCTACAGAGCACTGGTATTTTAATTCACATGAAGAAATTAGGTCAGTGCATATTTCTGACAAATATTCTGAAGTATGAGGTTTTCCTGAGGTATCAATAGTTAATAATAATATTCATTTATTGCCCAACAGGATACCAATTACAGGACAATTTTAGTCAAGACATGCAATATACAGTGTGAGATTAAAGTATGGAATATTAAAAACAAAAGTGAACTCAACCGGTTTTTTTAAAAATGCGAAACACCGATTTTGTTTTTTAAAAATACACATTAATATGTGCGATTCACCTTCTGACTTTTATTTGTTTCTAAGTTATGATGTTATCACAAAAAAATTTAAATGACAATATACAGACCTGGAAATTGATATAGGTTCACTTAGAATATTGATATAATTTTTGAAATATTTTTGTTAAAACATATCTTACCGTAAAACCACTTTAAAGGCTTATTCACTAAACATTTTCATGTGTTCTCCTACCTTTTCAAAACATCTGCATGTTTGGTACAAAAGGTAATAACATTTGAAGATAAAAATGAAAAGTTTAATATGTTTGTAAATTGGAAATTGAAATAAGTTCACTAATTAAAACTCACCATTTATTAAGCATTAAATTATCAAAACCAAAAAAGAACATTACTTTAATAATCAGTAGCACCACCATTATAGTTAATGATTTGAAAAATTCGATTGTTCATGCTTAAGACAAGATGATTAAGCTCATTGATAGTGACATTACCAAGGCCTGCAAATTGACGCTCCGAAGATCATTTACAGTGCGGAAAGGATTATTTCTACTGTAAATCTTTTGAACGATAATGTCCCACACGTTTTCCATTGGGTTAATGTCCGAAAAGCATGATGGCCTGTCTAAGGTTGGGATTTGTGACGCTACCAACCCTGCACTTATGTTCGGTAAGCGGTAAGCAGGTGCCTAGCTTGTTGAAAAATTAGGTTTTCATGCTCATGATCCTCATAATAAGGAACTCACTTGCCATCCATGCCAAAGGAAATGCCATCTGAACCTTGTTTATTCCGTTAAAAGAAAGATGTTTGCAATTTGCAGCTGAAAACCTGATTGGACGAAAGTAATAACACATTTAATATTTCCTGTTGTTTAAATTAATAAAAAAAAGGTATTTTTAAATAATCTGGAGCGAAGAGAGAAAATTTAATCTTGACTGACCTGATGGGTTTTGTGATTATTGGCATGATTTATAAAAGAAACCATTGAGCTTTTCACGTAGAAACTGTTATGGTTCTTTCCTAATAATCTAGGCTGGGTTTAACAGAATAAACAAGCTTCGGATGATATTTCCTTTGACATGGATGGTAAGTGAATTCCTTGTTATGAGGATCATGAGCATGAAAACCTAAGTTTCCAGCAGGATAGGCACGTGCTTACCGCTCTCAGAACACAAGAGCAGGGTTAGTAGCATCACAAATTCCAACCTTAGGCTGGCCATCATGCTCTTTAGACATTAACCCAATGGAAAACGTGTGGGACATTATCGTTCAAAAGACTTACAGTGGAAATGATCCTTTCCGCACTGTAAATGATCTTCGGAGAGCGATTTTGCAGGAATTGGTAATGTTACTATCAATGAGCTTAATCATCTCGTCTTAAGCATGCACAATCGAATTTTTCAAATCATTAACCATAATGGTGGAGCTACTGATTTATTAAATTAATTTTTCCAATTTACAAACATATTAAACTTTTCATTTTTATCTTCAAATGTTATTACCTTTTGTACCAAACATGCAGATGTTTTGAAAAGGTATAGGAGAACACATAAAAATGTTTAGTAAATAAGCCTTTAAAGTGGTTTTACGGTAAGATACATTTTAACAAAAATATTTCAAAAATTATATCAATATTCTAGGTGAACCTATATCAATTTCCAGGTCTGTAGAATTTTTATAGTGGAATCCGATAGTGATTTTTCTTCCCTTTATGATCATGCAAATAAATCATAAGGTTGCATAACAAAAATTCTGAGAAAAATTCATCTGAACTTTGCAAATGTTTGTTAGTTATGACGTCATCACAAAAAATTTAAATGACAATATAGATGTCGAAATCTGAGTTTTTATTATCGTTCTAACTCTTTTAAATTCCTGATAATAATAAATATTTGATGATGCTCTCCATCTCCTGTAGTATTCTTTTAAGCGAAGATTGCGCCTAATTTCTGAATTAAACCAAGGAGGAAGTCGGTGATGCCTATATGAACATCGAGGAACAAAAACTTCAAGGGCATTGTATATGACGGAATAAAAAGCATCTACAGCCGTTTTAATATCATCAATATTGCGAATGAATGTCCAATCAATGCTGCATAGATGTCGATAAAGGCCTAGGAAATTAGCTTTCCGAAAGTTGTAGCGAACATTTTCACTTATAGGAAACTACTCAGGTGCATAAGAGGTGGAAAAATTGACAGATATGGAAAGAGCAGGATGGTAACGATCAATTTGGACAAGCGCATGCTTTGCTCTTGTGCTACTAAAACCTTTGCGTCTAAATTCGAAAACACCAAATCTAATATTCTACCATCAGCATTTAAAACATTGTTATACTGTTGCAATTGAAGAACGTCACAGAATCTGTTTAAATGAAACAATTTGCGGCAGTTACTAGGATTGGTGAAGAAAGATGGGATATTGAAGTCACCGGCAAGCAAAGTAGGAAGATTGATCAAAAAAGGCTCCAGGGCTTCTAGAAATAGGTCTAAATCAGTCGTTGCGATATCAGGAGGTACATACAAAACACCTATTATAAATGTAAAAGATCCCATGGTGCATTTACATAAGATAATATCAATTAAAGGAAAATCATGTGTAAGAGTGGACACATCAATAATAGAGTAAAAAATACTTGTGGCTAAAGCCAAAACAACCCCACCCCCACGAATTCTACCCACTGTGTGAAAATCTCTATCTTTCCGCAAAACATTGTAATATGAAGGGAAGAGTTCAAGGCTATTTATAGATTCGCAGAGCCATGACTCTGTAATTAAAAAGATATCATAATTTTGTTCAGATACATTTTCAAAAAATTCCAAGACTTTAGAGCGAAGTCCGCGGCAGTTCTGGTAGTATATATTCAAGTTAGGTAATCTGTTGGGCGTATCTAGTTTTCCGAGTATCATTTTAATGATAAATGGGAATAATGGAAAATTATTAATGGTTAAGTAAATGGAATTAAAGGGAATTAATGGAAAATAATTGAAGAAGTAAATGGTATTATTATGGTAAATGGTATTTAAAATAAAATAGAATGGGATCCAACGAATCGAAAGAGGAAGTGGTAATTGCACAAGCTGGAAATAGTGGCGGTGTAACAGATGAGGTGACCAATAAAGTAAGCATAAGCGAAATTTTGGGCGTTGCCGCCTTTATATTAGATATCATTGCGTTAATTATATTCATAATATATGCTGTAAAGAAGAGATTCGAGAAAAAAATAAGAAAGGAGCTGAGACGGAGTCAAGAGTTACTTTTGAGGGTACTTTGGTTCTTAAACTAAGTGTAAGTACTGTAATAACAGTTAGTGAAAAATTAATGTAGAGGAATAGGTAAAAGAACATATTTTATTATGATTTTATAAATTAGATTAAATTAAATGTTATAGGAAACTAGTTGTAATTCAGATGAAACCAGTAGAACCGTTAAAATTTGTTTATGAGGAATTAAAGGTAGTCCTTAGAAATGCAAATAAAGACAATCAATGCTGCATAGATGTCGATAAAGGCCTAGGAAATTAGCTTTTCGAAAGTTGTAACGAAAATCTTCACTTATAGGAAACTGCTCAGGTGCATTAGTGGTGGAAAAATTGACAGATATGGAAAGAGCAGGATGGTAACAATCAATTTTTACAAGCGCATGCTCATCTTGTGATACTAAAACCTTTGCGTCTAAATTCGAAAACGCCAAATCTAAAATATTCTTCCATCGGCATTTAAAACGTTATTAAATTGTTGGAATTGAAGAACGTCACAAAATCTGTTTAAATGAAACAATTTGCGGCAGTTACTAGGATTGGTGCAGAAAGATGGGATATTGAAGTCACCGGCAAGCAAAGTAGGAAGATTCATCAGAAAATGCTCCAGGGCTTCTAGAAATAGTTCTAAATCAGTCGTTGAGATATCAGGAGGTACATACAAGACACCTATTATAAATGTAAAAGATCCCATGATGCATTTACATAAGATAATGTCAATTAAAGGAAAATCTTGTGTAAGAGTGGACACTTCAATAATAGAGTAAAAAATACTTGTGGCTAAAGCCAAAACAACCCCACCAACACGAATTCTACCCACTGTGTGGAAATCTATCTTTCCGCAAAACACTGTAATATGAAGGGAAGAGTTCAAGGTTATTTATAGATTTGCAGAACCATGACTCGGTAATTAAGAAAATATCATAATTTAGTTCAGATATGTTTTAAAAAATTCCATAACTTTAGAGCGAAGTCCACGGCAATTCTGGTAGTAAATATTCAAGTTAGGTAATCTGTTGGGCGAATCTAGTTTTCCGAGGATGATACTATTGTTGATATTCCTTGTTTATAATGTATTTTCAAGTTAGCTTCTCCATTAGCTATGCCATTATTTAGAGAAGTTCTAGTATATCTGTAAAGTTGCATTGACATTGAGGTTTTATCTCGAAATATTTTAATATTTCGCCACTTATCAGATCTAGCCAAGTTCAGAAGTAAATTGAATATTTATTGGACGACATGCATCGGGTCTTGTTGAATCAGGTTTCCCTAATCTAAAAGGCTTAACAATTTTGTTAGGTGTATACAATTTCATTTATACAGGCAGAATCCTGCCGAGATTGCTGTTGAGTAGATAAGTTAGGTGTTTTCTTTAATCCATATACGATAATGTTAGATTTACGTTTTTCGCGCTCCGAAACTTCTTGAATACCGTAGAACGGGGTGAATAGGATCGCTGAGGTGAATGGGATCGAAAAGTGGGAATTTGTTAATAAAAATCACAAAATCCAAATAACTCAAGAAAACCCTTCTATTTGACGTTGATGGGCTCCGTATATCAATGTCACATAAAGGTTGGTAATATCTCGTTACCAGCAGTTGGTAGTATTGAAAACCAATACATAATCTAAAAGCATTGTTAGTCAGCTGTTTTCGTGGGTGCAAAAACTTTGTCTGAAATTCCGAGCTTAAGAGGCATAGACTCGAAGTAATTAGTAGTAGTGACTCCAACAGGTTAGTAATTAAGGCACACGAAATAGTTTTAGTTCATTTGTATGTAAAAACAATCTAGGAAAAATATTTCCAATTCGCTGCACGTTTTTAGGTTACTGGGGTGAATCGGATCAATAGCTGGGGTCAATAGGATCATGAACTGGAGTTAATAGGACTAATACCTATAAAATGCCTAGAGATTATAAGCCTAAAGTAGGGGGGAAACATTACAAGAAACAAAACCAAGATATCATTCAAGAGGCCATAAATGATGTCAATAATGGTTACAGTATAAGACAAGCCGCTAAAAGACACAATCTTGCTTACACCGTGCTTCAAAGACATCTCAAAAATGAAAATGTTAAAAAACAAGGAGGTCAGACAGTGCTGAGTGAAGCAGAAGAAAGATATATTGCAGAAAAGTTACTCATACACTGAGAAAAATGGGTCTATTAAACTAGTTTAATTGGAAAAAAATTAATTGTGGTTAATAAATTCACTTACTTTTGCTTAATAACCGCAAGTAAAAAAGAGTTTCTAGAAATTATTTCTCAATTATTGACTTGTGTTGCTAGCACTAGTATTCATTTGATAGTGCTTAATGATCTAATCACTTACCTCTATGAAAGTGTGGTTTCTAAAAACAGTCTAATACATATAAAAACCCTGTTTAATAACAGGTAAATAGTTTTACTAGACGTTATTGAACTGGTTAATACCATTTTAAAATTCGAACAAACTCGGCAATCATTCGTATGAATTCGTTACCTTTTACCGCGCTTTCCACAGTTGTCGTCGTTGTCGAGCTCATTAGTCATTACGCGGTGGTCGGTTAGCGAGTACCCGTATTCAGCGGCTTCGATAATAGGAAGTTAAACGGTTCTAAAAACTTTAATATACATAAGATTCTTTAATAAACTGGTATATTCTGTGATAGTGTGAAAATATGGAATTCTTATCGCTATTAGAGAGTTGGGGCCTAGAGGAGTATAAAAATTATTTCATTGGTAAGTACCACTTTTTGGTTTCAACATGTTTAATAACGCATTTGCAAAATTCAAATAAAAATTCCGCTGTTAATCAAAAAACTCATTCCTATTTTTAACTCTTTTGGAATAATCAAGTATAATAGGTAAGCAATAGGATTTTTATGCATAATCATTTTTTCATGCACTTATTATTAATCGTTACTGTTTTAAAATACAATGACAATTTCTTGTAAACAACCGAGAGGGATAATCTAACCTCAAATTGTATTTTGAGAAAACAATAAAAGTGGGATCGTTTAACTATAATCGATATTACTTTATATTTTTGCTTATCGCGGTATTTGCAATTAGTTTGCTGTTTAATGCCTTTTTTGCTTTGCTGTTGTTCCAAACTTGCGGATACGTTTAAAAAACGTTTCCATTTTTTTACAACAGTATACAATAATTATTACGGGAGGATGGTAATTGTCGAGGAGCGATTAATTTTTGCCACTCACATCCCAAACAATATAACATATTTTATTATTTCATATAATTTCATTATTTTGAATAATATAGTTTCATGCATGGAATATTTTGTGCTTGGACATTAAAATTTGCTTTGTGCTATGTGCGCTTATTACTAGTAGTGTGTGCTTAGTACTGTTTCTCAAAGTTGAATCATATCCTTGCGTTTTTTGTGTTGTAGAAGAGGGAATTACAGATGAAAGTTTTGTCCTGCTTGATGACGAAACTATAAACAATTTATTCAGGAAAATTGGTCCAAAATTGATATTTAAAAAAAGATATTCGGACCATATTAGAGAACTGAAAGAGGACAGATTGTCACAGGTACCTATGTGATAAAAGTGAACAGGTTGTGGTATAGCATTACGCCATTACTGTATTATTTTATAGATAACAAGCCCCAGTTTACAAGAAAGTTTTGTTAGTGGATTGTCAACCCCCTGCAGTTTACAAGAAAGTTCTGATGCTTCTGAATTGTCGACAGCATCATTTTATACTTTCGTACCAGATGATGATGAATTTATCAAAATACTAGGCAATGAAAATACATTAACCAATAATGAAAACCACCAGCCTGAACGAAATCAAGGACCACCTCCTGTGAAGAAAATAAAATTTTCATCATTATTTTGCAATGTATGCATTATTTAAATTTATTGCATATGCAGAGAAAAGAGCATTATTGAGAGCAAAATTTGTTTAATTAGTTTATATTTAGTTTTACTTAATTAAAAATGATATTGATTTTAGGGACTAGAAAATACTCTTGAAAAGACAGCTGATGGCAAAATTGTATTAATGAACTGCAAGAAGTTGACCAATGATCTACGCCAAAAATTAGTTAATGTGATAATAAATGAATTGCTGCAGCTTCGAAGTTTAGAGTTAGTAGCATTGATATTTATTTTAAAATTTGATTAATATCATTATACTTTGTAGAATAAGTAGAGACGATTTTGTAAAAGTCACAGAAGAAATCATAAAGCTTTTCCCTGGTGAGGAAAAGGAAACCTATTATGTGCCTTATGTGTCTGTGAAAAGTGGCTTACGTATGCCTGCGAGAGGAAAACTGTGGTCCAAGTATGTCAACATAAAGGCAGCTTTAAGAATTGCCAATCAGTCTGTTAACAATCCAACAACTTCGCATGAACTCGTCCTTAATAAAACATCTCAAGTTACCCCAGAATTGCAAATTGAGATGCAGTTCCTAAAGACGGCTGTTGAGCCATATCCCAGATTACTTAAAGCCTGGGAAGAGACATATGAACTAAGACACGAAGAATATTACAAAAGTAATAGCAAGACGGAAAACATGTATGCAGCATTCCCATGCCTCGGTTGTTCTTTTGGTTTAGACTTGGTAAGCATTATGTATCCCATACGAATAAAGCAAATCATTGGCACAATTAAGTTTAGAAATATTCCAGAAATAATAGTGCAAAGTTTTTGGTTTAATTTATTAATTTGCTTAACTTGATTCTTATCTTGTGCTGACAATAAGGCAAACTCATCAAAATAATATTACCTGTTTTTTTTATTTTAGCTTGAAACAAACTTTAATCGTATGTATCCAGATAAAATAGACATTATCTACTCAGAGTGGCCTAATGTATGTGCAGCTATTTTAAGTGAAGCCAAAGAAAGGTGCATACAGTCTCCAACAAACATTTATGGTAAGTTTGTTTTCAGCTATTTTATAAATTTATTCATTTTCACATATTGAAGATTCAAAAGTCAAATTACATTTTTTCTAAATGTGAAAAACGTTTTATATTATGCAGCACATCAAATTTTCCATCTTGTCCCTGAAACCCAAAAAAGCTTATAACTCTACATTTCACTAAAATTGATATTTGAACTCCCTCTTTTACTCGAGTGTAGCCTCTATCATTCTAGACAATTGTATTTACAGTATTTGCCTATCAATATTACTTTTGAGATATAATATAATATAAATAGTCGTGATAGTTTAAAACTAATATGGAGATAAATATTTTTCGAGTTCTACTGACGATTCTTTTATTTTTTTATTAATTATAGAAAGATCCACAGAAGCTTTGCTGGTACTACCTTTTTTATTCACATCGGTAACTCTGAAAAGGAATGGTAAATTGTCCGGCAAAAACAAGAACTGGCGACCAACAAAGGTTGAAATCCAAAACAGCTTCTTCTTGCGAGTAAAGGTAATATTATTTACTTTCTTAATTTTTCTAATGATGTTAATTAATTGATAAATTGACTAAAAAAACTAGTTGTTTTATACCAATTAAAGTAGTATTCTAAAATCTTTGTTGTTCATTGAAAACATTTTAATGAATTTAGTTTGTGAAGTGAGGATTTGCTAATCTAGTTTTTTATTGAGAAATGTAACTTTGTACTACTTCGTCTCTCTCTTTTTAATTTGTTTCCATCATTAGTACATAAATAATTTACATTCGTTTTTAGATTTAAGTCAAAGTATCTCATTATTACTGTTATTTTCTAGAACGTTGAAGAATTTGATGATGTATTATCGACACGAAAAGAAACATTAGATTCATTCAATCTGCCTTGTCAACCCTTTGCAGCAGTAGTTGGGGATGGTGCAAAAGAATTTGTCGTCTTCTGTTGTGACATTAAATATAGATGTGATTCAGCTGTCAGATGTTTAGAATTATTATTTAAATCCACGACCTTCTAGATTTCACGAGACGAAGTCTCTTATCCGGCCTGCGCACTCCATTAGTTCAAGTGTTTCTCCGCTGGCGCCACCAAACACGAAAATGCGGAAACGGATATATAACACGTAAACGCCAATTTTAAACTACGCTAATTTCGCGCGTTTTTATACTTTTTGTCGGTTTTGCGCGTATCGTCAATAAATTATATTTTCCTAATCTTTTAAGGCAGTTTTCTTTATTTTTTCATATAATTACGTTATTTCCTTATTTGTTTAAATTTTCGTAGTTTTGTTGCTGTTTTTTCGTTCACTTTAGTAATGGCAAACACTAGCAGAAAAAAGTATAACTGCCGCAATGCAATGTGTAATAGTACTGATCCTACAATATCATTTCATGAATTTCCTTCAAATTATACCTACCTTACGAGAAAAATGGTTTCAAATCTTACGTTGGGGTTATGGACACCAACACTCAACAGCAAAGCAATGTCTTTGTGATGTTAATGTGTTGTCTTTGTATATATTGAAAAATTCCAGTGTTTGGGTTTTGTACCTGTTTTGGAATAAACATTATTATTATTATTATTATTTATTTCGACAGATCAACAATTACAGATACCTGAAAGAGTCAATTTCTACATCGAACGTCCTAAAAATATAACAGAATTAATAAAAGAACTCCAAACCTTATCTATGCATCTCGATTGCGAATTCTTTCAGCATCTGTAACCCTTCTGGCAGGATACATTGCAAAAAAACTGAAGAAAGGATTGAATGTCAATAGCCTATTAGATTCTCTGTTAGCTGCCTCGTGTTCAAATTCACTGATAGCATTTGTAAATCTTCAAAACAGAGGTGCCTTAAAATACTCCACTAGAAGATTTACACTTTTAATCAACCAAATAATCGAACTTGTAATACATATTGTAGAACATTTATCTGGAGAATGTAATCCGTCTAATATTCTAACATCACTAGGTATTTCTAACTCCAATTGCTTTTTCACAGTTTTTGGTTTGCCACGACCACAAGCAGGAACTTAGTAATATAATTCTTTAAAAATTGCTAAAAACTTGTTTGGCAAACAGAAACATTGCAAAAACGTGAACAGATAATGTACTTACTGCTCACTATCTCTATATCCTAAATCCAGCTCACGGGAAGTTATAAAATTGTAATTTCAATAATGTTATTGAACTTGTAAATTAATTTTAATAACATAATTAATTTAATTATATGAATTTATTTAATTAATTCGCAAAATATTTACGTAAACATGCAATGCTTGACATTTGTAAGGGTTATCTAACCTATATATCTTCAAGTGACAAATAAACATCAGCGTGTCAGCTAGCGCCAAAACGGCGAAATTTTGCGTTTTCTCAGAAACAAAGTTTATATGGGAAATCGTCAAAGTGCCCAGGCCGGATAAGAGACTTCGTCTCGTGAAATCTAGAAGGTCGTGTTTAAATCAATACATGCTTTAAAACTAGAATATCCCTCCGAGTCTAAACATATTTGGCATTTTATACAAGAAATTGTGTTCAAAATGACGGGGGCATCTAAAAATTCTAGCACAGCATCGGTAATTGCCGACATAAAGTATCATTTGGAGAAACAAAAAGATGTTTGAGAATACTCTTAGAGACAGTAAGGTTTATTTTACTTTATTATATACTTAGCTTTATTTTACTTATTTTCAAATTCTAATAGATCCAGTATTACAATCATTTGGAAAAATTTTGTATGTACTGATGGCGAATGCTCAAGATAGTATTGCTTTTATTTATGAACATATAAGTTCAATTCACTTCGATGAACATTTTTTTTCTCATGAAATTAAATTTAGTGGTAATTTAAAATTTATTTTGGAATCTGATATGGAAAGTAAGGGCTGTCTTATAGTTAATAAAATTAATAACAAATTTTATATTACATTGTTTTAAATTTGTAACTAGAATAGCTCAATAGCTACATTAACAGTCCACTACAGTTGTGTGCTTTGACAAACGTAAGTCTACTACCTTTTTATTTACATAACTTTTAAGTCAAAATGTTTTTAAACAGTTAATAATTTTTAGTGGGGTCTTATTTGAAAATGAGTATTGTTGTTTTCTGTAAAAAAAATGTTTCTATAAAGAATTTAAGTTTATTCTTATATAAGTATTGATGATGAGTATTAATGACATAGATTTGTATTTTTTTTATCATTTTCTTTAATATATAGTTTATAATATAACTTTTGCATTTATTCTGCAATATTTATTTATATATTGCTATGTATGTTTCTATAAAGAATGTGTATTTGTTTTTTATATGAGTATTGACATGTAACTTGTTAATGTCATTACTTAGAGATGTTTATTTGTTATTTTGTTTAATAATAGTTTCTATAATATAACTTTTGCATTTATTCTGCATTATTTTTTTGAACCCTTTTTTCCTTTTAGCAAGTATAGATATGGGGGAATTGTTATTGTAAATTTCCTGGATGGAACTTTCTCAAGAGGACCATCAGGATAGCAAGAATTATTGAAGCCTTTTTTCAAAAGAATTTCAAATTGTTCAAAAAGCGTTTTGGAAACAAAAATTTGCCAAACTTGATCTTTACTTCCTTTTCACCAAATTTCAATTTGTAACTTAAAAACTGCAGAATTTAAAAATGTCCCATCCAGGAAACCAATAGCGAACATTCTCCTGTATATCCATAGCTACTACAGAGGAGTTCGGGATAGAAGATATGAGTTCAAAATGCATCCTTGCTATAGCTTTGTGTGAACGTAGCAATAAATTTTTTGGCAGATTTGAAGAGATTTGTTAAAACTTCTATGAAAATATATTAAGGACAGAAACCCATGATTTTAGCAGTTATTAAACAGTTTTCTGCTTTAATTACTTTTTGTTCTGTCATAAATAGTGCACTGCAGTAAGCACTATTAAACTAGTTAATTACAATAGTTCACTTGTAAGGTATCACAAGAAAAACTTTCAGTAATCATAAAATACTAGTTTAATAACCACTATGAAACTGGTTAATTATTACAATTAACTTGTAAGATATCATTAGTAAAAAAGGTACAATAATGGTAGAATGTTAGTTTAGTTGCCGTTATTAAGATCTTTATAATTGCAATAGATTTAAGTTTTAAGGTTTATTAAGATATCTACTTGCCTTTAAAAATAGTTTAATATATACAGAAGTAAAGTTTAATAACTGTAAGCAACTTACATATTGAACTGTTTAATTCTGGTTAGTGTACTATTAGAAGTTTATTAAACTGGTTAATAATAACAAGTGATCGAAGTTAGAAACATGGTTTTTATAGTGGTTATTAAAGTTTTCGACTGTCCCATATAGTATTGAACTTTTTAATTGTGGTTATTAAATTTTTGCTTGTAGTTAGCAAATTTTTTTCTCAGTGTATGTAGCGAGTGGGGTTACCCCTTTGATACATATGATTTAAGATTGCTTGTCCAACAATATTTAAATAGAGTTGGTAGAGTTGTTACCCGTTTTAGAGATAACCTTCCGGGTAAAGAGTTTACATATAGCTTTTTAAAACGACATTCAAATATGTTATCTGAAAGAATGTGCCAAAATATAAAACGAGGCCGTGCTGGTGTTACTAGGGTAACTTTACAGAATATTTTGAACGTCTTTCTGCAGAATTAGAAGGTATTCCCCCTAGCCACATCGTAAACTACGATGAAACAAACCTTTGCGATGACCCGGGTCGCAAAAAAATAATTGCGAGGCGGTGATGTAAGTATCCCGAACGGATTATAAACCATAGCAAATCGTCCACCTCAATCATGTTCGCTGCTTCTGGTAGTGGAAAATTACTGCCATGTTATGTGGTGTACAAAGCCTTAAACATGTATGACTCTTGGACAACTGGAGGACCATCCCGTACTAGGTACAATCGTAGCAAATCGGGATGGTTCGATAGTTACTGCTTCGAGGATTGGATACATTCCATTGCCATACCATATCTGAAGAAGTTACCTGGCAAGAAGATATTAATAGGTGACAATTTATCGTCCCATCTTTCAGTACAATCGATAAAAGAGTGCTCAGAGAACAATATTAGTTTTATATTTTTACCTAGCAACTCCACCCATTAGACGCAACCTTTAGACGTTGCTTTCTTCAAACCATTGAAGGTTGCATGGAGAAAAATAGTTGAATTGTATAAAAAGGGACCAGGAAGGAAGGAGTGTGGTATTCCTAAAAATGTCTTTCCCGGTTTATTGAAAAAGCTGCTTGAATCTATTGACGCTAACAGGTCTAACAATATAATTGCTGGGTTTGATAAATGCGGAATATTACCCTTGAATGCTGATCGTGTGTTGCGCATGCTGCCTGTAGAAGATCCAGTAAATGAAACCCAAGAGAATGACATCAACAACTCCTTTGTTCATATTTTAAAATCTATGCGGTATGATGAGAATCAGCCCAAACAGCGGAAAAGAAAAATCAACGTTCCTGCTGGTAAAAGTGTGGCAATTGACGATGTTGAATCTTCTGATAACAGTAGCCAACATTTTAGCACTCATGATTCGAATTCAGATATGGATCCCATGTCTGACTATGAAGAAGAAAATGAAGAGCACGTTACTGTCGGAAATGAAGAGCATCTTACTGACGAAAATGAAGAGTTTTCTCAGCCGTCGCCTATCAACTCTGTCGTGTCTATTAAATTACACCAAGAATCTGTTTCTAGTGGCCTGCTTCATATTAATGGAGAAGACATCAATATTGATAACTGGCTACTTATAAATTTACCTTATTCCACTAACGATAAAAGAGAAGGTACATCCAGGTCTTTCAATAGATTTTATATAGCACAAGTTGTGAAAATAAATAAAGACGGGTACGAAGGAAATTTCTTACGCGAAAACACTACTCGAGATTATTCTGGTTATGTTTATACATTTCCTGATGTAAAAGATGAGTATGAGTTTACATTTCAACAAATTGCCGGGAAACTAGAAACTCCCGGAAGATATGGAAGAGGTCTCTTTAGATTTAAAATTAATTTACATGAATATAATAAACAAACGAAATAGATTGTAACAATAAATGTTTCTATTTAACTTTGCTTTTGAATAAAATGGTACCTTCTAGATTTTTTATTCATAGTTGACGAAATTCTCTGATCCTATTCACCCCAAAGGAAGGTGAATACTATTGAACATTATAAAAGCATGGCTGATTCTATTCACCCCAATGGCAGGTGAATAGGATAAGTGAATAAAAAAAAATATATGGCACGCCACTAGACATAAAAAAATAGCATCGGAAATGAATAGGCCAGGTACAAACTGATGTTTTGATATGCATATCAAAATTCTATGCTTATTACCTAGGGAGTTACACAGTTTCAAAGTTCAAAAGTGATCCTATTCACCCCGTTCTACGTTAATTTTTTCATAATATAGTGGAGTTAGTGCTGGCTGTGAATTGTGAGAAACAGAAGATCTTAATTCACGAATTTCCTTCTGGTGGCTAGATATTATTCCTTTAAGATCGTTTAAATCTTTCCATAGGTTTAAATAATGGTTACAGGGCCACGTTAAACCAGAACCAGCACGAATTTTACATGCTTCCGATTTAGAGATATCTATACAAGTTATTTTAAAATCTTTGCTACATCTTGCTACATACACAGTACCTAATGATCGGAAGCTTCTTTGGTCATTAGAAACTTAAAACCTTAGAAACATTTTTTGATTAAATGAACTTGAAAATTTCGAAAATTTTTCCCGACGTTTTCAGAAAAGTACGTATAATTGATGCTGGTCAGTGTTGTTAAGTCGAATAGAAATAAATGCAAGATCTTAGAAATTTACACCATCAGTAAAAACGTAACATCTGTTTATAGAAGCACAACAAGGATGCAAACGACGAACATTCTATTTTGTATGTGTTAAAACAAAACGTTCTATTAATCCGGGGGATTCCCCTGTATTCTAAAAGGAAACGCAGACAGAAATGACATCATTTTAATACTGACCCATTTAATGATATCATTAAAGTCGATTTGTTATGCGTTAATAAACAGATATTAGTTTTAATTAAGTAAAGACATATTTAGCTAATTTGATCTATTCATCAATAGGTATTGTTATTTTTTATTGGAATTTTTGATTTAAAAGACCAGTTTCACAATTTTTATGTTTCTTTATTAAGCTTGTTACAAAATAGGAGTAGAACTTATGCGTTTCAATGTGCGTCGCGTACAAAATTAAGTAAAAACGAATGTCATATATTTGACAGTAATACCAACAACTGAAATAGAAGCGCGAAAATCTAAATTATTTAACACTCCATCCATTTAAGCGCTTCAATACACAATACAAAAAAATGCTTATCTACTAATATATGAATTAGCATTAAAAAAAATTATAATTAATGTAATACAATGAGCAATAAAATATGATCAATAAAAAAAACATTTCCTCAAGTCCTTTTCATGCCTAAGTTAAAGACAAGTTTGTTAAATTGATCTCGAGGAATGGGTTTGGCAGATAAATCTGCTAACTGCTCCGTAGTCGGTACAAAAGCAACATCTATTGTCCCGTCTTCGAGCTTTTTCCGAATGTAATGGTACTTGATGTCTACGTGCTTTGTTCTTTTGTGAAAAACTGGATTTTTCACAAGACAACGCGCTCCTTGATTGTCGATGTTGATTCTGGTCGGCTCCTGAACAGGTTCCCCAACATCCATCAATAATTGACGGATCCAGACTGCCTCCTTTGTCGCTTCGGAAGAAGCGATATACTCAGCCTCCGTGGTTGATAAAGAGACTGTCTTTTGAAGTCGACTTGACCAAGTCACGGCCCCATTTGATATGAGATAAACGTACCCGGACATGGAACGACGTGTGCCAACGTCGTTTCCGAAATCAGAATCGTAATAACCCAAGGGTAGAGATGTAAGTGAATCTCTTCGATACTCAATGCCTAAATCTGCTGTACCTTTTAAGTATTTAATGATACGTTAAGTCATGGTTAGAGGTGTATCTATTAACTTGATTCGTGGCGTGCATGATGTCCGGCCGAGTCACAATAACTGCGAACATGAGTGAGCCAACGGCTTCCCGATAGGGGACAGTTTCTTCAGAAACTGAGGCTTGATCTGGCTTCATGAGCTTCACGTGTGGATCTGCTGGAGTGCTAATGATAGCTGCATCCTGAAGCTTAAATTTCTTAACGATCTTCTGAACATATTTTGTCTGATGGATAAATATCCTACCATTAGTTTCATCGTGTACAATCTCCATCCCAACAAAATTACCAGGTTTACATGTGACAACTTCAAATTTGTGTTTTAGTTGGATTACGAAATCTTGAATTGATTCACTATTTGAAGACATAATAAGGCCATCGTCAACATATAATATAAGAATAATGGTCGACTCTATTGTTCTTTTCTTGTAAATGCACTTGTCTGCGTGTCCTTGTTCGAATCCAATATTAAGCATAAACTCATTAAACTTATTATTCCAAAATCGCGATGCCTGTTTAAATCCATATAACGATTTTTTTAATTTACAGACCATGTTTTCCGCACTGTCAGCTCCTTCTGGCAGCGTCATATAAATCGTTTCTCGAAGATCTCCATGTAAAAAGTCGGTTTTTACATCAAACTGGAGCATCTTGTAGTTGTTTTTGATGGCTATGGACAAAATTATTCAAATCGAATCATATCTCGTAGTTGGAGAAAAAATTTCTTCATAATCAACACCCTTGGTTTGAGAAAATCCTTTTGCGCATAATCTAGCTTTAAATCGTGGTTTACCTTGGACTGAAGGTTCTTTAATCTTGAAAACCCATTTTGATCCAATAGTTTCATTTGATCAGTTTTCGGGATGAGTTCCCAAGTGTCGTTTTTCTTAAGTGCGTTTAGTTCGTCCTTAATTGCATTCGACCATTCTTCAGCTTAGTCGCCTTTCATTGCTTCTGAATAAGTTTCTGGTTCTTTGACCTCAGTATAATATGCGATGTATCGTGAAGGAGGTTTTAGTTCAGCTCTTGACCGTAAAATGTAACGCGATGCTTCGTTCTCCTGATCTTCATCATTATTGACAGGATGAATGACATCTTCATGATCCCTTTTAATGTCTTGATCATTGTTCCCTAGAACATCATCTTCCAAAAATTGATCTCTTGTACGATCAACCTCTTCAAAAACTGGAACATCATATCCTACAAACATTAGCTTCTTCGATTGCTTGTCAAGTTTCGTTCGTTGACTGTCTGGAACGTGTACGTACGATGTGCAGCCAAACTTCCTGAGATGGGTCAACGAAGGTTTTCTTTTCGTGAACATTTCGAACGGTGTTGTATCTTTCCTATTGTTTGTTGGTGTCCTGTTCAAGATGTATACAGCCGTATTCACAGCTTCGCCCCATAAATACTTTTGCACGTTCATGGCATGCATCATAGATCTGGCGCTATCCATAACTGTACGCATCTCTCTTTCGATACTCCATTTTGTTGAGGCGTGTAGGGTGCTGTATTTTTCAGATTAATTCCCTCATTTTTTAAAAAATCTGAAAAATCTGCGTTAATATATTCTTTTCCATTGTCACGTGTAAAGTCTTTATTCTGTTACCGAATTGATTTTTCAACATCTTACAGTATTCTTTAAATCGACTCATAACGTCCGACTTATGCTTTATGAAGTAAACCGTTAAATGAGCTGATGCGCTGTCCTTAAAAAGGACGAAATATCTTGTTCCGCCAATGGTTTCGGTTGACATTGGCCCACAAACGTCAGAAAATATGCAATCGCCAATTTCTTCTTTGCGAATTTCTTTCGAGGGATGTGGAAAACGATGTTGTTTACCATATAAACATGATTCGCAGAGAAAATCTTCATCATTGGTCAATTTTATGTCCGAAGCAGCTCCCGTCTTGATCATATCGCGGATACGCGCAACATTGACATGGCCAAGCCTATCATGCCATGATTTCAAAGTGTCCTCTCCAACTTGATTTGCATGATGAGTGATAACCGTTTTAAACAACATTCGATATAAGTTGTTATTATCCTGAATTGCCGTGGCAATCAACTTATTGTTTTCAAAAATGTCAGCGTGATTTTCTTTTTTAACAATTACCAACCTTTTCTCGTTACAACGCCTTCAGAAAACAAATTTCTTTTCAGGTCTGAAACATAAAGGACATTAGTGATCACCGACTCGTGCCACTCACCTTGGACTAATTTCTGAATTTTGACTTCTCCTATGCCAAAGACCGGAAGCGATTGGTTATTTCCAAGAAGCACCTTGGTGCCAGGATCAGTTTCAGTCAATTTTGAAAAATAATCAGTACGGTATGTCATATGGGCTGATGCTCCACTATCCACATAATCCAAACGTCAGCAATGTCATCCATCTTTTCAGATAATTTCGTGTGAAAAGCTGTAAACTCCCCTTTATTCTTTTCGTTTTTGCGTTTTGCTTTCTCACAATCACGAATAATGTGACCTCTTTGACGACAGTAATAGCACGTCATATTAGATTTAAAATTATTCTGTTTGTTTGAATTTTTCTCTGTCGATTTATCATTCTTCTTATCTTTGGGCACAGATTTGTGACCTTTTGATTCATTATGTTTTTTATAAACATTTGTTGCAATAAGTATTTAAACCGTGTGCGTCGGTTGGCCATGCCCATGTTGCCTTGGCTATTTAGTTGTTATTAAATTGTGCATGTAATAACTGTCAAATTATGTTCATAGACTTTTGTATTTCTAATCTTTTCACTAGACCTTTGTAATCTTTGAATAAATATTGGTTTTGAAGATACTCTGCTTCGTGTTTTATTCAACAACAGTTCTTAAACTCGAGAGTGCGCTTTCAAATTGCTCTGTCGTAGAAAGATTATTTTCTTCATCAATTAATCGCGCTGTTAAGCATGCAAGCGTTTGACGATCTTCGGATACCGATAAGCAAGCTTGACGAAAATTTTTATATTTTAAAGGCAACGTGCTAATTATTTTAGTCATTATAGCGGCATCACTGATTTCTTCACCGATGTCTTTCAACTTCTTTGCAAGATTTCAACGTTGATCCATATTTTCGGTGTCTTTCATGCGATATTGGTGAAATCTCTCATGTGCAATCATCTTACTTGATTCAGATTTTTGTAAATAAATAGAATCAAGCTTACTAACTATTTGATGTGACGTCTCGCAATTTTCAATTAATGAAATCTGAGAATAATCCAAAGCAGACGTCAAAATGTACATTGCAGTTGCATCATTCTTAATCCATATTGTTTGTAACTGATCGACATCTTTAGGTTTTACCTCTGTCCCTTGTGCTATGTTGTATAAACCTTTTGCACGAAGCGCACAATTAACTTGAAAACGCCACTGATTATAGTTCGTACCATCAAATTTATTTAACTGATTCAAATCCAATCTCTCTGCCATTGGAATATCTTCAAAATTTACACTTAGCAGTTAAAATAAACAATCTTGATACGTACAAATTGTTTTTATTTTTTTGTCAGTATCTGGACAAAACCTTCCTAAACCAAGCGACACACACAATAGTTCAAAAGTTCAAAAACAAGCCTTTATCTCTAGCATAACTTCAAAAAAAAACTATAAAATAAACATACGTGTAACTGATTTCACCAAGTTGAACAAAAATGTGTTTGAGATTATGATTTTTGACTCATAAAAATCCGCCTCCAAACCCAAATCCGACAATTATCAACAGAACCAAAATTGCCCAACGTGTCCTGGGCCTGTAACCTTTTGATTTAAAAGACCAGTTTCACAATTTTTATGTTTCTTTATTAAGCTTGTTACAAAATAGAACTTATGCGTTTCAATGTGCGTCGCATACAAAATTAAGTAAAAACGAATGTCACATATTTGACAGTAATACCAACAACTGAAATAGAAGCGCGAAAATCTAAATTAGGAGTATTTAACAGGAATTCTAAAAAGTTCCATTAGTAAAACCTTATTATTCTTTTTGATGTTTTGATACAATGATGGTTAAAATGATGGATTTGTTTACATAGTCAAGTACAAGTACTGTTACGTTTTATTACTAAAAGCTGCAGTGTAAGGGGTTTGCAATTTGTTATTATTTGAGAAATCAAATAGTATTGGGTATCTCCTTGATCTTGACCTGAGAATATGTGTCACTATCACGTGTACTATAATTTTTTATTCACAAACCTGCAGTATTGTATTACACATAGGGGTTAATGTGCCTATTAAAAGAATTTGAAATTGTCTTAGTAATCAGAAATAACAAAACAAAAATACCGTTTTTGAAACATAATATCCATGGAGAGGTTGTTGCTCAACATGCTTTGTTTATTTAATTCTGTTTATCTGTTGTTATTCTACGAAACACTTGGCCACAATAAAGATGTGTTTATTACTTTATTACGCTATCCTTGCACATTCTAAGAAACAAGTACTATTGTATATTTGCTTGAACTTTTTAAAATATGTGTCATGTGCATTCATACTATTAAAATTGAAAACATTAGGCTGAACTTCAATGCAGTTTTTCTCCAAAAGTATAGAAATACGAGAAAAAAGGTATATAGGAATTTTCTTTCTTTAAAGGTTATCTAACCACTGGCAAAGTCTGACTATGTCTTAATGAGACACGGTGTATACAACAATTTATAAAGTGTCGCTCATCAGCAGTTACACTACAACAACTACAGGAAGGCATATGTATTATTATAACGTAAAAGGGTGGATCAGTGGATATGATTTACTTAAAAAAAATATAAATACAGTAAGGAAAACAGGGACAAACTTCACGCGAGCGGTACCTGTCGCAGCGAGTTTTTCAAGACAAACAGTTGAAAAACGGCAATGGAAGGAAAATATAAATAATATATGGATAAAGGATGATAGGATTATACGTATTAGTTGATATATTATAGATTTTTAAACATTTAAAACTGCCAAAATGTACAAAACATGCAGGATGATAAGATATATTTAACAAAGCAAATTTAGTTTTAAATAGATATACCATAAAACTGAGCGAATTAGCTCCGTTTCTAAACAATGATGAATAGATAAATCATAAAACAGATATATAAAATAAGCAGTTAACTAACCTGAGAAGAAACAAGAAAAAAACATTGTTAAAATCCAAAAAGAACACACGAAAAATACACTTTAAAAAGAAGCACACTTTACATGTGTATACACTGCAAAACGCTTTGTTTTTACAGTTTCATAGAGAAACACTTGTCCACCTTTCACCACCCTTCAATAGACATATTCACGCAGTCATGAGAGAGAAGAAAATACTTTTTCTTCATCATAAATTTCATTTAGAAGAGTTGCCGCTATAGCTTTTCGTGATGGCGGGGTATAACCAGGTCCAGGGACGTCGGAAGTATTTTCACTTGGGGGGGGGGGGGGCGAACTTCGATTTCACAGATAAGATACAGTCAAGTTACCATAAAGTTACAATAAGTCAAAAAATGATATACTAATAACCACGACAGAGATGTGCAATGCTGCTAGAGATTTATTTTAGGTTTCCAATAAAAAAAATTAGAGGCGATCCTCGCCGTTTACGTTACGTCAAGGGCAGTGAACAATACTAGCGAAGGGTTAACTAATCGATTTTTTTTTCTTTTGCTTTTTATAAAGTTTTTTTAAATCATAGAGACAGATATCAAGACTTGTTTCAGTTTTCTTATTTAATTTGCTTATAAAATCTGATACATTATACTAATTAAATATACAGTATTATAAAATAATTATTTATATCTTACTTAATTACAAACACTTTTCTTTGTTCTGGTGTTCGCGACACAAATTCTTTGAGAACGTCATCTACATCGATTTGTTTCGTCCGTTCTTGGTGAATATGAAGAATTAGGAGATTTGTTAATCTTTTTTGGCTCATATTTCCTCGAAGATGGGTTAGGAGACGGCGTAGAGCGCTGAATGACCTTTCACATCAAGCGGATGTGGCTGGGACTGTCAGGATCAGTATTAACACCTTTTGGACTTCGCAAAGCATTCGACGACAATCATTCGGAAGAATCTTGAATGCAGCGGCAAACTGTTTTACGTTACTGACGTCTTGTATGACAGTATACCTGAATACCTAGATTTTGTTTTAAATGTTCCTCAGATGAAGGAAGGTTTAGAAGTATTTGCTCTAATTTTATGAGTTGATTCATGCCTGGCTGCTCAAACCTTCAATCTAACTCATTTTTTATCCAATCAAGTACGTAAATATATTTTTGGCGTAAGGAAGTTTTTGGATCTATTTGAACTGGAGCACTTCCTTCCTGAAATCGTTTTGGGGGCCTCCGTAATTTTGGCGGTTTTGGCATTTCTAGATCTAAACATTCGTTCGATCTTTTCTCACAATCATTCCATACTTGTTCGAAATCAATTCCACCCATTTTGTTGTAGGTATTCCGCAGACTTTGAGCAGCCTGCTTCGCACTAGTAGCTGTGTAGTCCTCACTTTGAAGTGCCTTAGCAAGTAATTCAGCTGGCTCACAAATCGATATGGCAACTTTAAGAGCCAGTAATGTTTCAAATTTTCCGATCAGGGTGAGGTAACTTCTTAAGACAGATCTATCACTGCTTAATGCGCACGATTGGTCATTTAATACAATTTTTAGAGTCTCCATGACTCGTGGATAATTATCGACAAATCTTTTCATCGATTTAACCCGGACGTACCATCGTGTCGGACAAAGGGGGAACAGCTGAGAAAACTTATCTTCCAAACAAGGTGGCAAAACAATTCCAGTATAAATATTCTTCCGCTTAGATGACTCTAATATTGCATTGGAAACAACTTTTACTAGCATTAAGCTATCTGCAATCAGCTCACACTTTTTGCCACTTCTTGAATTACTAAATCTAGCGAATGACTAGCACAATGTACAAACATTGACTTAGGTTGTTCTACAGAAATACGCTTTTGAACACCACTCACATGACCAGACATCGTTGCCGCACCATCAAAACAATGTCCTCTAATATTATATTTATCTATGTTTAAGCGAATTAAAAGATCATTGAGAGTGTTATAAAGCGTCTCTGCTTTAGAATCAGGAAGGCAATAGAGTCCTAGGAACAACTCTTTCATTTCCAAACTTATTGGATCCACAACACGTAAACACGTAGAGAACTGCTTATCACCGGTCACATCCGTGGTTCCATCAGCCATAAGAAAGGGCTTTTCTTGATTTCTTCAACCATTGTTCGAAATAACATATGAGACATGATTTCTATGATTTCATTTTGAATATCTCCACTAAGCCATTTATCTCTACGTTTTAACCACTTTTGAAGTTGTGCTGAGTCTAGTGATCTTTCCTCTAATAGCTGCAGAAGATTACCTCCGTCGTTATCGTTTCCTCTTAGTGGTTGACCAGACCGAGCCAGGTAACGAATCGAACTAATTACGATGCGTAAAGAAGTACGAGCATCTTCTTGTTCCTTTCGTAAATTTGCATCAAAGAGCTGATCAATTAGATTTCCTTTCCGTAAGTTACGAATAAAATTAAGACTATCGCAATGATGTTGACTAGCTGCATGCGTTTTAAGTTTTTCAATACCTTTCTTCCAATTGCAGAAACCAACAGAAATAAAAGCATCTTCATTGCCACGCGATGTACACTTTTTTCCGTAACAACGAGCTTGACGACAGGTGAAGCATATAATGTGGTCCTTCTCTTCGACATAGTGCATCCATGGATATTTAATAAACCAATCATGTTGACAGCAGCGACCATCTTTGGTCCGAGGAAACTTTCATAATTATAAGAAATTATTTATTATCGTCATATTTAATTTATTTTTTATAGTATATGAATAAAACAGTAACAACTTAATAACTAAACGAATTTAAAGATTTATAATTATTATTAAATTTATTATGAAAAACGTGTACGTAAATTACTACATTTTGTCATTTTTTTATGGTTTTAAAAATTACAGTAATTCCTTCTATATATTTTTTCTTTATGATTATGAGTCTTACCTTCCATCAAAATATTCCTTTTTAGGTTTGCTTTTACGGATGTTTCTTCATTTAATGCATCTCCATCATTTATAATTAATGCCTGCCTCGGCTTGAAAAAAAAATTGAATGCTTTGGTTCTTCATTTTCTTCACGTTTCATAGAATCTCCAATTCCATGATGCATAAAAATAATACAGTATATATTGTTTAATTCAAATATAAAAAAATGCATCTGTAACGTGATATCAAGTAGAAAAGTATAAAAGATAAAAAAGATTAAAAATTTAAAAAATTAAAAAAAAATTAACTTCAACATTTTTCTTACCTTACAGTTCCAAACTAGACACAGGTCCTAATTTAATCAAAATTCTTACTTTTTGCTTTACACTTAACTCAAACTTTTACACTCAAGCACCTGGTAATGAATGAATTTTATGAATGCACTAAAATATACTTAATATTTCCCATATTTCACAAATCTAAAATTTTTAGAAAATCTGCAAAACAAGAAAGAGCAAAGTGCAAGAATTTGCAGAAATTACAACAACATGCAAACCATTTTACAACCTGTCTATAAATATTCTATAAGGGATTAACTTGACAAAGAAACTACCATTATGTACCCGACCTTTCATTAAATAAACTTGTACCTACCATTCAATTATAGGATTATAGGTATTTAAAAAAGTAGTTTATCTGGAATTTCCAATCTCTTTTTCTTTTATAAACAAGCAAAACTATTTTTAACTATATACAGTAGCAGTGGTCTTTTTAAACAGTATGTTTTTTACAAAGAAATTTCTATTAAACATTGGTCTTGGCCACGTTAAGCAAGGATAATTTGAAACAGGTAAAGTTTTTTCACTATTGGAAATAATCCGTTCCACCACATTTTGGTTGTTTATGCAGGTGATCTTTTACATAGGTTTCAATGTAAATATATTTTATATTTTAACCATAGTTTTTAGGGGGAGCGACGCCCCCCCTGTTTTAAGATAGAGGGGGCGGTCCGCCCCCTCTGACCCATACTTCCGACGTCCCTGACCAGGTCTTAATAATTTATTGGATGGCTTTTTTTACTTGCAAATTTTCAACACATCTAAAGCTAGCATTAGTAGCAAAAATTGTCTATTTTTTTGTTTGCTATTTGTTTGTCAATCTTTTGTTTCTCAGTTGTAGATATACACAGTACAAAACCACTCATAGTAGACTGATTTTCACCTTTACTTTTTTTTGGACTAACCCAGAAGTTACTGGTATTGTTGGTGAAGACCTGCCATGACTTGACGCGGAACCTGAACCAGACGAAGTACTGGCAAAACTCCCTAGCACAAGTTGCCTTTCTAAAAAATGAAAATGTGATTTTAAATTGCTGTTTTCATTTATGATGTATATGCAACATTTTTCTTATTTATAAATATTGAAAATATTAAATTAAACAAAAAAAACTATAAAAAACAACAAAAATATATCTTGTCAGAGTTGACAATCTGCACAAATAAATAAAAAAAGTCATTAGACATATTTTATATCATTAAACAGCCTTGATAGTGTAATGTCTAGCGTGCTGGACTTTCACCCAAGCGGTCCGGGTTCGACTCTTGTTGCCGGCAGATCTGGTTAAGGTTTTCTGCAGTTTTCCTTAGCTGTTACACAAATGTGGGATTTGTGCTGTTCCATCTGTAAGTCGGCTGCAGCTGCACGTTGGGCCTACGTAATAATAATAATCGCCCCTCCCTCCCGCACAAGCTTATAGCTTCTGGGGCCTGGTTTCAGGTTATGGATTGTAGCAATTATTATTATTATTTACCTGTTGTAGAACTACTTTCATTATTTGTTGGTACTTGTTGTTTCTTACAAATTTCATGATGTGCTTTAGGTCTTCGTGCTATCCCTTGAATTTCTATTTTTCAAGTTTTACAAATTACTATACATCCAGTTTTATTTAAACCCATTGTTTTTATATAAAACTGCCATATTTATAATGTAGTGGGAAAAATGAACGAATTAGCTGTAAAAAGGGAAATAATCGAGTTTCTTAAAAAAATCATGATTTTTTATCCAATCCTGGCACAGAGCCATTTGTTATGAATGTTTGTATTTTCCATTTGTTACAATCCAGAAAAAAGACGAAGGGCGGGACCGGATTCTCCTACATATCTGCTTCTTTTCTTTTTATAAATTCTATTTTTTTATAGAATGTTTCTCTCCCACTTGTAATCTTTTGGTTAATTCCAATGAGGTGAGTTTGGCATATGTAAATGGTTTTTGAATTTCTGATTTTGAAGTCTCGTATTTTGACACCTATTAGATCGATTCTAATGTTATACAGATTAGGTGATTTCAAATGTTGTTCTTAATGTGATGAAATAATACATTTTGAAATTTCAGAAAACTAAGATAATTGTAAACACCTATCTTTTGAACTACTTTGAATACCCCTTACCCATACAGTATGTCTTTGCTATAATAACATGCTATACTGTATTGTTTAATAGTAGGCCCAAAAGTTTGCTCCCATTATACATATGTCATATGTGTTAGTTAATAATTTTAAAAATAAATATTGAATCACGGATTCAAAGACAGTTGCTCTCAAGTAATTTTATTTTGATATCTAAGCTATGGGTACGTCCAACACACCGCTGGAAATGCAGCGCAAACAATAATCAAACAGCCAGCCTTGGTGGATTAGTGGTTTGCTTGTTTGCTTCATAATCCAAGAGTACCAGGTTCGATCCCCGGCCGAGCTGGTAATTTTTCGTAGTGGGGAAAAATTAAAAACATGCCTTCTTCTCGGATAGAAAGTAAAACTGTAGGTCCTGTGTCAATGCCATGTTTGGCACGTTAAAAATCCCTACTGGGGGTGCAATTCCCCCAGATTCGGCTAAATTCTAGTAGAGTCAGCTAAATGATCATAGTAATCGGTGCCATGAGGTACGAAGGATGATCCGCCATCTTGATTCCTCGCCCAAAAATAAATAAATAAATAATAATCAAACATTATTTTTTCTATCTTATACCCGTGTTCGTTGTAACATTTGCTATAGGGAATTAGTACGGGAAATCCAAAATATGCCAAATAGTTCGTTCTCGAATAAAAGTCGGTGAAATTAATAGTTGCAATCGATAGAAAAGATATTCTAACGTACCGTCCAAAAATATTACTCTTAATAACAATCCCGATTCTTCAAAAAAAAAGAATAATAATAAATTATTTAAATTGTTATTAGATTAAAGATGAATGACAAATTAAATTTTAAAAAAGTCTTGTTTGTAATGGTGTTCGATCTTGTATTCCGCAAGCCCGTGCGATTTAGCAAACCGAATGTTTTAACCATTAACCCACGGAGACAGGTCGCGTCTACTTTTTAGTTTTCGGCTTTTTAATTAATGTTTTGCAAATAATTCGTGAATTTATAATTTCTGTTACGTTAGAATATCTTATTTATCGATTGCAACCATTAATTTCACCGACTTTTATTCGAGAACGAACTATTGGGCATATTTCAGATTTCCCGTACTAATTCCCTATAGCAAATCTTACAACGAACACGGTGTATATATTTATTTATAAATTTTAGGGGGAAATTTCCCCCGTGAATCTGCGCCTGTAACCGACACATGATAAATGTATGGTGGGTTGCGAACTTTTGTGTCTACAATATTAAAAAATACACTATAGTAATATGCTAAAACATTTTAGTTCTCTTAGCAGCAGATTTCTAACACTTGTATTTATGATAAGGGGGTTTTATCTGCTAAATCGAACTCATTAGCAGACTTAAAAGTAGACATTTTTAGCTTTAAGTATATTACAGCAGTGCAGTAGAATGTAGATTTAAATTGTTTTAGTGTATCTTATCTCATAATTAATTAATAGGACACTTTTAGCAACTCAGATAAATATAAATTTGAGTAACTTCTGCGGTGCTTTTGCTGATTACTATAATAGCATACCTGTAGCGTACCAAAAAGCGGAAATACTTAGAAATGTTTATTTATTTTGCAGTGATAATAATAGTAAGAGCTTATTTTAATAACAGCTGATAATAATAATAATGTGCAAATTATAGTGAAACTTAAAATCAGTGAAAATTTAATGATTACATCCGACAAAAGCATTTTGTCTAGACAAATGATTCCTCCTTAAAATGTCGAAATTTAAAAAAAATCAAAACTTATTTAAGCATTTTAATAAGTAAAACAACTAATCTAACTTAAACTTGTAAATACAATTCAATAACTTCAAAACGCATATTGTCTAGACAAAACGCGTTTTACCTTTAATTCGGATTTTATCCGTAACAACATCTACTATTTTAGAGAATCAAATGATTTAAATTAAGGTAAATAATAAATCAACTTAAAATTAACATTTAGTTAATTTGATAGCTAATAAGCAAAAAATAAACTACAGATACAAAATAATAATCAAAATTAAGGTGTTTACTTGAAGCTATTAGATCAATTAATATACTAAATTATAAAATAACTAAACAACGAATAGTAACAAACATAACAAATTCTTCTCAAGCATAATCTGGGAATTCTGCAAGCAGTCTTTGATTATTTTCTCCACAACACCATAGTTCACTTTATTATAGGTGATCCTTATTTGTACCTGAAAGAACACAATTATGGTGTGACAGTGATTTATACACTGAGGATATATGTATCATTTAATCAACTTTAGGTTTAATTATCTTGAAACAGGCAACATTTACAAAAAAACTTCAAATAAAAAAGTTTCTCTTTTATAAAAGTTTTTTAAAAGGTTATAGTAAGTATATCAAAATCATTTTTAGATCAAGACTCAGCCAGCACACTGAAGCCATAATGTCACCGTTTTTACACCGTTTACAGTAACGACGTCAAATGACTTATCAAGATGACGTCAAATTGTCGTAAAACAATTAGGAGGATTACATTCATGTGTAAGACTATTGATGTTGCTTGCACAGTACCATTGCTTTAAATGTAGATTTTGGCATGATTTAACCACGATCCATTATGAGGCCAAAATATTATATAAACTTCGTGTTTTCGAATTAAACGCAGTAAGTGTGCTTGAAGGCATTCCTTTGCATAAACATCTTGGTTTATTGTCCCTACTGCCACAAAAGTAGCACTTTTTAACCTGCATGTACAGATTGCCTGCCACAGTAACAATTTCTTAGGGTAATTTGATGATCCTTTAGTTCTATTTTTTGTCTACAGTCAATTTATTTTCAGCAACGTAAAATAGTTGACTTGGAAATTGTTTAAAATCGGCTAAAATATAGGTCTCATCATCCGTAATTATACAATCATTAAAATCTTAGAATAACTATTGAGTTTCTAAGTTTAAAATATGGAAGCACATTTACTGTCCTATACCAGTTATTTATATTAGATTAAATGATTCATGAATTTTAACATAAAAAACGATAGGCTTCAAAATATTATTTTGAATAACTCAATAAACTATCAAAGTGGTAGTTGGATGTGAATCCATAACGTTATTGCATACTTTATCACAGATTCTGCAAGAGACTGATAAATTCTTTTTTATGTAAACTGGAAGCATGGATCTAAGGTGATAGAGCTTTGCCGATACAACTTGTAGTCGTTTTGTAACGTCCTCAATATGCAATTTCCATTTCATATTTGAATCTAAAACTAAGCCCAAATACTTGACTTTACAAACGTCATGTAGATGTTTATCATGAATAAAAATTGGATTTATCGGATAGTTAATATGCTTCATGAGACTTTTAAATATAGTAAATTCAGTTTTCTAAGTTTTCTTTGCATTTAGGAAAAATGCATCATTGTGAAACTATAGTTTATCTCAAACACAAAAGCAGTTACGTCATATGCGCGTGTTTCATTCTCTAATCAACAACGGTCTCAATGGCGTCCCAAGCAGGTTGGTCATAAGGTCCACGATCTTTCTATAATAATATCATTTAAAAATAAAATTCATAAACAAGCCAAAAACTTACTTATAATTGTTTATTGAAATATTGCAATTAATATACTCGATAAATGAGTGAAAAATAAATTATAAACAAAATAATATTTTTTTAAAATAACTTTGTTCCAAAGCAATTATTGTACATGGTACTGTCGACATGTTGGCAATCTTCTGGATTGTTTCAAGTATCGTCGTCTGAAAATTCTAATTCATCAGAACTATCTCCATTGCGGACTGCAATAATGAGCTCGGGAACTTCGTCGATAAGGTGATGCCGATTCGTCAACGATTGGATCACTTCTTC
Organism: Agrypnus murinus; assembly: GCA_929113105.1. Lineage (NCBI taxonomy): Eukaryota > Metazoa > Arthropoda > Insecta > Coleoptera > Elateridae > Agrypnus > Agrypnus murinus. Next base: position 144,326,794 of record OV816026.1, read on the forward strand.
GGTGTGCCGGATGTATTTCGCTCATTCTTCTGATGTGCAGAGTGCCATAGCCTTATCCCACATAGCGAGTACTTTATCGTCACCGAACCCATCCTCACCGATATGAGCATCGTAATATGATTTTGCGCGAGCCCATGCCAGTTCGATTGCGTTGAGCTGACAATGGTATGGTGGTAGGCGCATAACTTCATGGCCGTGCTCCTTCAAAAATTCATCAGCCTCGTACCTCGGTATTCTGGCGTGCAGCTTAGCGAGATCAAGCAACTCTTGCTTAAAAAGATGTGGATCAAATGTGATTTGCTTGAAGCCATTCTTTAATTGCCGACTTAGTCCATGCTGTAGTTGGTTGCTTCTCGACTAATACGGTATGGTATGGTGCATTATCCATAACGACGACAGATGGTTCTTCAAGGTTTGGAACAAGTTTTTCCTTCAGCCATTTCATGAAAATTTTAGAATCCATATCACCGTGATAGTCGGTAAGCTTAGACTTTGTTCCGAAAATCAAAGACGCATTAGGCACAAATCCTCCCGAATGGTCAGCATGTAAAACAACGAAACGTTTTCCTTTAAAGGCATCTTTTTTTCTAACGCTATTCACGGACTATTCTTCGCTCCTTTAGCAAATATCCATGGCTCGTCCAAGAAGACAACTTATCGTTTGAAGGAAGATGTTGCATTTTGTCTGTATTGCCGCAGAAATGTCGATCGCAGAGAAATAATGCTTGGCTTTTCCATGAGTGCTCGGCGGTTATTGTCCTTCTTAAACGAGAACCCGATACGTGGAAGAACACGATGCAGTGATGCTCTGCTGATGTTGATAGTGCCTTCGCGTTCAAAGTGACCCTGCAGTGTGTTTAGTGTAACATGTTGACCTGGAAGCAATTGTACAAATGAATATGTTTATTAAACTTAAGAGAATAGTTATGTACTTACGATGTTCGTACATATAGTATATCGTATTCCGAATATGAGACTTAGCAACTTCCAACAAATCTTCGGTCTTTTTCTTTTGGTAATTTCTTGATTTACCAGGACTTCTCAACATTTCATCAAGTAATCTCCCTTCCTCATTCATCTTATAAACGCTTCTCAAAGAAATGTCCAACGCATTGGAAACACGCTAAAATGTTTGCGATAATTTATAAAAATATGGAATCTTCCACTTTATTACTCTTGTTGGAAATACTATTAAACAGTATAAAATCACTTGTAAACACTATAAAATCACATAAATAAATAATTTTTGACTTGGGAAGTACACTTTCACGTTGGCATGTATCTGTGAAGTTTGTTGCACAAGGGCAATGACTTTTTAACATTTAATAGTGTTTCCAGCAAGAGTAAAAACTAGAATGTAACCAAAATATTAAACAAAGATGATTATTTACCTCATGTATGGCAGCCAAAGGTAATACAAAGTCTCTTACTTGAGATTGAAGGATATTTCCTCGTGGCATATCTTAGGTTAAATATAATGGTTGTAAAATCAACGAGGAAATATGGAAATATTAACTCAATAAAAAATAAACTAAATAAATAAACTCAAAAATCGATGAAAACACACAAACGCAATATAATAACTTGAAGAAACCTCAAAAACAGCACAAAACGAATGACAACGTTCAAACAAATGTCAATGTTCGGAAAATATGTGAGCCACCGAATTAAATTTATAGCACAAACTGGGAAATACTTTCAATAGTTTTCGCTTTCTAACGCCTTATACTAAGGACAACACGTGGGTTGACTACTTTTATAACTTCTGTCTTTGTTTTTCATACTGAAACATGGGTTGACACTTCTAAATTATTGTCTTTGATTACTTCTGGATTTATGACGTAACTGCTTTAGTGTTTGAGATAAACTATACATACAAAGCGTATTAAGGTAGAAAGTCGCCCAAACCTTACAACTCAAGAATTACATAATTTAAGTATGATTTGGTAAATTCAATGTTGCTCTTTCGATTGATACCCGAACAACGGCATTTCACCACGCATGTACCGAGAAAACGATTAACAAAGTTGCAGTCAAATACATTGATGTATATGGGTTTACACAGTATGCCCAAGAACAACTCACCATGTATATGAAAAACTATGTAACAATAGTTTAAAAATTATATTTTATATTGACGTTGAAAAAACTGCAGTTTACCTCTTAGTTATTTAGATATTTCGATTATAAACTTGTATTCCAGCTGTAACCGGAAACTGATGACTGAAGTCCCTGCACATGCAAAACCCTATTATATGATCTGGCAACGTTGCTTCGCGCGGAAATTCAAATTTGATATGCTAGATGAATTGTATGTTGGTATTTTTTATATTACTTGAAAATAATGATATACGTAAATAAATTAAATAGATGAAATCAAATATAATAAATAAAATTGAATGAAATAAAATGAAAATTGCATTAACATTGATTTTTCTCATTACTTGTGCGTGATCCCAGACGTGGTTCGGCGATGTGGTCGCGGACTACTGAGTACGTGCTCTATATTAAAGAGACACTTTGAGTGGACAAATCAGTCTAATTTTTGATTAATAAGTGAGTAAATATGAAGTTCATTAGTAACCGTTTATATGTGTATAAAAAGGATCGAAGTTCTATACTGTAATATTGAAAAACAGTGATAAACTTACAACGGCCTTTTTATTGTTAGTTCCCGCTCTTGAAGCAAAGCTTTCTCGCAACTTTTTCTCGCTACTTGACTTCCCTATAATTTATCCCCTGCTTGCTTCAACGTTGTTTTGCTTACAGCAGGCATGTCAAGTGGTGTGAGAATCGCGTTGATTTGATTGGCCCCAATACCGGCATCGATCATCGTTGAAGATCAATTTTTGATTAATTAATGTTATACACAAAAAATGATAATGATAATAGGAAATAGTATTAAGAAATTTCTCTCTGCTGCAAGTTTTATATTCAAAACATGACGTTTTGTAGAATCATCATTGGGGGGAGTATGTTTCTGATGTTCTGATGTGTGAACGTATTTGACAACTTGACAAGGACAGCGAATCGACCAAATTGAAGCTATACCACACACTTATTTTTTTATGATGTCATGAAAAAATAATTTTTGGTCACAATCATATTCATAACACCGCATATATCCAGGGTTGCCAACCCTCCGGGTTTGACCCGGAGTTTCAGGGAAAAATTTACTTTCTCCGGTTTCAGGGTTTTCACGCAAAATCTCCGGGAAAATAAATTTTCGCCGCTAAAAAAAATGGCATTACCACGGAATAAAGCGGAATAAAGCCAGGGCCAAACAGCGCGCCATGTTCGCGATGTTTGCTATCAAAACTAATTTCTTCTTTGTCACAACGTGATTTCACCTTTGACCCTGGATTCTGGACTTCATTTCCGATTTCTGATTTCAGTACACTTAAGAAATTCGCGCTGGACGTTCGCTGTTGTGACTTGTGATTGTGAATTGATGTGTTTTAACTGTTATGTAATTGTATTCATCATTGTTACAAATAACTTTTTAAGGTATAAGAAATTATTATACACTTAAGAAATCTATTTTCAAAAAAATAAATATTTCTTAGATGTCATCAGCTGATGAAGCAGGACCAAGTCAACCAAAGCAGCAAAAAAACACTACTACTGTAGTTTTCAAGATTCATGGCGCGAAAATCATGCATACAGAAACTGGCTTCTTAAAATTGATAAAGAAAAGGCAAAATGTAAAATCTGTTTACAAACATTCACAATTAAACACGATGGCGAAAAAGCAGTTCGAGCGCATTCTAATAGTAAGAAACACAAAGAAATGACTAAAACAATTTCATCCAATCAACTTTTAAGTACCATGTTTGTAAAGAAAGGGTCAGATGATGAGTTAGAAGTTGCCGCGGCAGAAGTTGCACAGGTTTATCATGGAGTTTGTCATCACCACAGCTATCTAAGTATGGATTGCGGAATCAAACTAAATTCAACGATATATGGCGATTCTAAATTATCAAAAAAAATTCGCTGTGGCAGAACAAAAGCAGAGAGCATAGTAGAAAATGTACTTTTACAGAAGTCGATTGAATTGGTTTTGGAAGAAATGAGCAACTTACCTTTTTCAATTTCTACTGATGCCTCTAACAAAGGAAATAGAAAATTTTTCCAATTGCCGTAAGGTATTTCCATTTAGAAAAGGGCATCCAAAACAAAATTATAGATTTTTATGAAGATTCAGATGAAACTTCCGCAGCCATTACAGAAAAACTAAAAACTTGTATGTCGAAGAAAAACTTAAGTTTTCAAAATTTAGTATCTTATACTGCTGACAATGCTTCAGTAAATTATGGAAAAACAAATTCTGTTTTTCAAAAACTTTCAACTTTAAATAATAAATTAATTAAAAGTAACTGCCAATGTCGTGTTATCCATAATGCGGCAAGAAATGCTTGCAAAGCATTATCATTTGATGTTGAAAATCTTACATGCAAAGTATTTGCTGAATTTTCAAACAGTGCCAAAAGAAAGGACGAATTAAAACAATGCTTCGATTTTTTGGATATGGAATACGAAGAGGTTCTCAGACATGCACCAACAAGGTGGTTGTCTTTATATAAAGCAGTAGAACGCCTACTTTCGTCTTGGCCAGCCATCAAAGCCTATTTTCTTGAACTTGGGGAAGAGAACTGTAATAAAGTAGTGTGGGGCTTCATTGAAGATCAAGAAAACACGGTAGCTGACGATATCTGTAGTTTGACCTTACCAGAAGCTTATTTGTATTTTGTACATCATTTTATGTATTTAATGACACAAACTTTACTTAAATTAGAAAGCAATACTATCACTGTTACAGAGGTAGATGAAATAATGAGATCTTTAAGAGATCAGTTGCAAAATAGACTTAACGATCGGTTTTTTGGTAGCAAAGTTAATTCCGCCCTAAAAAATTTTAAAAGTTCTAATTTTGTCAAAGAGGCTCTACAAGTCTATACCAGAGCAATCGAGTATTTAAATAAATGGTACGATTTTGATAATCATGTTTTCCAAAAGTTTACCATCTTTAATTTAAAAACAGAGCAGTTTAATTTTAATGATATTGTAATAGCAGCCAAATGTTTAAACATTGAAATTAATGAAGATGTCCTCTTTGACGAAATTCATGCAATAAAGAAAGTTTTACCTGACATTCTTCCAGTTTTATCAACATTATCTGTTGATAAAAAGTGGGTGAAACTTTTGTCTTCTCAAAACTAATTTAGGGAAGTGTCCAAAATTGTGTGTAGTATTTTAGCAATACCAGTAAGCAATGCTTTTGTTGAAGGAATATTTTCTTTAATGGGAAACATTTGGACGGACGAAAGAAATAGACTTCGTCTTGAACTAGTTAAGGGCAAAATTTGTACTAAAGTAAATTTTAATATGAGTTGCGTCGATTTTTTCAAATTTCTTAACAATAAAAATCAAATTAATCTTTTGAGGTGTGCAATAGGTACAAAAAAATACTCATTTAAAAATCAGTAATTTTATTTTTTATGTATTTGTTTTGTAAAGTTATATATAGTGTTATTTTTGTTTGTTTTTAGTTCCTACTTTTTTTTGTTAATTGCTTAACAATAATAACAATAAGGGCGGCAAATAATTTTTATTTATTCAGTTTCAAAAGAATATGTTTTAAGTTAAAAGCAGTTTTTTTTATATTTTGTTGATAATTAGGTATTTAAGACAATAATTCTTGTATTCACCAAAAATTTTTTTGAATAAAAACATATACCTACCTACCTCTTAAAAATATATATATATACACCAAACGTCGCAGCTCACAGATTTAGGGGCCACGCCCCTTTTTTCGAAAAAAAATTTTCTCCTGGTTTAGCTTGGCCTCAAGTTGGCAACCCTGCATATATCTATTTAACGTGCAGTACTCAATAATTTTTACCAAATCTAACCTCACTTTGGTTTTACGTCAAATACTGATCGTACATTGCGTTGCCAAATCTTATGCATCAATGTATACTACGTTAGTAAAGCGAACAACGATGTTATCATTATTAATTTGTTTACTGATATAAAATGACAATTTTTGTGTGCTAAACAACAAATAAATAATTTTTTAATCTTCTATAATGTTCATATGAGAATTAAAATTTGTTGATTTTATTCATATACAGCAGCTAGCTTGACTTTAGATTTGGGTGACTTTCTACCTTAATATCTGTTTGCAAATCATTGACACCAAGATTGGCGTTTTCATTTTATATTAATAATAGCTGTATCATCTGCACATTGAAATATAAAGGAATTCTTATTGAGAATTATATTATTAATATCATTTATGTAAATATTAAATAGCAATGGGCCTAGAATTGATTCTTGAGGAACTCCATAAATAATATTCACAGGTTCACTAATATTATTTCCAAGTCTGACAATTTGTTTTCTTTCCCTGAGAAAATCACCAAACCATTTTAGGTGTCCTCCTATCAATTTTTTCTAATTTTTCTAATAAGATACTTTGCTCAAGCGTATCGAATGCCTTGGATAAATCAAGAAAAACAGCCACGACTACTTTTTCATTGTCCAAAGCATTTATTTTATAACAAAATTTATTTAAGAGTTGTTGTACTTTTATATTTTTGAAAACCATATTGATTTCTTGACAATAAATTAAATGTATTTAGGTAGTTTGTAAGTTTAGTATAAATGTATCTCTCAAAGATTTTATCGAATGTACAAAGCATAGAAAATAGGCCTGTAAGTATTAAATTCTTTTACTTTTCCACTTTTATATAATGGTATTACTAGTGCAGTTTTTAAATCTTTTGGAATTATACCTGTCGAGAGTGTTAAGATAATACTACCAATTCTTCGATAGTTAATTTTGATATCTTTAATTTCAATTTTATCGATACCAGGAATTTTTTGGTATCCATATGACTAATGATCTCCTCAAATTCAGAAATAGACATTTCAAATTATTATCGAAATGCCATTATCTATCTCTTAATACCTCCAAAAATAACAGTACTCAAAGTCTATTCTATCGAAGGCTATTATTTAGATATTTAAAAAATGGTGACTTATTGTTACTTATTTAAAAATATATAAGGGCAATATATAATATGCCTCTCCCAATATATTGCTTCTGGCCTTAGGACGCATTGGTGATGCCAACCGTACCTGTCGCCTGGTTCTACTCAATTTGAATCTGTATGGTTAGCAAATCAATCATTGCGAAACATGAAAAGTTATCTGCATTTCTTATATACAAAAGTAAAATGAAAACTGCATTTGAGATTATAAATGATATAAATGAATATATCGACATGAAAATCTGCTTTCTTGCCTTCAGAATTGGATCCTACTGCTTTATAGTAGATTACAGTTTTGTAGCCACTGAGGACAGTGTAAAATACACTTCCATATAAAATCAGATACAGAGATCTTTGTCTATCTCATGTGACCAATAACGATCCTTTAAAATACTGGTTGTATGATTGAAATTTTTAAATTATATCTAAATTTGAAGCCAAAATGCGAGAATAAGGTAGTACAATATCTGATAAGAAAGATATTGTCTATCTTGTAGATGTAGAATGTAAACTTAAAATGAGATGATTCGTAGTGCCTATGGATTTTGCCAATTTCTCAGCATGTATGTACTTATACGGTGTAATAGCAAAATAGTTTCACAAATGGGTAAATATAGTTTTAAAGAATAATGTAAGGGCATTATACAAAATTGTATTACATTTATATATTTATTGCATTAAATGTTAGTTCGCCAGCAAGCTATACATTGCTGTTAAAAGTGCTGCATAACCTCACGTATAGAACTTCAAGAAATCAAAGATTACCAATTCAATTCCTACAAGAACAAGAACTTGAGGAAGGCAGACAGGTATTGGTATCAAGGAGAAAGTATTTTACGTACAATAATACGCAAGAGCACGTGAACGCGAAGCGCAAACAATCAGTTGCAAACAGACGACCACGCGGGATGCGCATTAAATACTCGCACCTAATTGTGCGGTAAAATTTATATTTTTCAAAAAATAACCAAAAAACGACAAAGTAATAAAAACACAAAATGTGAAAAAAGTGTGCGCACGTATTTTATTATAAAATATATCAGTCTTAGCTTCTTTTTTTATTATATTTTACGATTAAAATGTGAAATGTGCATTTTCGAAACGATGGAATGATTTTTCAAAATATTGGTAGATATGTTGTGTGTGTGCTTTAGAAAATAATAATAATGTTAACGATGAAAAACTTTAGAGTTGGGAAGTTATTTGTTATATAATAATTAAATAAAGTGTTTGATGACAATAATAAATTATTGTTGACTAAGATGTAGTGATTGGAAATTTTGAAGAATGGCACTAGTTGAATCATGTTTTTGTTGTAGTTTGGCAATTGCAGCTGGATTTTTGGCAGTTTATCTATTGGTATGTTTTTTACATTTAATTGAGAATCTTTCAAAATGAATTACTGTAGTTGGCGTAGTAGTCCCAGATTTTGAAAATAGTAAAAATTGAAATCTATGTGTCTCGTTATCGAAGAAAGCAAAAAAGAAGAATCTAAAAACAGGAAGTGACTGATTAATGTATTATCTGCTCGTGATTTGATTAGATTTCCTTTAATTAATAATTATAACAAAAGTGAAATTAAGAATAACTTTTACTTCAGACGTTTTGGGTTCACACATAAACAATAATAAAAATCGAAAACCAGTCGCAAGTATTTTTGGCCCAAACTATTGAACCGGTTTCGCTGATGATTTATCTGCTAAAATATGCAAAAACACTAAAGGTGTGTAAAATGTGCCGACAATCGATTGTTTATTGTTGTTCCTTTCTTCAATTTAAATTTAATGATCGACATACTGTCACTGAACAGTGTGGTTTCAACAAGGTGAGGTTTTCGCTCTTAGTTTTTTATTATTATTGACTTTAGTTGTTTATAATTTGAACATAAAATAGATAGATATCTCCTGGCAGAAATATTTTGAAAATCTTATGAAACCATATCTCAGTCGGTTTTCTAAAAGACAATATTTTATATTGCATCATAATAGTATAGAATATTTGATTCAAATGGATTTTTTTCGCAATTTTCTTTCATTCTAAATGTCAAGAATTAATTATATATTTCTAATATGACGTAGTGAACGATTTAGGCCAACTTCAAATAAAGACCACAGAAACGGATATAGTAGCTAGTGCGTTCAGTAGAAGAACATTATTATTCATACAGAATATTTTTAGTATGTATATAGAATTGTAGTTACCGACCATAAAAGTTATTCATATCTTCTTGGCATTTACTAAATTGTTTTGCTAAGATATGTACGATAACTGGTGAGGTTTTTGTCTTATTTATTATGTTCTATATTTAGATTTCATTGCTTCCCTTTTTTTTGGTATGGTTATACCTATACTATAACTATATGTAATTGGTATTCATTAAGCTTCCGTTAATCTATGCTATTTTAAGCATTGCTTCTCAACTGAATGAAGTTGTATAGAAAAATACCAAATGAATTAATGAAGTTGAAGTTAAACTAATTGTTTCATTTTTATTTAGTTTTCTCTGTGGAGTTTGTCTTCTCATAATAAATTAAAGATAGCAAAGAAACTTTAAAGTGAGGGGTAACCACTACCTCAAATTTTGTACACGTTGTACCTACTTCCTATTTGCCTAAAAGATTCTCCATACTTCCCCGTGCATCCCTAATACTTCTCCATATATGAGTATATCATCGTATTTCCTCAAAACCTGCCTGATAATTCCTTAAAAGATCAATTATTAAATAAGAGCCTCATTAAGAATTACAATGATAAATTCAAAAAAAAACCGTGGGTTATCTCACTAAACAAATTTTGTACATCTATTCCCGGGAATAAGGAAATATCTGCGGTTATTTCCGCATTATTCCTGAATTAATGTCCGGTATTTATTCTCGTATTTCCTAACCAAATCTTAATGAAATATTCTCGAGTATTCTTCAAGTATTACCGTATATTCCCATATATTCCCCAAGTTTTGCCGTGAATTCCCGTATATTCCCCAAATATCCCCGAGTATTCCTGACTATTTCTCCGGTATTACCATGTATTCCCAATTATTTTCTGTATATTTTCTATATGTTATCGAAAATTTGTACATCTATTCCAGTAGTGAGACGCCCCTCGGGGCATCTTACTAAAGAAACATTTATTTCCGTATTCCTGAATTAATTCCGGTATTTCCGAATGTATTCCTGTATTTCCTAACCAAAACTTAATGAAAAAGTATCAGAGTTGGTTGTACCCTACTCCCAAATTTCCATACTATTTCCGAGTATTCTTCAAGTACTTCCGTGTATTCCCGTATATTCTACAAATATTCCCCAGTATTCCCTAGTATTTTCGAGTATTGCTGACTATTTCTCAGGTATTGCCATGTATTCCCGATTAAATAGGTATTTTCTGTGTATTCCCGATATATTTCCGAAAATTTGTACACCTATTCCAGTGGTGAGTAATCCACTACTGAAATTTCCAAATGAAAAACGCTAAAAAACTTAACAATATGTACCGCTCGTACCAATTTCGTTGTCGGAAAGTTCAAAAGTTTCTCAAATTCCTAGAACCGACAGTATAGATATTGTTTAGCACGTTCGCATGTAGTATAGCAGTGGCGTGCAAAAATAAGTACTTACTTATAAAATACCAACGTGTCTTTATTAATTTATAACTATAAGTATATGCCACTGAAAAGCTTACAGCATTCTGGAGATACCCTTGACGACGATACAGATGACGCTTCAATCCAACACGCAAGAACCGTTAACGGAATTGTCATTTACTGTGCATTGTTCAACTAAAGACGACCGACATTTGTCATAGTGTTTATTTATTTAGAATTTAAATGTAAACGTAATAATGTACAAGATAGTAATAAAAATAAATTAGTAAGGAAAATATAAATAAATTAGTAACAAATAAAATCAATACACAACTAAGGCTATATGATGCATGTGAAGGCTGAGGTCGATAATATTTAAAATATTTTCTTGAAATTCACTTTATCCAAAAATCCATTCAAATAATCTTAGAAACGCTTCCAAGAAATTTTTCCACCTTTTAAATTTCCACGAATTTATTTTAATATCCGAGGACAATGAATTAAGGTTAATACGCAAAAATGTGGGTTAGATTCTTTCAAAGAATACTATTATAATATAGTTCCAAGGATTATTTCACCCTTTCTTAAATTTCCACCAATTCATTTTAATATTCCAGGACAATGTTGGTGAAATTATTTCAATAGAAATACTGCTATAAAGTAGTTAAACCTTTTAACAGAAAAAGATAGTATTCCAAGAATTATTTGCCTCTTTTTAAATTTCCAAGAATTCATTTTAATATTCGAGGACAATGAATGAAGGTTAGTAAAAAGAATGTGTATCAAATTCTTTCAAAGAATATTACTATAAAATAGTTTCAAGAATTAAGAATTATTTCACCCTTTTTAAATTTCCACGAATTTATTTTAATAAAATTCTCATCTCATCTCTAGTCATTTAAAATACCCAGGAATTCACACACAAGCACCAGAATTACCGATTTCTTGGCCGGAAGTCCTTTCCAAATCCTTTCCATAGTCATAGAAATTCTGCAATCATTAGAATTCCTATCCAACGATTGTAAATCTTGATATGCTGGACATTTTACAGAGAAAACATCGAATGAAAGCCATTAATAGCATTGTTAGTGACACTGTTAGGTAACCTGTTTAATTTTTGTTTGATATTTTATATGAACTACCTACTTAGTTCACTTAGTTACCCTCTGAGTTTGAATCTCCAACTTTTTAATAGAAAAAGAAAGGGTTCCAAGAAATTTCTCCACCTTTTTAAATTTCCACAAATCCATTTTAATATCGAGGACAATGAATTAAGGTTAGTACGTAAAACTGTGGGTTAAATTCTTTCCAAGAATACTACTATACAATAATTCCAAGGATTAATAAGAGTTCTTATGCCGTTTTTAAATTTCCACGAATTCATTTTCATATTCCAGGATGTAATACACTAAATCGATATTGTATGTACCTAGAATATCCAATTAATATTTGATTTACTACACACGTAAGTATAATTTATGTAAAAGGCAAAACTTACTTAATGTTAAACATAAAAATTTTCAAAAGTCACTAATTCAGCGAAAGTAAAATTACGCACAACTGAGATAACTGAACAAAAATTAGTAAACAAATAAAGGAATTATCTAAAATGTTGAAAATATTTTGCACTTCCACGGTAAAATACTTGTTTATTTTACTGAATGACCCAAAGGGGTTAATAGTTGCTGTAAAAAGCAATAAAATAATCTTAATCCGTTCTTCGGTTCTATTGACACCATTGACGTCTATCCAGATGTGTACTTATTTAACATTTGTTGGAATTTATTTAGTTAGTTTCAGGTCAACGGTTCCCTTTGTGAAGTATAAATATTGACGCTTTCCAATAATTATAAAATTTCGATAAATCTCACGCAATTCTTATTTAAACACATAAATCAAGGGGGCGATCGCTCCGAAGTTTGCCTCTCTACAAAATTTGCCGCCCTAGGTTCGGGCCTATTGAGTAATCCGGCGCTGTAGGTACTGTATATTATTCTTGAACATAGCATTACTAAAAACGTACAATCCAATGATTTAATTAACCAAAATTTCTAAATGACAATGTTAAAGCTTTTCAGTGTTAGAAACCCAGAATTTCATAGATAGTATTTCGTACTTTCAGTGTCTGACGTCCAATTTCAAAAATACCTCCTGATTCAAGTATAGGTAACTAGTACAAACGCTAGATTCACTTGTTTCAGACATTAACTATTCAAGTATGATAACTTCAAAGTCGAAAGTATAGAAGTTTCAATCTTTAAAGATTCAATATTCCTAAATTTTAGCCAGACCCAGCCCAGAGAGTCAGTTTTAAAATTTTGTAAAATTTATCAACGACCCACAGTTTCGACATTTTATAAACTCTTATATTAGGGTTTCAGATTTACAAAATTTTAATTAGAGTAGAGATACTCAAAGATATGCGAGTTCTAGGTTTTCACAGTTTAAGACTTCCAAATTCCAAAATTTGCGGAAGTAACAGCATGTATTAATTTGTTAATGGGATCCAGAAAAGATGCTATATAAAAGTGTTGTTGGATTTATTTTAGAAATCTATGCCGTAAATCTAATTTTGTAATAATAGTGAGTGGTAGCAACGAAATTTTCATGATCAGCTAATATTGAAAATTCGAAAATAAGATTGGATTCTAATCCAGAAGCTGGAATTCAACTAATCACCAAACAATACTTCAACTACCGAAAAAAACAAAGCTGCAGGTGTGTAACTATATTCGCCTCCGTGGTAAAACGAATAGGTCTAATTTTGAAAATGTTCTGGTGTAATGCCTGTTTAAATATGCTAACATTATACAAATAATAAATATTACAAATTCATAAAGCTTCTAGACTCCTCCATGTATATTTCTACATATAGTTGTACAGGAAACCATTAATTTTATTTCTGTACATTAAATTAGAACTTGGAATTGATATAAATAATAAAATTAATAAAAGGCGTTGTATATGTTACTTGTATAGGCTGCAAGGTAAACAAGGAAATTAGATTTTAGGATACAAAATTTGTTACGACTACATCTTCTTTAAACTGGTTTTCATATTGTAGTCATCATGGTTTCAATTAGTTAGCGGTTGATTAATTATCAATATATAAATATCTTTCGCATGTGTCACGCAAACACACCTGTCTATAAGTGGTTTACGTACAATATGATGATGTATATATTATTTACTATTTATTTATTAAGTATTTTATTCATTATTATCAGTACCTTCCATCTTATCTTATGTTAAAAAAAACATTCATTTGTTTGTTTTGTCTTTTTGTTTCTGAATCAGAATATTATTAATTGATATAAGACCAAATTAAAGGATATTACACAAACTACATGAAACACGTGGCATCTAAATTCATTTTATTAAATAAAAAATGTGGGTTACCATTATCAGAAATAAAAGAATGAATCCCCCACTCTTTATTATTGTATACAATTTTGAATATGACTGAAACTTTGTAAAGAATTAAAGATCATTCAATTAACGGCTATTCGGTCAAACCACACTACTTTGGATAAAAAATAATCGTTAAATCATACGGAATCACACGTAATATAAAACTTTAAGTGGTTGTTTATCATTCAAATTGGTGAAAATTAGTCACAATCATTTATTAGTCGCAGGCTCGCAGGTGAAAACTACAGTTAGGTCCCTAAACCTTATTTTATAATAAAGAAATCAAACTAGTTCATCCGCATGCAGTGTATGATCCAGAAAAGCCACAACTGCGTAAGGTATTGTTCAGCAGTAAACGATCATTCATTATTGGAAGATACTTTCGGAAAAATGGAAACCAAAATTATGCCACCGTAGACCATATCCCAGCCAGCACACTGACATCATAATGTCGCTGTTTTTTCGGCAGTAACGACGTCAAATGACGTATTAAAATGTCGTCAAATTGTCGTAAAACTGACAGCATTATGTCACAGCCCAAGGACGTCAGTATAAGACGTCATTAAAACGTAGTTCAACGACGTCATTAAAACGTTGTTCAATGACGTCATTAAAACGTCCTATACTAGCATTACGACAGGAATTGTAAATAAATAGTTGAATATTGGAAATAATATTTATTATATACTATTTCATACATAATTATTAAACAAAATTAAACATTCAATAACAGAACATACACTTCTTCTATTAACTCAACATTTCATAATTATTAAACAAAAGTAAACATTTACGAACTGAAAAGCTGCTAAAACAATATGCAGAATAATCAATGATACTAAAATAATATTAGCAACTACTAAGAAACCATTGTATTAGTATTAATTTATTAACAATAGTAATCTTACAAAATCGTCGAACGGGTAAAATTGTATAGGTTATGTACATATAGTATTGCGACGGAACAAGTAATTATTAATACTCACCCTTTGTGACAAACCACACAATTATTATGCAGTAGTTGCACCTACACATACACTATAAATGTAGGTACGTCAACAACTTTAACAATAAGTAGAAACGTTACTAATTAAACAGCAAAAGAAATATACGAAAGACGTTGTTGCTGTTTGTATTGTGGCATGTGGTCACGTGCAGTTCAGTAAAAAAATAAAGTAAAACAGTGTTGCTAGATTTGTCTCTCGTACATCAGTGGACCTGACAATACGAAAATAGTGTAATTGAATATTAAAACAGTAATAGTATATTACATGTTGAGTTGGTAAAGGATATCTTTACAAGCCAAGCGATAAGTGTTTGACCGAGACGGTACGTCGAGGTCAAACAATATCGCGAGGCTTGGAAACTTTACCAACGAAACATGTATAGTATTTTATTCACAATAATTAGACTTAAATAATCAAAATAAAAAGTAATTTTAAATTTTAAAATAAATTCCAAACTGTCATAATTCCAATCAATGCCATCTATCGCGGAAAAAAAGAAAATTTAAGTAAGGTTAAGTATTGTTCGCTACATGGCAATGTATGCGCTCAGTATTTTAAAATCAGAAATTAATTAATTCCATTGTAATTATTAAATATAAAATAAGGAAAAATAAAACTAATATGAAATAAAAAATATGTTTTTAGCGTTAAATAGATTTATAAAAATTTAAATTTAAATCGAATAAAACGCCTTGTTTTAAATTATTCACAAAAAAAGTTGGACAAGACTTTATATGTCAGTTTTACAGACATGTAAAGGAGATTGTTAACCACTTTGGTGTTGCTACAGCAATAGCTTACTTTCAAAGGTTTTTACAACATATGAAATGTACATATTGCATATGATTTTGATTGTGAATAAAATAATATATTCTATTTACATTCTGCAAATGTAAAAATAAAAAACATTTTATGGAATATATCACTTTTTGGTTACCTAGATAGATCATAATTAGTAATATTAGAAGTCTAAAAACTACTTCATTGTACGTCGAAAAGACGTCGTTTTGAAGACGTCTACGTACGTCCCATAATATGACGTCTTATGGACATCATTTATTATAGTCATAACGTCGGCGACCAATAATCACTTAAAAATAACGTCATTATAACGTCAGTGTGCTGGCTGGAATAGATAGTAGAGATACACTCCCAAAATAATTATATATTATATACCAAGGGACTAAAGTGCATCTTTTAACCACGAGTGTGAAGTTTATTTATTGGTGGTATACTTATACGCTATTTTTTACACGATCTCACTTACTTAATCGTAAAGATTTCTGGATTTTTTAATAATATTGTTAAATGTTATCCTGACAATAATTGCACTCTGCAAATACAAAAATCACATAGCTTCAAGATAAAAGATTCTAGGTTTGTTGATGTAATGTTTATTTATACCAATGCAATGCCGTAATAAATATGTGGGAAAACATGCTATTGCCAATACTACAAAATGATATTACAGCTGTTTGTACAGGCCCCTGAGCGGTTACCCACTTTGTCCACCTTTAAATAACAAAAAAGTTCAAATTTGATGAACAGAAAAGGCACATTTGATGCGAATGGATCCATTTCATTCATAGTTCGCAATTCTAAACTTTCCGAAGGGTTAACCACTTCCAGCGATACATGTACGTTTAAGCTAGAAATCCGTGACAGTCACCCAAAATAACTAGGAATTCATACACAATTACCAGAATTACCGACTTCTTGACCGAAATCATTCCGAAAGCTCGGTCCTTTCCAAATCCTTTCCACTATCGTAGAAATCTTGCAATCATTAGAATTCCTATCCAGCAATTGTAAATCTTGATATGCTAAACTTTTGCAATCGAATGCAAGTCATCAATAGCATTGTTACTTTAACACACTGTTAGGTAACCTGTTTATTTTTTATGTTTTATATGAACTACCGACTTAGTGTACGTTTTTAATATACTAACTAGTGTGGTTTTGTAGGTGGCAAGTTCATAATATTTGGGTAAAAATCAATTAAATAATATTAATAGCTTCTAAAGCATTACTTATCTTCAAAATGTACTGGAAATGCAAAAGCTGCTGCTATATAACAGATGCAACTCGGTTAGGTATGATGTTGTCAGAAGAGTTGAAAGAAGAGGTTCTGGAAAATGTTACAATTCCGTAAAGCATCTGAGAAAAACAATGCATCAGCTTCAGAGTATTTTGATGAAATAAACATTGCTGAGAAGAGGCAGCTTGCTTTTCAAATTTAAAAAGCAACAATATAAAAGACTTTGCAAGTTTAAAGCTCCTACAGATAAAAGTTTGTCGAGAGTAAAAGTTAATAAAAAGCAATGTTGGTGAAGAAAACCACTCCATATTGTCTCTTTTATGATGAAACGCGGCGACTGTTGACAGATAGATTATTTAGATATAAAGCAATTGGGTCTAGTCAGAGGTTCAGTAGTGAAAAAAAGGGGTTATTAGTGAAAGATGTGAAAGTTGCAGCTGTTACAGAGAAATTGAATTTGAAGAAGACAGTTTTCCAAATGATACAGAATCTGACACTAGCCCAAACAAAATTCAAATAATTCCAGAAACTTATTATGCGGGTTGCTATGACACATACGACCGATTTCCAAAGCTTGATTAAGTTTTAATTAACTTAATCATGATTAAATTTGAAAATCAGAAATATAAATGGATACAATTTCAGGTCTCCTAAATCTCAGCCGATTTCAGCTAATGAAATCTTTGGATTTCAAATTTAATCACGATTAAGCTAATCAGAACTTAATCAAACTTTGTGAAACCGGTCAATAGTATATTAAATGATCAAACACAATGGAATTTCTTAAATCTGAATTGGATACATATACATATCTATAGCCAAAAGAAGAAGTACAATTGTTGTGCAATCATTTGAAGTTTATTTAATATAGACCAATTAGTTTGTTGGGTAATGGAGCTTTTTTATTGAAAACGCATGACAAAATCAGATGGAGAAAGAATTTAAAGTGGGAAAGAATACTGAAAAGATTTCATTACTTTTGCAGTCAGCTCTCATTTTGTTTTTTCTATTGTATTTGAGTTTGCCAAAAATAAACAATTAATGTACTATATTTAATTTTAACTTTCAAATCTTCCACTGCTAGTTTCGTAAATGTATATCCAATCTTTGTTAATTCAAATAGCAGTCTTGGAAATCAGAAAAAAACAGATTATTACCAAAAATATTAGATTATTAATTAGATAAAAGCAATCAAATAAAATTCATATGGAGAAAGTATCACTTTGCTGGTAATCAGCTTAGGTAGCTTAGAGGTATAAATGCCGCCCGGAAAGCGGAAAGTCAATTGCCATATAGGCAACCTTGCATAAAAAATTGCATATCACAGCTGAAACCCCTGACCTTGTTTCTGAATTCAAATCGTTTAGTACAAACAAACCGATCAGCTTTGTTTATTTTGTAGCACACTTGTTGAATGACGCAACCCTTGTTTTGCTGTACAAGCGAAATTAAGCTCGTTTTATTGCTTTTTATTACAAACGGTTGAGTCGCTTCTAATTTTAGTCGAAATTACTAATTGTACTTCTAATAATTTTAAATTATAAAAGAATTAGAAAATAATTTTAGAAAATGCATAAGGCTGCTGAACTGCTGAGGATTATCCTTTTTATATAGTTATTATTATTATTGTGGTTATGAGATTTTACTCTTCTAGCAATTATCTTCTTCTCTGAAAGGTTGAAACAGAATTCGTTTCTAGATGCATACAAAGGATAGAATAGAAACATAAAACTTACATAAAGTTTCCCCATAAATCGTATGTATGTCGATTCTCAGTCGGTGTGATAATTTTTCTATATGGATTGGAAAATATAATGTAATGTGAAACATTAATTTTTAAACAAATTAAAATTAACCTTTATCTAAAATCTATAATTTTCTACTTTGGTATTTAATACCTTGAATTTCTTCATTCATCCTGAAATTTGTAATAAACTTTTAATGTATACTTTGATATAACACTACATTTTAATAAAATATAATTGAGTAGTATTAATTTATACGGTAAATGGTAAATAATATTACAACTTATTTCATTATAGGTTGGGTCTTATAGTGTTTTACTATAAAACTACTAGTATGCAATGTTGTAATAATAGGAAACCCATAATTAAAAAGTATGTAACGACATTCATTTTATATTCTTTTAATTTTATGGCACGTTTTCTAAAAGTTTTGTCATTGATGACATCTCTGTGAATGAAAAACCCAAGGACACCTCTTCATATTATTTTGAATTTAAGTAACAAATTGTAAATTACAAGTTCTCACTATAACCTTCTTGAATTATTTATTTGTTTATTAGATTTCTACACATCTATAAAATTCCTTTCGATAAAAATATATGCTATACATGTATCTTCTAAGAATTTTAAACTGTGAACAACAATGAAACAATATTTGCAACAATAATTAGTAATGACATAGCATTATTAAGGCTTTTGCTCGTTATTGTTAAACTTTTACTTACAATTTCTTAAAATTTAATTAATTTATGTTATTATTATGCATTGTATTATTGTTAGTTTGTTTATGTTCAAACAGATTTTATGTATTTTCTACATTATTGTTTTTGAATTTTGCGTTTAAATAATACTAGATATTTGCAGGTACTATGTAGATAGTATTTACATATAGGGAACTTTCATTAGAATTCAATAGACTATTAAAAGTAGTTAGATAACAATCTTAACTACGTAAACAGAGTTCTATCTTCTTGAAAATCAGTTTTTAATGTTACAAAGATCGTTAGATATTGTTGATTAAAATAAAAATATTTCGAATTTCTGTTTTCTTGTTTTCTCATCTCTAGTACATCTATCTCTGACTAATCTCAGCATGAGCTTTCCACCACATTTTGGCATAGGTCGTCAAATATAATAATAATAATAATAATAATAATAATAATAATAATAATAATAATAATAATAAGAATAATAATAATAATTACTACAACCCATAACCTAAACCAAGGCCCCAGAAGCTATAAGCTTGTGCGGGAGGGAGGGGGCGATTATTATTATTATGTAGGCCCAATGTGCGGCTGCAGCCGACTTATAGATGGAACAGTGCAAATTCCACATTTGTGTTACAGTTAAGGAAAACTGCAGAAAACCTTAACCAGATCTGCCAGCGCCGGGAGTCGATCCCTGGCCGCTTTGGTGAAAGTCCGGCACGCCAGGCATTACACTACCAAGGCTGTACATATATATGTACTGTATATAGGTTACATGACAACAATGCATGACACTGAAAATTACTCAGAACTTTTTCGGTTTAGAGGTCGGGCAGGGGTCATAGAGATATGATGTTTTTCACAAAGTTCACCGAACAGTTCTGCCTAGCCCTGCCTAGTCTATCTTTTACTATTTCCTAAATATACTTGAAAGGTTGAGTACCTCATAAAGCATTCTAAAAGTAGTTGTGTCAAAACAACGTATCCGCGACCCCTGACCTGATCTTGGAAATACCTATACTTAACAACCTTTGTCAAAATATGCTCGTAAGATTAGTCCTGTAGTAAAAACTATTTAATCATACACACTTAAAGATATTCACTCGTATCGACTCGATAGAATAGCAGCCACATTTAGTTCATTTGGCTCAATACTTTGTTTTCAGTTTTTTTTCTTTCTTCCTGTCCTCCACCTTTTCCTACCATTTTTGTATTCCCTTACTTATTATATGTATCTTTTCTTGCTTGAACTCCACCGTATATCATTTCCATAACACTTCCACTCCCTGATTTTTTCCAAATGCTTGTTGTCTTTCATTTTTTGACGTGTCCGCACCGTGTCAGCGCAGCTTTGGCGATTTAGTTATTCTTATTATATCTTCTTCCTTTAAAATATCCAATTTTCCTTTCTTCTTATCTAGTCCTATATCTAGTATACTAGTATGTAGTATCTCTTTTATGTTGTTTTATTTTTGTTGTTTATGTTGTTTTTATTTCTTCTGGATTATATTCAGTCCTTTTCTGCTTGCTTCAGCGACAATTTTCTCTGGTGCTTCCTTTATGCTTCTCCTGTTTCTTGCTATTGTGAATAAGTCGTCTGCCTACTCCACTGCTTGCATCCTTTTACTGTGATTCTTTATCTGGGGTTGCAGCTCTTCATCACTTCGTCTAGCACTATATTGAACAATGTGGCCGATATTTCGTCCCCTGGCCTTACTCTAGAATTTAATCCAAACTCCTTGGTTAATAATCCTTATTTCCAGTAGCCGTTACTAATGATTTTAGTTCTTTCACCGTCATTTTAGCTAATCTTAATGATTTAGTTGTTCAGTATTTTCAACGATCAATATTTTTTAATATCATCGCTCGCTCCAGATTATCAAATGCCTGCTTGGACTCAACGAAGAACAGGCACGAAGCCAGGGGAGGGGCTTGTAAGGCTGAAGCCAGTAAAATACATAAAGTAAAATGCACAATGTTAATTGCCTATGATCGACTTTAAGAGTAGACACTCTGTGTGTGGGGTATATCGCTAAAAATGAAATAAGCTACCAGCTTGAAATTTTTACAGATCTTATAAACTTCTTTGAGACCTACAATACGTTCACTTACAGTTTGCTTTTAACTGTTACCGTTTTTGCAGCGTCAGACATTTTGTGTTTGTTTTGCCAATTTTCCTGATTGTTTCTTCTACATTTTGCTCATTATTCTACAATGGTGAAAACGGCGCATTAACATCTATTCAGTGATTCTCGAAATTCACCAGCTTGTACGGAGATAAGTTAATTGTAATTATTTGAGTGCGCGTGAACCTACCAATGTTGAAGGGTGGTATGGTGGTATGCACGCAAATTACCGGCGTGCGTAGCGTACCGGATTAGCTCAAACTGGCCTGACGAAGAGTATTTGTATCTCGATGTATTTGTCACGATTGGGGGATTGTCGTAACTAAGGACGTAGTTAAGGGTAGAGTTACAACGAAACACACAGTTCAACTTAACAATATAATAACAATATAATGCAAACTAATACAAAGCATTAATACGATCAGGTAACCGCCAAATGAACTTTGATAGGTTCTAGGTATCCTAAGTAAGCAGTAAAGAAATCAGGTAAAGACAAGTTCCTTACCCAAGGCCAGGCTCAAGATGATGGTGGTGAGCTCCCGAAGGAAACTATTTAGTTCTCTTAGAGCCAAAACCTCGTTTTTATACATTTCATAAAAACAAGCTAAACAGAATGTGGTGGTTCAAATAAATATCAGCGATTTGATGGTGTGCGCAACCTAGCTCGTGGCAGGGTTGCAAGTAGTTCCTTCGTTAGCATTTGGATAAAACCGGATGCGGGTGTACCGTGCAGCTTATGCTAGGTTATTTTAAGCAGTAAGCTTGCGTGAGATTAGAACTACATAGTTCTAACCTCACGACGTTTGCACATATGTGCATTGTGCAACCTCGAAGAACATTTTTATTAGTTGAGAATGCAACTTGAAAAATAATGAATGATTTAGTTTTGAATTACATTGTCTGTGACATCTTACTCGTAGCAGTTTCCAGTTGTTTGATTCACCGTATGGATGCCTAAATATTTAAATGGGTAAAACTGGTATGACTTAACGTTACTCTTGTTGTCATTTTCTAGTATTTTCATTATTTCTTCGATCATTTTTTTCTTTTTCTTTTTATTAATCCTACACACTCTCTCCTTACTTCCTTGTATATTTTTTCGTTGCAGATTATTTTCCTGTTCTTAGTTAATCTACTTCTTTATTTCTGTATATTCCCTCTCTATTGTTTTGCTCTGATTATAATGCTCTTTCTTGTATTTAAACTTAGTGCTGACTATAAACATATTTGTTTCTGTTTAGGTTACACTACAACTAGGTTAGGATAAGTTACAGATTTTATTTACTGTTTGTTTCGGTATTGTGCTTCACGTCATCGGTAGAAGCAATCAACTGTATATACTTTTTACATTGATCCAATCTGTGATGCTTAATTTCCTCATGACTTCCTATGACTTCTTGTTAGAACAGATTTTAAGCAGAAATGTTGATATTAAGTCTCCTTGCTTTACGTTTTTTTATCTCTATTTCCTGCGTGAACACTTTGCCTATGGTCATTGGTGTGTTCTATTTTCTTATTAAAACTCCTTTATCTTTCTGTATATGTCATCGGGCAACAGTTTTCTTTGCTTATGTACAATGTGTTACATATTTTGATTTTGTTCTTTCAACCACTTAATCGTTTAAACTGTTTACCACTTACCTGTTTCATCTCAACATTCATAATAAAATCACTCACGCTTTCCTACTTTCCTTTTATCCATTAACAATGATTAACATACCTATATATAATCCATTTCCCTTTACCACATTTGCAGTGTAGGGGTTCTACAAAATTTCGTATGGGAGTGCAATGGAGGTAATATATTGTATCACTCATACAGCTATCATACATTGTTTTAAGGAGTTGAAATACGATTGTACTAATTTTTAAAATTCAGTTACAACTAAGACTTGAACACCTGTTCCTTTGAACGAGAAGTAGGATCTATACCAGTCGACCATGGAGGGTCTTCAATTCAAAATATGAACTGTATAATGATTATAATTGTCAACAATCTCTCCCTTCTTTAATGCCTACCTGTTCCTTTGTTTCATTTAAGCTATAACCAACCGCTGCCACAATTGGTCCCACATTATGTCCTAGCATCCTTTATTGATTATACATCCATCATTTGGAAATCATAACATTGGAAATTTTACTAGTGTCCTAATCAGAGCATCTCCATGCAACAGTTTATGACTATGCTAGTGATTAAGAAGCTTTTATAGACCAGTCCAATTTAATCCTCAATCAGTTCCATCCTATTTAATATATACAGGGTGTATTTGAATTGAAGGGTTTTGGCTGAATGGTAGATAGGTGGAATATAGTAGGCCAAATTTTCCTAATAAAGTTTGTTCTTCAAACGAAATGTTTTTGAGAAAATGAATTTTAAAGTTTTATTAAATTTCGAGTCCGGACCTGTAAGACTAACCTGCCTTATGTTGTACAAATTTAATTTAAAAATGTGATGCCCTTTTAGATGTACCTGCCTTTTAGAAATTGTTGTTCTATGTCACATAAAAAAATCTAATTTATGACTGTCTGCATGCTTTAACGTAAATAATGTGGTCAGAAGTTATTACTGAGTAAATAAATACTTTTTAGAAATATGACCCGATGGAAAAACCTTAACTATGCATTTGGGTTGATATTAAAACAGATGTTGCAAAGAAACGAGGCATTTGTTTTTTACATCTAACAGTAATTAGTAATTACCAGGGTTAGGATTTGGGTGCATAATTTACAATAACGTATTTACACTGACTGTACTTTTAGATAGCCTGGCTTTCCCACCTTTTCTATTTAACATCTGAAAGATAAGAAATGTGTAATGTAATAAAAATCGATGTTCTGCACAACATATTTAGTTTACAATTTATGGCTCAAGTTAACATTAGTGTACCTATTCATAATAAACGTCGTAAATTCTTTTTTAATTGTTAAATATTTATATTTGATTAATAAACCTTCTTTTCTACAACTGTTTATATTTATCTATTTGTGAATAAGATTTTAGAAATTATATTACAATTAAAAGTTTATTTACGTATCTGTTTTTATTTTTATTTTGTTTAAAGAAAATGCATTATTTATTTATTTCATTCTCTAAACTAATAAAGTTTTTAAAACAACATTTGCAATTTAAAGATTTTTAATATTACCATATGTAGTATTGATAGCGCTTTAAAATGAACTGTAAAATATACTTAAAAGTGGAAACGCATAATAACAAAAAATCCCTAAGTAGGTGTAGTCTACTTGCTGACATATTTTTGTATTTATTACTTACTACCTATAAACAGTTTAAATAGTAAACATTTTTTTTGCTTGTAGTAAACTAAATGAATGATCAGCGTGGAAATAATAGCTCCACCAGATACCAGGGACTTCTTCAGTTTGCTTAGTTTTCCGGGTACCCAACAATTTTTAATGAAATCTATTTTTGAGATAGTGCGGAATTTTATGCATTTTTGCCTTCTTCCTTTATTCATGTTACCCATTAAGCCAATACCCATTATTTAAAAGACACCCTGTATATCAAGATGTAGCAGATATTGGAGTTATTAAAATATTCATAGTAAATATTATTACCATTTGGAAGGAACTTAAGAATGGAGGATACTAAATAAGTAACAACCTAGCAGGATGATCTATAAAATTGTTTCTCCTGTAATAGAGCTGCTCTCAGGTAAAAGTAAAACGGTTGGTTTCTAAAATGCCATGGAAAATAAGATTTTAATGATTATGAACATGATTTTTGAGGAAACTTGGGAAACAATTTTTCCCGCCACAAGTTATTAAGAAACAAACTCTCTGGTATGTATGTATGTAGGTACGAGTATTTCATATTTTAATACACTTTAATAATTTTGATATTAGGCATATGAAGGAGTTTAATTCCCGCGCATGCAGAGTTAAACATACACAAGGTTGATATAGCCCAGCGGTATCGTATGAAATCACTATCTTATTTTGATACTGCACAATCCTAATCTAAAATAGTGTTAATGTTAAATTTAAATAATAGAAAAAACAATAAAATTGTAGTATGTAAAATAAACGAAAACTTACAATTGCGCATTGGATATTAGAAATGTTTGTTAAAAGTTTTTTAAATTTAAGAGTGTAATGTAATTTAGTTTATTTTAAAAAAGAATTTAATTTAAAACATTTAGCAAACATCGTGTCTAATATTCAATAAGTGATTGTAGGTTTTTGTTTACTTTATTATAATTTTATGACGGGCGACTGGAACCATGTAGTACAAAAAAAATTGTTATTTAAAGTGTTATATAATAATTACTTGATTAGTATCATAAACACTAAACAGCCCGGCCTACTACTTTTTGATATACTACAGTAATCTGCTCTTGAGTATCATTACCGCTTATAAAAAGTAAACAATTCTATAGCATTACAATAATAAGGTCAGTTCGATAAAGAATAAACAATTCTCTGTTTCTACAAAATGCATTCCCTCACGTAGGTACTGTTTGTTATCTTAGCAATGCTTATTGGCATTTTCACAAAGAAAACTTCAATACTATATTGATTCTTAACACGTGCAAATATTCAAATTTATTATAATTGGTAGTTTTAAACCACCAACAGATGTGAAAATGCAAATCATAAAAATAGTGAAACTACCTACAATGCTATAAAAATGTAAAACCCACATAGTAAAAATTGTCCCACATTATTTACCCAGTTGACTAAATACAATTTAAAACGGTTTACGTCACGGAGAAATTTTTGATTTATAATGATTTTCAGAAATGAACCAAATCACTTCTCAAACCAGAGTGAGTGGTTGAAAGTAATATAAACTATTTTTCTCTTCACATAGTATCACCTGAACACAAAAGAACTTGTAAAGGAAACTCAGGGAATTTCACTATTTATGCCAGAAAGTCTATTTGAAAACATGTTTAATGATCTATTCAAATTTGATTTTAATATTCATAATTATTTTCAAATATAATTACCTCATTAAAAATTCAGTTCTAATAAGACAAACAATGAAAACAACTACATAGCTACTACTACAAAAGGAGGGGCGTTTCATGAAATATTCAAGCGATGATAATAACCACAGTTATGTGGTTAATTTATACGTGACACTGATGAATCAGTTAGTACAACTCTAAAAGGATTTCTTATTGCATGGGATTTATAAATAATACAAGTCTGACTTGGTAGTAGCTGATATGTAACTATGAGTATGCGTATAGTACGTACTCGTAGGCACAGTAATGTTCGGTAAGAACAGGCAGTACTAGTTTCACTTAACTGCGTTAACCTAAATTCCATTATTTATAGTCCAAAAATGAAAACTGTAGTCAGTATACGTTAATACTTACATACCTACTTCGATCCGATTCAGTAATTTACCTATAACCACAGTTTAGAAAAAGTCAACTAGAGGAAGTAGTTTCCCAAAGAGAAAATATTAGTTTGTCATAATAATTCAACCTTTTTGCATAATTCTGAGTCACCCAACAAAAATTTTTAAACGATGTTTATTTATCTAAAATACACAATATTAATCAGCTGTGTATAAATTTACAATGATCCGTGTAGGTTCATTTTCCATGTTCATCAAGGTCTGCTAAAGAATTTTAAATTAATACTTTATTAAAATACTAATATTGTATTGTATGCAATAATGTGCAGAAAGTCCCTGATAGCTTTGAATGGGTTCTTTTTTGACCATATAAGAAAATGTGTGTCATCCGAAGGTTACACAATTTTTGTTTTAAACTGGCATTGTTAAATAGTTCTATTACCTGAAATGCATAAGTTAATTTAACAATCGATTTCAAGGCGATTTAAAATTGGTGCCTACTAAATATCAAGAGGTATTATATTATGTATGTATTTAAAGATAAAATCTTAAACGCTTGAAAATAGGAAATAATTTATTAGTTCCTGGTATCTATAAATACTCCGAAATTTCATTAGTTTATTTGTTTATAATTGACTACTTTTTATTTTTATTGTTTCATTAAAACAGTTAATATTTCTGGGTATGGCGTCTATTCTAGTATTGAAATCTCTTCGGAAAATCAGTCCATGTAGCTGTCATCTACATTTCTGGATATGGCGTCTACTTACTCCAGCATTGAAATCTCTTCTGAAATTCAGACTAAAATATTGTCACTCATATTTTTGGGTATGGTGTATGTTCCACATCAACATGTGTCGCTTAACACAAGTGCAAGTGCAGAGTTTCTAAGATTTGAAATGGTCAATGTTTGGTATTAATTTAAAAAATTAATTTACTCAATCCTAGTGAATACTTACTAAAAAGGAGTAATAGTGTAATTAAAATCGAAACGTGAAATTTATAAAAATTTAAATTTTAGAGGTTAGTGATAGTGATAAAAATACCATGATAAGATCATAAATAAATTTTTAAGTTGTGGATTTTTAATATAAATCTAAATCAGAACCTATATTGTACAAATGGGCAAATATTATAACTACATGTTTAAATTTTCATGACAAATAACATATAGCCTGCAGGTAAATTAATTGATTTTATAATACTATAATAATAAACTACTTATACTATTTGGATATTCAAAGTGGTTGGGTTCGGTGGCACATCTTTAATTCTCAGTTGTCACTAAAATGGGTGGAATTTGTAATCTCTGTTCCAAGTTTATTACCCCAAAAGTTCCGTCGCTAAAATGTTTACAATGCATGTCATGGTGGCATACTGCATGCTCACAGCAAGATGCAGGTAGACTAAATCATTATCTTTCTGAAACTAAAAAAGAAAATGGTGAAAAGTGGCTCTGTGACAATTGTAATCCTAACAATATATCTGGAAGTATCAACACACAACTCAGCTCTATCGAGAAATTGATAAAAAATGCTATAAGTAATTCGTTGTCTGATCCAAACTCGGTTTTAATTAAAATGATAGAAAATCAATTTACCTTATTTAGAAGGGAATTCACTGATCAAATGAAGGAGATCAAAGAAGAACTAAATACAGTAAAATCGAATGTATCAGCTTTGGCAGATGAAAATGAAGACCTAAAGAAAGAAATCGCTAGTATGAAACAGTCTGGTGTGGGAATATCCGATCAAGAAGAAATATTTACTGAATTTAATAACCGTGCCAATAAACGAAAGAATCTAATGATTTATCATATTCCTGAATCTACTGCAAATAATGCCAATGATAGAATGAAGGATGATCTTAATGAAATTAATAAATATTTCCATGCTTCTAATATTGAATTCAACCCCGATAAATTAATTAGAATTGGGAAGAAGACACAAATCAAAATCAGACCACTAAAGGCTATTTTTAAAAATGCTGAATCAGCTGAACTAATCTTAAAAAGCTCCCGAAAGATCAAATTTGAAGGCAAAATTGCGGTTACTCTTGATTACACTCAACGCCAGCTTGAGCTAATTCGTAATACAAAGAAGGAATTTAAAAGAAGAATCGAAGCAGGTGAAGAAAATCTGTCGCTTTATTATGTGCATGGTTTACCCACAATTCAACAAAAGAAAAAGAATTTTCAACTTAGCGATGTTTCAAAAAACTTAAAAAACAACTAACTATATATTTCCATAACACTGGCGGTCTAAAAACCAAAATAAACGATTTCTCACTAAATGTTGTATGTGCAAGTTATGACATCATTATCATTGTAGAATCTTGGTTATGTGCGGACATTACGAACGCCGAATTTAAACTAAAAGAATATGACCTGTTTCGATGTGATCGGTCTTTGAATACAAGTAGTAAAGTGCGAGGTGGAGGTATTCTTATCATGACAAAAAAATATTTGCATGCCGAGGAAATAGTGATTACTAATAATATAGTTGAACAATTGTTTATCTCATTAACAGTTCAATCTGATAAATATGTAATTGGAGGAGTGTACTTACCACCTTCTGCGCCACTGGAATCATTTGAAAATCATTGTCAGATTATTGACAAGATAATAAATGATAATTCTGAAGCTCAGTTTTTAGTATGTGGAGATTATAATCTCCCAAATAACAACTGGTTTAACGATGAATTTGGTATTTGCTCTAGTCCAAACCACGATCAGAAAGCAACTTGCATTACAGACACGTATGGATTTTGGAATCTTCACCAACTCAATACTATCCGGAACTCTAGAGGGGTTTTCCTTGACTTAATTTTTTCAAACACACGCACCGCAGTATCAATATGTAATGACCCTCTGGTCCCTACTAGTCAACATCATGCAGCTTATTATGTTAGTGTAAATTGTGGTGATATTTGTGATAATTTAAAATTCGAGGATTATTGCTTAGATTATACTAAGGCAGATTTTAATGTAATAAATAATCTGATTTGTAACATTGATTGGACAAATGTTTTTAATGAGTCCAATACAATAAATGAATGCGTTGATAATTTTTATAAAATAGTTTATCATATAATTAACCAGAATATTCCTCTTAAAATTATTAAAAGTCATAAATTTCCCCTTTGGTTTAACAATGAGCTTAGAAAGCTCTTAAAAGAAAAAAAGTCAGCACATAAGCTGTACAAAAATACTGGTGATTTCTTAGATTATATGCATTTTTGTAACTTAAGATCTCGATGTAAATCTTTGCGTAATAGTCTATATAGTAATTATTTAAACAGCATAGAAAATAAAATATGTCAGGATGCTCGTAAGTTTTGGAGCTATGTACATGAAAGTAAAAACGAAAAAGGCTTACCTGCACAATTATTTTATAAAAATAGAAAGTGTAATGATGTTCAAGATATAACAAATCTCTTTGCTGAATTTTTCCAGGAAGTCTATAGTCCTGTGCAACAAAATGACACTGTCAATTTAAACTTCGTGTATAATTCACATGTCAACCACGATTCTACTCTTTCTGTAAATTTAACAACAATCTTTAATGAAATTAACTCACTAAGTGATAACTTTCAGAGTGGCCCAGATGGACTATCAAATCATTTCCTAAAGAAATGTGCCTATTCTATATCGCCACCATTATTATTGTTATTCTCTAGGTCTATTGCAGAATGTAAAATTCCAGAAGTATGGAAAATTAATCATATTGTGCCTATCCATAAATCTGATAATAGACAAAACGTAGAAAACTATAGAGGTATTTCTATACAATCTCCTATTCCTAAGCTTCTTGATAAGATTGTAGCTGATCAATTGAGTAATCTGTGCCAAAATATAATTGTAAAACAACAACACGGCTTTGTGAGTGGTAGATCAACAACATCTAATTTGTTGGTATATCAAAAGTACATATTGGAGGCGATGGAGAGTCAGTGCCAAATTGATTCGATTTACACTGACTTCTCCAAGGCTTTTGATCGTGTTGATCATGCAATTTTGTTAAAAAAGCTTGAAGCGTATGGTTTTAGCAGTAGTATTGTTAAATGGATAACCAGCTTTTTGAAAGATCGTATACAATATGTCAAATACAAAGCTACCTTGTCAAATAAAAAAGTAGTTGTAACGTCAGGGGTCCCGCAAGGGTCACATTGTGGTCCTATACTTTTCATTTTGTTCGTAAATGACATAGCTAATTGCATTAAATATTGTCAAGTCCTAATGTATGCGGACGATCTAAAACTGTACAGAACTATTATAACTATACATGACTGTTTGTTAATACAATCAGACTTAAACAGCTTATATCAATGGTGTTGTGTAAACAGACTTTCATTAAACATTAAGAAGTGTAATAGCATTAGCTTTACAAGAAAATTAAGTAATGTTCACTTCATATATACAGTTGACAGCAATAACTTAAAACTGGTTACAACAATAAAAGATTTAGGTATATATTTTGACAATAAATTATCCTTTCAAGATCATATCCAATACTGCCGAAATCGAGCCCTTAAACTACTTGGATTTATCACACGTATAGGAAAAGATTTCTCTGTAAATGCTTTAAAAATATTGTATTGTAGTATGATTAGATCTATATTAGAATATGGTTCAACTGTGTGGTCCCCACACTATCAAATTTCAATTAAATGTTTAGAAACAGTTCAACATAAATTTTTGCGCTTAATTGCATTTAAATTAGGTATTAATGTAGCTGTAATTAATTATGAACATATACTTAATATTCTAAATCTACAAACCTTAGAATTTAGACGTAAGGTAGCCGATATGAGCTTTTTATATAAAATAGCCAACGGTCTAATCGACTGTGATATACTATACAATGATTTAAATTATAATACGGCAAACATTTACAATCTTAGAAGTTGCGATATTTTTAAAATTAGATTTCATTCAACTAATTATGGCTATCACAGTCCGTTAGAAAGAATGATGCGTTTAGCGAATACATTAAATAGTTGTAAGCAACTGCATTTATTATATGTTTCTTTCCATGTTTTTAAGCACAACGTGTTAGCTGCCTCATATATTCTAGAATCGAAATCTTGATTCTTATTTGTATATGTAGTTGATATCTATCTAGTGTATCTTATTTTGTGTATGCACTTGCTTTAAAATTGTTTTAAAATTGTAATTTTTTTTTCTAAATGGGAGATTCCCGTAAATAAATAAATAAATAAATGTTCCAATATTGGAATCTCTTCTGAATTGCGGTCTATGATACTACTGCTAACCCACATTCAGGTGTATTCTGCAAGTATCGTATCCAGTGTTATACTCAATTGATTGATATGGAAAAAGCATAACAAACGGTTTTGCAAGGGATAATGGATAATGCTTAGGATCTCTACTCCAGTGGCGCAGCGAGAAAATTTATTCGGGGGGGGGGGGGGGGGTTATTTGAGTAAATTTACGTAATATACATATACTATCTTATTTATTTATGTATACTATTAAGAGAATAAGGAAAATCTATGATAAATAATTACTAATCTATTTTTTGTGGTAACTTTATTAGCAATCAGATAATTTACATTCTATAAGCTAATTTGATTTAGCGTACATTTTAAGATTATAATGTACAGGATATTGGCATGAAGAGGTACATCATCCAGCGATTTCTCCTCTGATTCATAGAAGGTCCTGTGGCCAGTGCCTTCGTAGTCTTCTGGTTTCTACTGGTTGTAAGAGGTGTCTTAGTAATTGGTTGGGATGGTCCTCAAGTTTTGCATGATGTTTGGTGGCTCGTTCTTGTATGACTGTGTTTACAGTTTGGACTTTGAGGTCTTCATGTAGTGTGAGGTTGGTAACATACCAAGGTGCGTTGGCTATAGCGCGGAGGATTTTCGACTGGCTTCTTTGGATTATGGCTGTATTGGACTTGCTCGCACAACTCCAGAGTTCTATTCCATAAGTTCATATTGGCTTGATGACGGCTTTGTAGATGAGTATTTTGTTTTCGGTGGGTAAATGGGATTTACCGTCTATTAGCCAGTTAAGTCCCTTCATTTTCAAGTCGATTTGTTTCTTTTTCTTTAAGATATGTTTGTCTCCAGTTGAGTTTTGAGTCTAGGTGTAGTCCTAGATATTTGACTACTTCTTGTTGTGAAATATTCACTTGATTTAGGTGTACGTTCAGACAGTTGCTTTTTCTAAGGGTAAAAGTTATGTGTGATGATTTTGTCTCGTTGACCTTTATTTTCCACTTCCGTAGCCACTCTTCTAGGAGTACTGCATCGTTTTCAGTTCCAAGTATTCCAGTATCGTCTGCAAACGTGCCGATTTTTGTATTTCTATAAGTTGGTTTGTCGGATGTATAAATCACGTAGAGAAGGGGACCGAGGATACTCACTTGTGGGATCCCTGATTGGGCAGTGTATCGATTTGAAGTTTGGCCGTTGATTTTTGTTTCAAAGTCAAGTTGGTGTAAGAATGATTTTAGTAAGTTGAAGTATTTAATCGTCAGAATTTGTTTAATTGTGTACAGTACCCCTGGGTGCCACACCTTGTCGAAGGCCTGGCTTACGTCTAGAAAGGCTGCTGAGCAATACTGTTTGTTTTCCATAGCTTGATTGATTTGGTGTACAAGTCGATGGCATTGTTGCATTGTGGTGTGATTCTGTCGGAAACCGAACTGGTGATCTGGTATCCAGTCATTAGGATTGAGGTCTTGTTGGATTCTTCTAAGTAAAAGTTTTTCTATAAGTTTAGATAGTATTGGCAGTAGGCTAATTGGGCGGTATGATGAAACATCTGTCGGGTTTTTCCCTGGCTTTGGTATTATTATCTGCGCGGTTTTAAATAATTTAGGCCAATACCCAAGTCTTATTATAGCGTCAAGTATGTACAATAGTTTTACTAGGCCTTTCTGCGGAAGTTCTTTAAGACTTTTGGCTGTGACTAGGTAGATACCTGGTGCCTTTTTTTCATTTAATTTGTTGATTTCAACCCTGATTTCTTTTGGAGTGAATAGTCTTAGGTGTTCATATTCCGGAATGGGTAGTGCTAACTCATGTTCTACCCCTTGGACTTCATTGTTATGTGAAGAAAATACTTTTGTCAGGTGTTCTGCAAATAAAGTGGCTTTCTCTTTATCGCTTTTTGTCCAAGGACCTGGTGGAGTAGTGTTTTGCCTTATAGGAGGTGATGTACTAATCTATGATGATGATACAAAAACTTCGGGGGGTTTCGACCCCCCCATGGCTGCGCCACTGCTCTACTCTGTTGAGGATTATTTATGTAGCGCTGCAAAGATAAAATTAAATAACTAGTGTATAACTAAGTAACTACCTAGTCAGAGGTAGTTACAACATTGCCAGAATTTACAGGTGTATGTAAGCACGTAAATAATTTTCATTGCTTGGATTTGGAACAGAACAATGTAATTTTACGAACATCGAATAAAACGCCAGTTTCTCCAACCTCACCTTGTTGTTGTTATGGTAATAAGCTCATGCTTTGTGTAATCCCATTGACGATTGCAAAGTTAACACTGAGCGGGCATTATAGATGATAATGACCTGGTTGTTATGGACTTGCTTATATAGTTTGCATCACAAGTAATACGCAAATAAAAACTTTAAAATATTCGCTAGTTCCTTTACAGATGCTGCATTTTATGACTTTTTCCTGGGCGCATTTTTCCTCTAATTATAATAATTCAAGCAAATTTTCCTTAGTCTTAGCAGTTCTGCGATTCTTTTAGCACTCATATTTAAATTAAATTTATTTATTTTAAATATTCTTTAATATTTATTTTTCGACTATATTTACTCATATACGAGTATTTTTTATTTAACTCCTTTTGTTATACAATCAGCCTGGAGTGCCTTAGGCTATAAGTACATTGTATGACATATACTTAAATACTAAGCTTAAATTAAATTTATTTATTTTAAATATTCATTAATATTTAATTTTCGACTACCACTTCATAAACAAGGCTATTATTAACACTTAACATAACAACCTGAATGTGAATTTTTCATCTCTGTACTGCATAAAAAATCTTCGATGTACCACGTGACTTGGGCGTAGCGCTATGCATTTTCTGCTAATTTGAGCTAATTCTTCAAACGTCATAAAAACATGACAATTCAAGACTCAGTTGACAAGGTAAAAGTCTCTTTTTTTACGTTCATCAGCAGCGGCTGGTAAAGTATTTTTTCTTCAAACATCAGTGAAATGTGACATTATAATGCTGGATTGACAAAGCTAAAATTCACTTCGTTACCATGGCACGTATATCACTTTACTATAATACACATTATTTCATTCTACTTCGTTTTTGACCAATCGCAAGGCTTTATTTTTTGGATTACAGCGATAATTCGATAATTTTTTATTGTCTTTTTCGACTGTTTGTATCTTCGTGACAACGCTGAAAACTAGTGTCACATGTGTCCCATTTTTTACTTTCATGTCAAATACTAATCTTTATGTTAATAAGTAGATGCTTAAATAAACAACTGTATCATGAAATAATCTTACCCAATTACATGCTCGTGCTTCTGAAATTATCTGTTGTAATACTCAAGTTGATTAAAACGCAACACTCGTGTCATTTTTTGACAAATTTCCCTCCGTTGCACGTCGGGAAATTAAAACGTCAAAAAATGACACTCGTGGTTGCTAATCAACGTTCGTATTACAAATCGATAATTTCGAAGCACTCGTGTAATTACAAGTGATAATATATCTGCCGCCTTTTTCCAAATTTAATTTTTATGACAGAAGAACTTTATGGCAACTCGTTCACAACTTTGTTTATAGTGAAGCCCTAGTAACTCCCTCCAAAGCTAAATTATTATAAAATCGTGTAACTTATTCTCTAAATAATTAAAATAATTCACGAATTTCAATATTCCTTAGATATTTTTCTATTGTCGACGTTTAAAGAAAAACTAGTATACAGGGTGTCCCATAATGCTGTTTACACGAAATATCTCCCTTATTTGAAGAGATAAAGAAATCAACCAAAAACTATTGTGTATGACTCAAAATGGACCTTCAGAAAACATCCTAAAACGCTGGTTGCATAGCAACGTTTAAGAGATCACGCCAACTTGATTAGTTTTTCAAATTGCACCCTCTGTTTTTTACGGAAATGTATTCTTCATTTCATTCTGCATACGGTAGTATGCCTTACTTAATTATCTAATGTGCATTTAGGGATTGAAAAAATATTTTTTATAAATTGTATACTTCACATTCACTAACTAAATTATTTATTCAAAAATTATAATTAGATCCGTGTCTACAAGGGAACTACTGAGGCACTTTAAAGCCCGTATAGAGTCCACAGGAGGATATTTTGAGCATTTGCTTTAAGATAAATTCAATTTATAAAAAATATTTTTTTCAACCCCTAAATGCACATTAGATAATTAAGTAAGGCATACTACCGTATGCAGAATGAAGTTAAGAATACATTTCCGTGAAAAAAAGCAGAGGGTGCAATTTGAAAAATTAATCAAGTTGGGATGATCTCTTAAACGTTGCTCTGCAACCAGCGTTTAAGGAAGTTTCCTGAAGGTTCATTTTGAGTCATTCACAATAGTTTTTGGTTGATTTATTTATCTTTTCAAATAAGGGAGATATTGCGTGTAAACAGCATTGTGGGACACCGTGTATATTATGCAGTGCTGAAGTGACTTTATACGGCTCATCTGTAGTTGCTAACCAACAGATCACCGCATATAGTATATTAAGTATTAAGAACAGTAAGGACAGTTTACCGATCGACGACAATGTTTGGCGACTGAGAGAAGCGAAGTCGCCAATATTGGAGGAGATCGGTAAACTCCTTACTGTTTGAGATGCTTATACTATTTTTTGTACTGCCATTATGAATACAAAGGTATTAACTAAGTAAATATCCCAGATATGGTAAAAAATAGATTCAAAATAATTTATTTTTGCCCTGTATATCCACCAAACATTAAGAAGGTTTTGTCGTTACCATGGATACGTTTGTAATTTTATTTTTGAATGTCACGTTATTCTTGTCGTTACCATGGATACGTGTGTAATTACTATTTTTTATTGGATATTTTTCACAGCAAATTTAAATAAAAAACATACATTTTTTAAATAGTCAAATTAAGTATTTAGAAAATAATGATTTTCACAAAAGAGACATCTAAAGATCATGCATTTATTTTATAAATTACATATAATTTACTTACCGTTCTGTTTTTGACAGAACTGAACGGTAAGTAATTACTTACCGACGCGTTTTTGCTTAGCAACCAGTAAATATAACCTACTGTTCTAAAACCAAGTATGGTAAACAATCCGAAATAGCATGGTCGTGCAAAAAAGTACTTACTTCAGCTGTTTATAATATAATATAATAATAATAATAATTGCTACAACCCATAACCTGGAAACCAGGCCCCAGAAGCTATAAGCTTGTGCGGGAGGGAGGGGGCGATTATTATTATTACGTAGGCCCTATGTGCGGCTGCAGCCGACTTACAGATGGAACAGCGCAAATCCCACATTTGTGTCACAGCTAAGGAAAACTGCAGAAAACCTTAACCAGATCTGCCGGCACCGGGAGTCGACCCCGGGCCGCCTGGGTGAAAGTCCGGCACGCCAGACATTACACTACCAAGGCTGTTATAATGTACTATTGCTGGTAGTGAGTCAGGGCCAAATTATATCAAAACAAAAAAATGCATTCTGTCAAAAGTTTATTTCTCTCAAACGTCAGAAAACATGATATTTTAAGAAAATTTACATTTCAATTCATTTTTTACGTTTGAAGATAAAATAACAAAGCTAAAGTGGCTTTTTGTGCTTTGGCAATTTTACAAACTTAGCACAAAACTAACAATGTCAGCAGAAAAAGCTTCATTTAAGCTCCTTATAAAAATAATATACTATTTCTGAAATCGTCCGTAAAGTGAACGAAAAACTCCGCAAAATGAATCAAATTAGTCTGTAAAGTAGCACTTTTACGAACTCATGTCACTTATTATAGGCAACTTGCTATAATGTTTTTCATAAATTTTACCCGATTTATCGTGTAATATATATTTACTTGTGTTTTTTCTTTTCCCTCTTACGTAAATCAAGTTTACTATTTTGCCAAGACAACTGCAACCGAAAGTGAAACATGAAAGGTTCACGTTGCTAGGTACCAAAGTAGTACTTACGTGACCAGGGCAAAAAAGTGAATTATATCTAATTTTTATGCGAAGAAACCTGTTGTTTGAAAATGCTGACGCGTTGCTAGGTGGTAACAAAGGTTCTTCCAACCAGCCACTTCATAATTTTCAGCGGCGATTTTAGTTTCAATTAATTTTTTCATTATTGTCTATTAAATATTGGGGGAGAAGGAAAAATCTAATAAAATGCACGATGTATAAGTAAACTTTTCTGCTCAGGAGACACTTTAAGGACCGAGGTGGACAGCCGAGATCCGTAAAGGTCTCCGATGGAAATAATTATTGCCTTATCTGCCAAAGCGAGCAAGTCTGATGGCGTACAGTCTATAGAATTGTCGCTTACTCTAATCAATATTTTTATATACATTTAACATTTTTATATACATCAATTTAGATTTATTTGTTATTTACATTATATAATTTGCTGTATTTCAAGTCGTACACAGCTATACCTTTACTTTTTCTGTTTGTGGGTGAATTGTTGATTGCCTACTGCACTGTTATTAAACAAATTTTGTACTTTAAATTCATAATTTTACGAATTGTACTCACAGCACTAAAGTTGATTTGTTTATCACTCATGTGGTTATTCTCCATTTTAGCGATAAGAAAAATCAACTTAGTGCCTTGGTATACATATAAGTATTTCCGTAGTGTTATAGGTACCGTAAAAGTTCTATGCATTTTGGTTCTTGAATCTGAAAACTTCACGATTAAAAAAATCACTTTAATTGTTTTTTCTATAACGTCGATTCTCATCTTGTTTAATTCGTCGGCATGCACCTGATAATCCCATATCTAACACTACTTTTTAAAGCAACAATTTTGTTTCAGGTGCTTCTACTAAAAAGGTTGTTACTTCCCTCGTAAGAACCTTAGCCTTTTCGGTGTATAGCCGCCATTTTTGTGTTTTAAAGCCTTTACTTATAAAACCATATTTTAAATAAGTCTTATTGGTTTTTAATGCCGATTTTAACATGAAGTACTTGGACAAAGACTCCCCAATTTTTACATTTTGAATTTGTTACTCAACTAGGTCAAAATAGCAGTGATACTGTGTGAACCTTCTTCTCTTTACACCAAGCCATGAAAAGTTCATACTGGTTTTTGTATAGCTTCCTTATTTTTTTTCAGGTAGAAGTTGAAAAGTGGCAACGTCAGCTGCTGCTTGAGTATCATCTGAAACATCACTTTCGTCGCTCACGTTAAAAAACGTTTCTAATAAACCACAAAAACACTATTTCGGATAACTTTTTGCTGAAAAAAAAAACAATAAATATATGTTCCTTTTTTGAAAAGATGTCGACTTATTAAAAATTTTTAGCGTACATCTTTTAGCGTAACTATGTAGTAGGTGAAAGAATTATGTATAAAACCTGTTTATTATGTTTTAAGAACTCGCCGATGGCTCGTACTTCAACTTTTTCACGCATGCGAAAAGTGGCGCTTTAGATACTCGTATAAATAACTACAGGCGCGGATTAACTGGGTGGGAACTCCCCCCCCCCAAAATGTATAAATAAGTATACATAGGATAGAAACAAATAATGTTTGGTTAATTATTATGTATTAAAACAATTATTTTTCCAAAAATTTCCCCCCGCCAAAATAATTCTCTGGATCCGCCCCTGATAACTATTATTATAATCCTAAATATATTTTATTTTCTTTACTACTAGCTTTAGAACGTAATAATATTTATCTTGTTTTTAGTCCGAGAAATGAATTTTCTTCGCCTAAAGCAATAATAAATCATCTTTCTTTCCTACTAACAAATAATAAAAACAAATGCCAATTCAAAATTATTAATTTGTTTTGAGAAATGACAGTTTCAAAGTCTATCTGTTTTTCGTTGATATTTAAAACTAAGCATTTACGTATGTTAATTTTTTTACATTATTATCAATATAAAAATGGTTATATAATAGGAATAAATGTGCTAGTGGTGAAAAAAATAATATATAAACCACGATTGAGAAAATTATTATAAATAGCACTCTTATTTCCCTTAGTAGTACGGCTCAACGATAAAAAATGTCTTTTCAGCCATGCTATATAATTAGTACTATTATTTTGGCAGTATGTCGAGAAAAATTGTTTTTAATTTTCCTCATTCATACCAAATTCGTAGTAATATGTAATTAAATTTTCCATTTTAGAACGTTCTTTAATTTTAATCTATAATTTTAATCTATCAAACACCAGTGTAAATTTCAAAAGGTCACAGAAATAGTTAAAAAGACGGAAAATTAATATTAAACCTAGAAGTATTACTTCATTATTACACGGTTACTGCATAATAGCTACATATTTACAATTTACATACACATATTTTATATTAACATTAAATATCAGTAGCAAATGCTGTAAATTACCTAATTTCACATATGTTTTTGAATTTAATAGATCTCTTTATCATTTATTTTACTTGACTTATAATCGCATTTTGTTTTTTTTATTTAATTGATTTGTCTAGTTTTTGTAGAATAAAGTACTAAATACGCTGATAATATTCTCGAACTGTTCTTTCTTGAAAAACATTCGTTTTAATTCATTCATTCAATTCATTTAATGGTCAACATGTGAAGTGCTAAATGAAATTATTAGTAGAAACTACATAAGGCCATCAAGTTTTTTAACTACAGATTAAAATCCAAGAACACTTTTACAGATAGTAAAAAGAGACAATACATTTTGCTCCACCCGGAACACTAGTATTTCTGGCTTATTCACTCTGGGCTCATGAAATAGATGTAAATAACATCTATTTAAAACAATGCAAGATTCTTGGTCGCTTATAAGTCCTGAGACCAAACTATCAAAACTCGATAACAGCAAATGATAATTTCTTTCTCGCGACTCTGGTTCCAGAAAGTGGTTCACGTAAGCTCAGTGGGAGTATACATATCATAAGCGTATAGTGTCCCATAGGCTTGCAACAAATACCATCAATACCGTTTTATACTACAACTGCCTTCTCCTTGACAGGAGGAAGAGAAAAATGAGGAAGGCGGAAGAAACGAATAGTAGAATATAACTGAGAACTCGTCGTGGTGAATAACTGGTAGTTGTCGAATACGTTTGAAACTATTTTCACCTGCCGTAGTGGTAACTATCCATAAGATCCCAGAAGATGTACTAAACCAATCAAGAACGAACACTCGGTATGACTATTGTTGTTTCTAGTAGAGATCGG
Organism: Agrypnus murinus; assembly: GCA_929113105.1. Lineage (NCBI taxonomy): Eukaryota > Metazoa > Arthropoda > Insecta > Coleoptera > Elateridae > Agrypnus > Agrypnus murinus. The sequence goes on from OV816026.1 coordinate 144,368,205, forward strand.
TTTGCATTTAATGAGATATGATTGATAGAGATGGTGGTGTGGCCAATTTAAACAGATTCTTCTTCTTAGAAAACATGTAAATGTGGGATTTTTGTTAAATACACTTTACTGATTTCCTTTAGGCCTCACCTCTACTTCCAATATCAAAAATTGAAATCATAAAAAATCAGAATGTATTTACCAACTGACTCTTGAAGATCACAAGAAGTTACACAATCCAAATAATCGATTTTGTTTAAAGGCCAGGCAAAATTCTTCGATTGACATTTTATGGTTTTCATCCTTTCCTGTGGGTTCGAATTTGTAGCTTTCTGTGTTCTTTAAAAACTAAAACAATGAAAAACCTACTAAAATCTTCTTATATTTTTATATATAGTTACTAAGGTGGTTGTTATTTAGGTCATGTTGGAATATCGGTTTTAACGGGTGCCCATTTGATTCCAAAAACAAAAGCAAAAATCTAAGACCAATACGAACTTTCTATCTCTATTCTAATCATTCGCTGTAACGAAGAGAAGTTTCCTATTTAAAATACACAGCTTTTTTGAATTCAATTCTTTTAGGTAAAATGAAAATGATACGGGGCATTCTACATCACTTCAACACTAGTTGAACGGTGCATTATTTTGTATGTACTTGAAAATCGTTGGAAAAAATAGAATGCCCCATATACCTTTTTTTTAATTAAAATCAGCATCGAAGCCCGTTTATACCATAAAATTACTTTTTAAGTTTTTCTCAACAATTTGATTGGTCAGATATATATATATATGCATGAGAATTGAAAAAGTTGTGTATTTTGAATAGGAAACTTTTCCTCGTTACAGCGAATGATTAGAATAGAAATGGGAAGTTCGTATTGGTCTTAGCATTTTTAGTTTTGTTTGAAATCAAATGGACACCCGTCAAAACCGAAATTCTAACATGACCCAAATAAGAACCACCCAAATAGTTATATTTAAGAATTTAGAGAGGCACTCTTTTTAGTAAAATTTAATTTTTTCCAAATTTTCTAAAGGTAGTAGAAAAAGTATTATGTCAGCTCAGGAGGGAAATTCATACGTTACAACGTACGTACGTTAAGTACCTGCCTAAATAATAAAAAAATCGATCAAGTTTATTGAAACTTTGCATATTATGTATATTCTAAAGAAATATGTTCGTATGTGTATATAAGCATATAATTTATTTAAAAAAACTTTTTAGTTACTTTGTTCACTTCGCTTTCTTCTCCTTATGTATTCTCCACAAAAAGAAATCAAAGCGGAATCTTAAATCAGTTATAATTAGACTGCAAAGAGATATGTATTTTCTAAGGCTTATTGTTAATCAATTTAAATAGATTTCTATGATAGATTGAATGAAAGCTTCGTTTTCACTTTTATTAATCTTATAAATGCATAATAGATTAATACTACCTATCAATTAATCAACGTATGGCCAAGTCAGTATCAGTATGTCAATCAATGTACGGCTCAATTGAAAACTGCATTACTTAAATGTAAATAAAATTATTTTATCATATGACGTTCTCTTTGAAAATCGAAGCTTTTTGTTTAAATAGAATTACGAGGTTAGACGTTATTTCTTTAAACTTACTATTTTTGTCTGTCTGTCTATCTACAACAAACTTAGATATTTATTTTTTAATAACCAATCCCGGCTCACTATTTCGCTGCATAACGTCCTTTTTATTAAATACTAATATTTAAGCCTGTCGTTGCCAGGCAGTGTTGGAGTTAGCTAATTTCTAGAGGCGTCTCTGATGATATTACCCATCAGTTGGTTAATTTTGTTGAAACTGACCCCCGGATATCGAACTCGTTCAAAATGCCATCTCCTGCCAAATGGCTATCGTAGTCTTAAAAACTGCAGCGCGAAAAGAGTATTTCACAGCCAAACTATTCTCTTATCTAGTTGCCTAGTAGCCATGAACTCTGGCGTATTCCAACTGATCTTCTTAGTAACTAATATCGTTTACCACGCATTATATGTTCTAGGTATTGCCCTTTACTTCCTTTGATGGCGACTAGCCGCTTTTTTCGTTTGTGCATGCGGTTTGGAACTTCTTCGTTAGTTATTCTTTGCATCCATGAAATATGTAGCATCCATCTGTACAGGTACATTGTGACAAAATTGTGAGGGAAAATTAATAATATTAATAATATATACGATAAAATATGTAGTACGCATCACTATCTGAAACGTATGCAGCTTATTCATGCCGGGAAAACTTGAAAAGCAGAATGAACATTGACATATCAGGATTAAGCGAAGATAGGTGACCCGGACCTGGAAAACAAAGAACAAGTAAAGGGCATATTTAATATTCAGGAGCAGCTGACCCAGAACATGCATAGATATAAAACAGCTATACTTACTTCTCTCAAATAAAGTTCAAAGTAAATCAGAACAGGAATTCGAAGAATTCTATACAAAAACACGAAGCTATGGGACTTACCAAGAGAAGCGAGATTCCATTCTGGCTTTCATATTTTCCCGGCATGAATATGTCTTCTGGACGAACCTTCTGTTTTTTAGCCATTAAGATTATTTGGAAGTCGGTAGTGCAGTCAGAGTCCTGCTTTCTTTCTGCATAGTTGGGATATGGGAGAGATAAAATGAAGAGTGGGGTGGAATCAGGGTAAGAACATGGTGCCCTAGGTTATAGTAGGAGCACCAAGAGCTGGTGTGGTCATGAACGCTAGCTTCTTGAGTAGGTCTGTTCTTCACCGGGATCGTAAAGAAGTACTGTAATGATATGAGTGCCTTACATGTATTATTAGAGTTAAAATTAGAAATGAAATAAGAGCAAAACTTAAATACCTGTTTTTTATTTTTTTTACAAGTTGTTGTCATGGAGTATTGTAATGATGCGACTAGATCATTACATTGTTTCGGGCGTGAACGAAACGGAAAGCTACCAGAGCTGTATGAACTGGTATACAAAAAATACGTTCACGGCTCTTTAGCTGCAAGACCCCTAGTATCTTTTCTTAGATTAATTCTTAGAACTATGTATCAATGTATTAGAATGTGTGACAGAACATTGATGGGTTCTTTAAATATGAATTACTATAACACGCAAAACAAACAATATATTAAGCTGAGCAATAGCATAGACACTGAGCTATAGACAAAAGCTTCAGCGATGAGTGTAGCATCCACACAATTTTAAATCTTGCTACAAATATTGATAAATTAAAATCCAAAGGTAGGTTCAATTCAATAAGATGTTCAAAAAATCTCTGCAGAAGGAAATTTTACATGTGATGCTTTTATTATTGATCGTAAGTTAAGTAAAACTCAAGGAAGATTTTTTTCCAAAAGGCGTTTGAAGATTCCGTCGAAGCAATTCACAATCCCTTGGTAAATAGAATGGAACAGCGTACACGAAATATATTTGATTCCCATAATACGTATAAATCCGTCTAGCCGGTTGGTAGAAATATTGGAGTGTTATCTGTGGTAATTATATGAGGAATTCCGAAGCGGGAGATCTAAGTTTTTGAAAATGCAATTATTACTGCTTCATCAGTAGCTGATTTTAATGGAATAGCTTCAGGTTAACGGCTAAGTTTATTAATGTTAGTTAATCAATACTTAAAATCATCTACTGTTGAAGAACTATCATAGCTTATGCTGATAGGAGCATTAACTTTTTGGATGAACAAGTAGCGTTTATCGATGCATCTTTAGCATCTTGAAAAGCTTGTTGATGAAAATACATGAAAGTAATCCTATAAAGTTTCTTAGTTATTCTTGTGTGGTTGGTAAGGATAATTCTTTTAAGATTTGAATTTTCTATGTTGAAGCAAAATTCCTGGTATGAACACGTGATATCCGCTTGGGCGCCCAATTAGCACTTATCTATGCTTAACATTAAACCACGAATGTTTAGATACTCGAAAACAACATTTAAATGGATCTTATGTTGAGAAATGTTTATAGTAATAACTAATGTATCAACTAAATAATAACAACAAAACACTCAACTTTTGTAAGATACTGTCCATAAAATTACTCCAAGTGGCTGGAGCATTCTTCAATCCGAAGGCCAAACTGTTGTAGTGAAATAATGTTGAAATAAAGGCTTTTTGGGGTCCAATTTGAAAAAAATAGTTTTATTGAGACCGTAAACTCTTTCAGAAAAGAGATTCTGGGAACTCTCCTAGAATTTAATATTCTATAATCTCCGCTCATTCTCCATGAAGCGTCTGGTTTTAGCACCATATGTATCGCAAAAGCGTAAAGCGACTGTGACATCTATATTACGCCAAAAACTTTTTGCAAATGTTTTTCTAGAAAAACATTCACAAAAATATGTACATTTTTGTGTCATTGGGGGGTCTACAGTTTTAATAGTATGCACAAACGGTTGTTTAGTTTTTGATGATTGTAGTTGTAGGGTTCACAATTTAGTGCTTGTTCACGATTCAAGCGTTGGTGATAATAGCAAATTGGGACAGAATTCATTTCGTGCATGGAAGCATGGGAGTACAGAAGCAGAAGAGTTGAATAAGTACGAAGAGATGCGAAATTCCCAAATTGCATTCGTGATGAAGGTGGTTTAAATTTGTTAAATTTGTTAAATCTGTCAACTTCTGAATATCAAAATCATCGCGAATCAGCGAAGTTATTAGTTATTATAGTTGAAATTCGCGCATGCGAAGGGCCGTAGAAGACATCTACGAGGGCTTGTTTTAAACCGAAAGCATTTTTTCAGGATTTTCTCATCATTTCCGGGTGTAAGACTCTCCATGCCAAATCTCAACCTTCTACGTCACCGGGAAGTATGAAAACTTCTGGGACAGACAGACAGACAGGCACGACATGGATTTTATATACTTAGATTGCGTCCATCATAATCGTTCAGTGTATTCAATTGTTGATTAAATTATCTTTTTAAAACTAACTCATTATATATTTTTTTAATTAATTACCGTTAAAGATTTACAGTTTGCTGCGTTCCCTTGCATTGAAATCTCTATCTAGTCTTTGTTACTTCAAGGATTTTCCGACTTATAAACAATTTCTCCATTTCTAAATATTGATAATAGAATGTATAATTAAAATTACTATAATGCTTGAGTTATAATGAGCTGTTAAAAGATTGAAACATTTTTTTCTGTTAATTTAAATCAAGATTTTTTGCACTGATTACTTATTATCTTTAAAGAAAACCTTTCACTACTTCCAGCTTCCACGTTCACATTTGAAGTTTAATTAATTTAAAAATTTGACTACCTTCATAAAACTAAACTTCTGTTCAATAAGACACAATCCGACATCTAAATATGAAAGCTTCTTATATAATGACATAGACGTGAATAGTCTCAGAAGTGAAGCTAAATAAATCTCTTTCCTAATCTTCTACTTCCTTGTTTTGATCTGCTTTAATGAAGAAATCATCTACACTAGGAATCTTATTTTATTTAACATGACAGATTCTCAGCAACTAATCTTACATTATTCGGAGGTTTATCTCTTTTAATAACAAATGACTAAATAGTTAAATCTGTGCATTTCCCAATGTTCGCGTAGTTGTACAATAATACATCAAATAATTAGTTAGTAATATACAAGGCAAACAAAGTTGAGCAATCATTGAGAAATACAAAAACATAAATATTAATAATAATTATTATTAAACTCGCGCGTAGGAATTTCAGTTATTAAAACCAACTTGGCGGCACAAATGTGTGAAGAATATATTTAAGAAGCGGAAGAAAAATGCTTCAAAATACTTTTATAGAATTATCAAGTGAATCTTATGGAATTTTAAATAGCTTGAAGTCAACGAACCGCTCTAAAAAAATGGAGATGGAAAGAAAATCGAGTTCAGCCCATCTAAATCAATTAATAATTATATAATTATTATTCATAAATAAAAAATATTAGAAAAACTAAACTGATCTTATGCATCACTGATTTATGCAATTTACTGTTAACTTCAACAGCTCAGTAAATTGCATTTCTCTGTTATTCAATTGTGTAAGTTGCCCTTCACTAGCCCAATATACAAACAAGTATTTTATATTTATTAATTCCTGTATTGACGCGTTACTTCCTATGAATCAGTACTAGGATACTTAAACACTACTTCTATATTTTTGCCTAATTATATTTATTTACAGAGAATAGCAGCCTACCCTGCTATACCCCAATGGGCCTTCATGGCCTGTGAAAGGGGACTATTTTTTTTATTTCACGCCTACACTACGGGGGAACCAACTGCTAAGGTCATCTGTCCCCCATCTAACATGCAACACGAAGACATACATCCATAGTTGAGGTGGTGGAATTTTCCAATTAGAAAAATCCCGCCGCCCCAAGTGGGATTCGAACCCACGACCCTTGGAACACGAGTGATGCACTGACACCACTCGTCTACCGCCGGCCCGAAAGGGGACTATTATTATTATTATTTATATTTATTTATATAACAAATAAAATACATACCGGGAGTACCAAAAGTCTGGAAACGGTCAAATATCTCGCGAAATACACTTCAAATTGAAAAATCGCAAAACACATGTTTAATATTTTGACGAAACCTGTTCAATTATGCTAAAAATAAAGCCTCTTTCCCCTCTTGTGGGTGGGGCGTGAGGAAACTTTAAATTATCAAATCGGAATCCCTACTTTTTATTGCAGATTCTAATTCTGCGGCAAAAAATACATAAACACTTACTTGAAAGACTTTTTTGTACTTCTCGTAGGTGGCGCTGTAATCGAAGGAAAAACAAATCTTGTACTAATTTCGAGAAATACAATTCTAATTGAAAAATCACGCATTTAATATTCTATTAAAGTTACCTATAAGGACCGTTGGCATTAGCATGGCCCGATGTGCACCACAGGGAGGTTGGTGGAGTTGATTTGGCATATCATGTAGCCCTGAAAGGGGCTGGTTAGGAAACTGCTTTGAGACTAAAAAGTTGATCGATTCTTAAAGCTAATGTTCACATTGTCCTCCATTGATCAGTTCGAATTCATGAAAACATATTTGCAATAGCAGGTATGACTTCATTTTTCAGTAAGTTCAGAGATTTCTCGCCGTTTCAATTCCAGTCGATGAAGAATGGCCCTAATTCAGTGGCGTAGCTATCAGCTATATCAATAATACAGTGGGGAGCGCTAGTGATCTTTTCTCAAAACTTATAGCTTGGTCGAAATGTTGTGGTTGAAGCTGCAATTAACTGCAAGACAATTTCTGTTAATGGGTCTCTACTGGAAATTATCTGAAAAAGACACTGATGAAAATTCCACTTCGCTACGAAATCGGCCCGATATGCTGTTTTCCAAAATGACTGCCTGGTTTTAGGAGGTTTCGGCAGTCGTTAGAGGTGTCAAGGAGCACTAGTATCCGAGACTAGCTTGTGGGCTGACCACACGGCGTTCACCCTTAGAATTGGCTGTTGTCTGCCCAATTCCAGAACTGTCTGGGCAACAGATGACGCAATCAGAATGTAATGTGTGGTACAGTTACACGCAAGTGTTTCTCGACAATGACTCTAAAACGTTGCGGAGGAATCTCTGCTAACAAGGGGATCCGTGTGGATGGTTTCATTCTTACCTGACGTCAGGGTCTTTTATGCAGCTAAGTATCCCGCTGTCTGATCTAGACGAATGGAGGAGAATCAAGTGAAGTTTATCTCAATCAGAGAGTTCGCTCGCTGACCTACGGGAAACTGCATACCATCAGGTAACGTTTCAGACATGACAGTATGGGGGTCCGACTTTGTCTGTGTAGTTCCAGTAGTCGGATTCCCAGAAATTGTTTACATACCTACGCTTAAGGGGCGTTGACGCGAAGATATATAGCCTCTTATGTTCAAGAAAACTTCACTCTAACGGGTACACACCGGGATGTTACTTCGATGGGCCCTATGAAGTACCTTCGAAACGAAGCTCTGTCAAGAGCACACCAGGCCCATAACTTGGAGATCGGGGTGGTAAAACCATTTAAAAACCATGTCCCGCCACATCTGAGGTTGGATTCGATCGGGCAATGGACCCCATAGGTTGGTGAAGAAACTTATGGAGGCATGAAAGAGGGCTGGATAGTTCTGATGTACCTAACCTAGATTAGGGAATAGTCCTATTGCCTTTCCGGTGGGCGGAGTAGACCACACGGCGCCTGCCAATAGAACTGGTGCGAGCTCTCTTATCCCAGGCTTGTATGGGTAACGGTTATTTAGTAAAAAGGCTTCTAGGTTCCCCGCCTAAGCCTCCCAGGATCAAATGTGCGGGAGAGAAGCTCTGCTAACATGAGAACCGGTGTGGGCGGATTTGATTCTTACCTGGAACTAGGTCATTTATGGTCACCGTTAGAAACCCGCTGCTTGACTGAATTCTAAGGAGGAGAATTGAAGTGAGGTTTATCTCGGCTTAGGGGAGTATACCTAGGTCATATGGAAAACTAGGTCATTTATGGTCACCGTTAGAAACCCGCTGCTTGACTGAATTCTAAGGAGGAGAATTGAAGTGAGGTTTATCTCGGCTTAGGGGAGTATACCTAGGTCATATGGAAAACCGCACGGCACCAGGTATTGTACTCTGGAAGCTATTCGTTTCACCCTATGACTCGATAGTCGAGTACTATGATCTGAAGCAGCTCTAGAACGTTGATGCGAAAAGAGGTATCATAGTCTCTCACTCTCAAGACAACTTCACCTGAATAGGGTACATATCGGGAGTCTATAACGTATAGACTTGAAAACGAAGCTCTGTCGAGGGCATACCAGACCTATAACTGGAAGATCGAGGTGGGAAACCACAAAGATCCCCAACCTAAGTTGAGGACTAAATACTCAGGGTGGGCGGTGCAGACCACACGGTGCCTGCCCATAGAGCTGGTCCGAGAAACTCCTATCCCAGGTCTGTCTGGGCAACGTTTATTAAGTAAAAAAGTTTAAGTTTCCTGCCCAGGCTTCCAGGACAAAATGTGTGGGAGAGATACTCGCAGGTGTACTCGACGATTACTCATTAACGTTGCAGAGGGAACTCTGCTGACATGAAAACCGGTGTGGGTGGATTTGATTGTCGCCTGGAATAAGGTCATTTATGGTAACCGTAAGGAACCCGCCGTTTGATTGAACTCTAAGGAGGAGAATCGAAGTGAGTTCGGGTGAGTCGAACTTAACCGTAAATCTAGCAGAACCATATGTTAAAAAAATTATTGCTACAAAAAAATAAATTTTGGACATTTAAATAGCCGATAATTATGGTATATTTTGCATTCACTCACCAGCCGGCCGTGGGCTATGGTGCACCAACTGCTTGTAATACGCTCCTTAAAAATTTCTCCTGCAAAAACTATTAAAATGTCCAGCTTGCCATTTTGCATTTAAATACAGAAATGTTCAAAGAATCTGTACAATTTTTTTCAGATTTTTAAAAATGTGACCACACCGATTGTTTTGCAATTTTAGAATATTTCGTTAAGAAAAAAATAGAAGTACGTTTGGTAGCAAAAAATTATTAGGCCGTCCAAAAAGCCCGTCTTCTTGTGAGTAATTTATAAAAAAATGTTTGTTCTAGGATAAATATTTTTCGAGATATTTATATTTCTTTAAAGACGTGCAAGCAGTGTTGACATTTTTTTTAGGTTGAATATTTCCGAAGTTCTGCGTAATATAGCAAATTGATGAATGAAAGTTATGTTCTTTAGTTGATTACTACCTCATAATTGATTTTCATCGAAATCCGTGAGATCGGCCCATTTTAGTGATCGATTTCGCATGGAATGACCCTATAGGATTTCTATGCATTTGCATGTTTTTTCTGCTTATAGCAAACATATGCAGAGTTATATTTCTACATGCTTAAGCCACATATGAATCACACATGTCAATTTGAAAGTGCATATAAATGCATTTTAGGTGTTTTTTATAAATGCATACATATTTTAGCATTTTTGAACGAGTGTGCATATTTTACCACTTTTTGAGCGTTTTACATGCTTTAATTATAAAATTTCTAATATTTTTTAAATAATTTTAGCATTTTAGACAACCAACCAAGGGCGGCTTAGTTGAGTCTAGGGGAAACCCATAATTTAAGCTTATTGTTAAATATTAGGCTTTAAAATATTTTACTGCCTTAACCATCTATGTACTTGTTAATATTTTCTAAGAAAAAGTTTCAACTAAAATTTAAATACTTACATCCTGCGGCATTGGGATAAATAGGTATTAGGAAAATCCAAAGACCCTTTGACAACTTCCTGTTCATAGAAAAATTTGCCTGTACTTTTGTTTACTAATCTTGTAATCTTTCAATTAAGACAGTTCAGAAATTGCAAACTGCATTTCAGTTTGAAATTTTAGAGTGTAAAGATGGGTAAAGAAAGACGGTCTGTGTCTGTTTCACTTCGAAGTTATGTTAAGGAATTCAGTGTTCTTACAACTGACGATAAGGTGTTGTATTGTACAGCGTGCGACGATAAAGTGACTGCAACGAAACGCTTTCAAGTTACACAACATCTGAACACGGTTCGACATCAAAAGTGTCTTGCCCTGAAATCAAAAAAACAAACATTGTTACCGGGGTACCTTAATACTTCGCGGGGTGAATCCAGCAAATCGATCGGATTTAATAAAAAACTATGTAGTGCATTAGTGGCTGCAGATATCCCGTTAAGTAAAATTAATCACTCAGCATTTCGTAATTTTCTGGAAGAAATTTCAAAAATGCCAATACCCGACGAGTCTACACTCAGGAACAATTATTTACCTCGTTTATACGAAAAGACTAAGAAATCAATTAGAAAACATGTAGCGAATAACTATATATGGGTTTCCATTGACGAATCTACTGACACTACTGGAAGGTGCGTAGAAACTTCATTTCCTTCGTTTTGTTAGTAAAATTTAACGAATTAAAGACAGCAGAGCAATTTACGAATGTTTTATTTTATATTTTGTTAGTTACATATTTAATCACAACAATATTTTTGCTTGATTAAAATACAATTTTTTTTAAATAACTGTTTTGCGCTAATTGTTTGTAACCGACTAATTATGTAGTTCGATAAAATAAAAATCAAATTTTTGTTTTCAGATACGTGGCTAACGTTATAATTGTCATTTTAAATTCGGAGAACAATCCCAAATCCTATCTATTAGCAATGGACGTTTTCAAAAGCACCAATCATTGTTCTGTGGCAAAATTGTTTAATGATTCGTGGCTATTTTGTGGACGGCATACAGTACAACAAAGTACTCCTGTTCGTCACCGACGCGGCACCGTACATAATCAAGGCTGGGGCAGGCTTACAAGTTCTGTACGAAAAAATGATCCACTTAACTTGTCTTACCCATGCAATGCATAGAGTTGCGGAAAAAGTGCGGGAAATATATCCTAACGTAAACTCTATAATTTCAGATGTAAAAAAATTGTTTGTAAAGCTCCATATCGCATACAAATATTTAGGGAAACTGCTCAAGAAGTGCCGCTCCCACCTGAGCCTGTAATAACAAGGTGGGGTGCTTGACTTTCTGCAGCAGAATATTATGCAACTTATTTTGAAATTATTAAAGCATTTGTAAATAAACTTAATAAACACGATGCACTATGCATACAAAGCGCACAGATTAATACTAAGGAGGTGAGGGCAGAATTATTGTTTGTTTTGACAAATTTTGTGCGTTTAGCTAAAGTAATTCAGAAATTAGAAAGTCAGGGAAATTCATTAGATGAATCTCTTGAGCATGTAAAATTGTTAGGTGTTTCTTTCAATAAAGTAAAAGGGCCAAAGGGTTTGACTATAAAACAAACATTTAAATCCATTATAGACAAAAATCCTGGTTTTCACTTATTTAAAAGCATAAACGATGCATTATCTGGCCAAGACATTTTAGACGAGCTGAAACATTATTCGCTTGTAGAATTAAATAATTTTAAGTATGCCCCAATTACGTCTTGCGATGTGGAACGGAGTTTCTCAAAATATAAAACAATATTTAGGGATAATAGGCATATGTTTACTTTTGAAAATTTAAAAATGTACGTCATTGTGAACTGTAACGCTCTATGTTTAGAAAATATAATTAATTAAATTATTGCATAGGATGTCTAATTAAAATAATTTCTGTAAATAAAATGTAAATAACGCTAAATAGGTGTTTTTTTAATAATGGAAGTGCATATATTTATTAAAAATTTCTAATAAACGCATATTTCATGATTTTTAAGTGCATATTTAAGTGCATATTTCACGTTTTTATAGTGCATAAGTGCATGCATATTTCAGCATTTTTAAGTGCATACAAATCCTATACCTACTTATAATAAATTTCAGAGATCGCTTATCTCTGTTTGCAGGAATTAGTCATGGTACATTATTTCAAAATATTGGAAAATTAAAAACATGATCTGTAATTAATTACAATCCAACACAAAGTTAGTGCAAATTTTTAGTTGAACTTATTTTGTGGTACATATTTGAAGTGGCAGTTTAGAAATTAAGGCGCCGCTAAGGGAAAAATAAATAGTATCCAATGAACACAAAAAACAGTAATTTTATTCGACACCTTTAAATAAAATGACTTTTATTTTGACTGCTTGACGTTTCTAAGAATCAAAGTTAACGTTTACTCACTAGTGAGTAAAAAGAAACTTCTATTTACTAGTGAGTAAGCGCGAATACTAGCTGCAATTAATAGTACACAATAGCAACCAATCTCCAGCCTACAATGCATAATATTAAAATTCAGTCACCAGGCTAGGAGTGTCAAATGTATTACTATCGAAATTTAACATTTGAAATTAAATACTGAGGTGTTGGACAGGCGCGGTCGCAGCCCAAGATTTGGGGGGGGGTCATCTTGGTTTAAATACATTTTTAAGGGCCGAGTTTATCAATAAAACGAGTAAAGCATATAGGAATATTTTTTAATAAAACAAGATTAGTTAACAAAAATCTCAATCTTAATCACAAACTAAAAGGAAGCCTTCTACTGGTTATTAAGAATGTTTTGCTTTTTAATTGCTGAGGTTTAAGAAGAAATATGTGTAAATTATTTATTTGGGGGGGTCATAACCCCTGTGACCCCCCCCTCTAGGACCGCGCCTGGTGTTGGATAAATCCTTGTATGTGAACAAAGAGCTTTTATCTACTCGGGGAAATGAACACACGCGGCTTTCGTCTTGTGTGTTATTAAACTTTTTCCATCGTGCATCAAAAGCTCTTCTTTTTCACTTGTGCCAGTCGAGATTAATTCAAATCTAAAAAAGTACTTGATTGTAAATAAATGGGAGGATATAATTATGTGTGTATTAATTTAAGACTTCATTAAAGGGAATTTATATTCTTGACAGAATAATTATGTAGGAGTACAATGTGTTTTGTGTTGTAATTACAATTAGTTAGTATCATCATTTACAGTAGAATTTTTAATTTTAAAATAATCACAATAATCATCTTTGTTGAGACATTATCCTCTAGTGGTTACTTTTCTGTTTAATACATGCAATCAGAACTGTGATCAAAGCTTCATAAATAATTAAAATTAATTATCAAGAAATGATTAAAATATAATTTCTAAGTACAACGTTAATTATTTAAGTAAATATAACTTTTAAATTATAATTAAAAGGGAAGGTGTTATTGTTGCATGACGATATTATAGCTTAATAAAACCATGACTCGTGTTTAATTTTTACAAACCAGTGAATGCAAAAGTATTTCTTTTCCTTTAAGTTAAACATCAGTTTTAACCTTCCTTTTTATTTCTTTCTATTAAACCTCATTACTACTTGAGAAATTAAACAAATAAAAAAAAAAATGTCAAATGCGCTCAATTATACTTCGTTCCATTCTATTTCCCTTTACGGTGAACATTTAAAACCGCTTTTCTTTTAAAGTGCCAAACTTGTAATCATTTATTGTAGTTCACGCCGATTAATTACAATAAAACGGGTGACAGTGCGCGAAAAACCCACGGTATGTAATATTGTACACATACCTTTATATCATATTTATGTGTTGTTGGGCCTTGAAAAGTGAACAACTTATAGTTTCAAAATATCAGTGAAAGTATGCTCTAAACGTGTTTTTGTTATTATTATGATTACGAAACTTTCCGTGGAGATGACAGATATAACAATAGGCAAATTAAAGAGAGTGATGCACTCAAGATTGTTTTCGGAAAAACTGCTATAACATTTAGTGTTGCGGAAATGCTAAAGCGGAGGTAAATTAGGTAACTTAATTATTTTGTGCAGTTGTATTGTTTTAAAATAAACAAAATTAGAATTGTTGTGTACACATACACTTTTTTTCATTAAGGAAGAATCTTGATACCGAAAACCACGCAATTAGGAACTGGGGAAAAACCTTAAAAATACAAAGCAGTAATTGTTATTTTTGGTATTTTAATGCAAGTCATGTCATACAAGAATGAATCTACAGATGATGTTAACTGATTATTAAATTGTCTATACTAAATCATTTCAACAAATGCTAAAACTACAAAATCATAACACAATTTAGAAAAAGTAAACTGAAAGTCTATAGAACAGTTCTGTATTCCCTATAAAAAAGGATAAGTAAAATGTTTATAACTATGTTGGCATTTGCCGTAGTTGGGTATATTTCCGGCGTTTTGTAATGTTTGTACACAATAAACCGCTTTGTCAATAACACATTATAAAATTAAATTATTATATTTACAAACGCAACTCAACAATTAGCAAGATGTTAGTTACTTGCATAAGAATGTAATTTATATATTTTCAACTTATCTTAAATAATTGTTTCAGTTTTTTCGTTTTCTTTTCAGATTGCTTTCCTCATAGCATTCGGTTTTGAACTACTATGGATTTTAGAATCTGAAGCGCCTTTACCAACAGCAGCAGTGTTACTTTGTGCTGGTTACTTTACACTTGCTCTCTTTGCTGCAATTCTAGTTCATGGATTAGCTACGGTAAGAAATTTATTTAAAGACTAGATTTAGGTATATCAGTTTGTATCACAAAGAAATACCAATGCATATGGAAAGTACTAATATTAGTTTAAGTATTTCTACACCATAGATTTAGAGATACCTCTCAATCTGCACTGAACTACTACTTGATAGATTCCCTGTTTTTGTTACGATGTATTAGATCTCGATATCAGTGAGTATAATTTTTAATATTTGTAGAAAACCGTATGCAGATGGTGTTTCAAATTCCGTGCCCATATTATGTACTACGTTTTAAACAAAAGTAAAACACAACTTAATAAAAAAGACATACATGAACACTTAATAAGAAAGCACATAGCAGAAACAGAGATGCAATCCTTCTGTGATTCAATTTACATACATATTAGGGTGGCCGTTATTTTGCAAAAGTTAAATTTTTTAGGTCCCCCCCTCTTAAAGATGTTATCAGATAAAACAGTTGCACCACTAGAAGTGCACCAAATCCACGTTAAATCCTATTTAAACTTTAACCTCCCAGTGGTACTGGTTAATATTGACCAAATGGGCTGAAATATGCACAGCTCATTTTTTGACATTTCAAAGAGTTCTAAGGGGGAAACCTAAAAAATTTTAACTTTTGCAAAATAACGGCCACCCTAATACATATGTGTGTATTTCGAATTAATACAGTTAGAATTGAACTAATTATATACCCTACTTTTTTTCAGTTTGATTAGCAATCAGAACATATACAGTGCGCGTCTAAAGTCCGTTCCCCCACTACTAATTTTTGAACCACCTGGTATATCGCAACGAAATTTGGAGGGCTTAAACAGGAGATAAGAACCTAATCTTTTATGGAAAAATGACAGCTAAAAGTTTCAAAATGGCGGCTGAGCGCCCTCTTGAATTTCTTTTTTAAATAGAACACCCTGTATATTATTCCGTTTTCGAAATCTGCTCATAATTCTTAACATTTTTCTCTAATACACTTTACTTCTAAATTTAATTGATTTCGAAATATTAACGTTTGAAAAGTGACATTCCGGTTTAAAATGAAGTATGGATTTTGCGAGGGATTTTGGTCACTTCCGGTAAAACATTTTTCTAACTAAATTTTATTTGACAGCTAACAGTTAAGTTTGACAGTAAACAAGATGTAAGATACCCCAACAACGATTTTTGTTTTCAATGCAAACTTGATTGATAGCAGAATTCGTGTCTTTGTTGGATTTGAAATTAATTAAAATGTCACTTTTCAAACGTTAATATTTCAAAATCAATTAAATTTAGAAGTAAAGTGTATTAGAGAAAAATGTTAAGAATTATGAGCAGACTTCGAAAACGGAATAATATACAGGGTGTTCTATTTAAAAAAGTAATTCAAGAGGGCGCTCAGCCGCCATTTTGAAACTTTTGGCTGTCATTTTTCCATAAAAAATTAGGTTCTTATCTCCTGTTTAAGCCCTCCAAATTTCGTTGCGATATACCAGGTGGTTCAAAAATTAGTAGGGGGGGAACGGACTTTAGACGCGAACTGTATAAATAGTTCTATAAGATAATTTTATGTCTATTATAAATGTCTTGTTACGGAAGCCTCCAATGATGCCACCGCAGATACTTCACTTTATATTACATAGAAGTTGCTGACACTATTTACACTATTTACAATACCTGCAATGCACTCTTGTTCACAAGTACCGCAAGACATACACGAACACTAACACTAGTTTGCCAAATCCTGTGGCCATTTACGCTTAAGACGTCGGTGATGTGGCTCCCTGGTAAGTGAATCTAATAGTTCATTTGGGTGGGCTACAAGTCTATCTTTTTGCTTTATTGCTCTTTCAGCAATGACTTCAGTGACAAATGGGATTTTGAGGTCGTTGTGTATTGTACGGTTTGAGACATACCACGGCGCGTCAGTAATTGTCCTTAACGCTTTGGACTGAAACCTCTGTATAATATCAATATTAGATTTGCACGAAGATCCCCATAATTGTATGCCATATGTTCAAATTTGCTTTGTAAAGTAAAAGTTTGTTCTCTAGGGACAGTATTGAATTTCTTCCTATAAGCCATTGCATCTTTTTTGTCTTCAAGTCCATTTCTTTCCGTTTTTTCTTGATATGACATTTCCAGGTCAGTTTAGAATCCATATGTAGGCAGATACTTCTTTCAGATACTTGAGGAATTTGTGTATTGTTGAGTGTTACTGTAGGACATGATGAGCGTTTTAATGTAAATGTTACATGAGTAGATTTCTGTTCATTTACTTTGATTCTCCATTTTTGTAGCCATACTTCAATTAGATTTAGATGATTTTGCAGATACTGGCTTGCACTTATTGGATTTTCATCAATGGAGAGTATTGCAGTGTCATCTGCAAAAGTACACGTGTGAGTTTCTTGGGTGCTAGGGAAGTCAGATGTATAAAGGAGGTATAACATGGGCCCGAGTATGCTTCCTTGGCACCCCTGACCTTATCAGATAGATTTGTGAAGTGTCTTCTTTATACTTAGTTTGAAAGTAACGGCCCGACAAATATGTTTGAAATAGTTGATAGTATTGATGTGGGAAGTTTGTTTTGATCTTATGAAGAAGACCTCTATGCCAGACCTTGCCAAAGGCCTGGCTAACATCGAGAGATACCACTGTGCAATACTTTTTTTTATCAAAAGCAGTTCTTATTAGGTTTACTATGCGGTGACACTGTTGAATGGTGGAATGTAGTTCTCTAAACCCAAATTGATGATAAGGTAACCAGTTATTTAGCATGTCATTTTCCTTTATTCTTTTATACAACAGTTTTTCTAGGAATTTAGAAATTACAGGTAGGAGACTGATGGGTCGATACGAGGTCACTTCGGAAGGTGGTTTTCCTGGTTTAGGGATAAGGATAACTTGTGCAAATTTTAATTGTTTAGGCCAGTACGTTAACCTTAGGACTGAGTTGAATATTACAGTAAGTAGTGTTATGCCTTTTCTAGGCAATTCCTTTAACACTTCTGCTGTTATCAAGTCATACCCTGGTGTCTTATTGTTTCGTAGGCGTTTGATTTATTTGCGAATTTCAGCAGGAGAAAACGCAGTGATTGGCGGAGATAATTGCAAAGGGGCTTGTAGAAAGTCTTCTACGCTATCATCTTGTTGATCATAGTGCGGCTGGAATACTTGAGATAGATGCCGTGCAAACAGCTCTGCCTTTTCATGGTCGGTTTTAGCCCATGATCCTGTTTCATTACGTAGTGGGGAGGTGAAGTATTGAGCCTTGTTGATGCCCTTTGTAGCTTTCCATAGAGAGTTATCATTTCTATTAAGGTTTTCTGCACAGGTTTTGAAGGACTCATTTCTTATTTCCTTTATTTTTGATTTTAACTGATTAGTTAATCTGTTATATTCTGTTCGATCTGCTGGATTAAGAGACCTTTGCCATTGTTTTCTGGCTCGCCTTTTCTTTGCAACCAGTCTTTTAACCTCCAAAGGAATATTTGTATTTTCTGGTGCTAGATTTTTTAGGATTCTAGGAGTTGCATGCCATGCTGCATTTTGAATTGTGGATGTAAGGTGGTTTGTTGCTATTTCAAGCTCTTCTGCTGTTTTGATTCTCAGATTGAGTTGTAAGTTGTCGTTTATATAATCCCGAAATAAGTCCCATTTCGTTCTTCTGTTGCTTAATCGGGGTTTTGGCATTCTTGAGATTTTTGTTGCGCTGATAGTGGCAATTACAGGCGTATGATCAGAAGAAAGATCATAATTTCATTTGACATCTATATAATTTCGCGAAATCCCCTTACAAATGTAGAAATCTAGATCAGGAATCTTGCCCGGATCGGTTGGCCAGTACCCTACTTTTTTGAAAAAGTATTCTGCATTTACACTTTTTGTACTCACCTTATCGCAATTATTGTAAAATAATTAGTTAATCTTCTATAGTTACCATATTTGTTTGAGAGCAGTAATTGTTATGCAACCAATAAAAGGTTTTGACTTGTTAAAATTGTAAAATTTATATACTGTATCTTTTCTGTGTGGCAGTTTCCTTGGAATACATTGAATGGCATGTATGTGAGATGTCAACAGGCGGTGTGTACTTGTGACACGGATATTAGTGAATTGGAGAATCAAGAGATATTCACAGTATGTGATTCTTAAAATAATAATTCGTCCATAATTGCATCATAAATTGCCACAATTGTAGATTTACAGCCAGCCAGCATTGTGATTAGAAGAAGTAAAAGCACAGCTCGAATTAGCTGAAATCAGTAATCCTCAATCATTTTTTAGCTGCTCTAGACAAGTCAACTTTATTACTATAGTCTGACAATTAAATGAAGAAATTAATCATCTGTGTGATCCACCACCTACAAAAATAATACAGACCGGGAAGCAGACCCACTATGGAGCTTAACAGATTTGAAGCGAAATGTTTATTACAGAACCATTAACGGCTTTTTAAATACCCAAAAATTAATTTCTAGATTATATAAATTTTTGAAATTATGGATTCTGCTAGCTTTAAAAAATCTAGCAGCACCCACTAAAAAAAACGTTGCTTAACAGCTTTGAAACGAAATGTTTAGTACAGAACAATTACAAGCTCTTTAAAGGCTATTTAAATACCCAAACATTAATTCATATGCTTTTTTTTAAATTGCGGGTTCTGACCAGCTTTCCAAAAAGTTAGCAGTACCGACACCACAAAACAAAATGGACCTTAACTGCCTTCAAAACGAAATTTTTATTACAGAATAATTAAAGGCTCTTTAAAGTATTTTTAAATACCTAAAAATTAATTCCTAGACTCTATTATTTTTTTCAAATTGCGAGTCCTGCTAGCTGTAAAAACTTAGCAGCACCCAGTAAAGAAAACGCAACTTAAAAATCTTGAAACGAAATGTTTATTAAGGAATAAGGAATGCACCTTTAATGACTATTTAAATGCACAAACAATATTTATTTTTTAAATTACAGGCTACGGTAACTTTAGTTAAAAAATGAAGCGTAAGAGCCTTGAAATGAAATGTTTACTACATAACAAGCAAAGGGTACTTTCTACAAGTTCTACAAGTTCTTATTAATATTAAATAAATTATTTCCTACCGACATCGCTTTCTGAGAAATTCCAAACAAAAAAATAGTCTTTCCAATATTTGTGAGAATACTATAGTCCAGTGGTGGCGAACCTATGACCCGCGGGTCAGAGACTGATCCACGAATGCTTTTTAAGTGACCCACATGTTGATTTTTATAAACTTATTTTTATCATAAAAGAGAAAACAATCAATAGAAAATATTCAAAAGATTAAAGTATAAATATCTAATGTCGAATTTATAAAAAATATATTTCCAAGTGGACGTTTGTTAACTGATTTTCTATCGTATCACTGCACATCTGTATGACTGTTGACAGTCGGTCATAAACTTGGCGCTCACATTCGTTGCATCGTAGAACAGGGCTGTACCAGTCGCAATGTTGAACTAAAAGGGAGCCTTGGCGTACGCGTCTAGAAGTGTTTAAGGTCCAAGTGTGCCCAAAAAAATTTTAACGGTACATTCAAAAATTCTAAACAAAATCACAGTGGATTTACTTATATTGTAAATAACTATACCAAATTAAAAAAAAATCATTACAAAGAGACCATTTAGACACCCCAATACGGTGCATAAATCTTAACCGCATGATCAATAATCGTTGTTTCTTCCATAAATAATATAATAATCTAATAAATTTAGTTTTAAATTAATACTCTAGGAATATTAAAACTTGCTTACCTAACTTGCTTTGATAAACGATGTTTATTAATTAAATTATTTCACATTTTTTACGTGAAAAATTAATTTTAGAGAACCTGTACATTCAAAGTTAAAAAAATACCCATTAGATTTCATAGTATTTGAACTATTTTCCAAAAATTTTGAGAAAATCGTATGTCTAAACATGTGAAATAATTTAATTAAAAAGTTTTTTCCAAAACAAGTTAGGTGAGCAAGTTTTTAACATTCCTAGAGTATTAAATTAAAACCAAAGTTATCACATTATTAAATTATTTATGAAAAAGCAACGCACGTTTTTCTGGGTACACTTGGACTTAATAACTTTATTATTATTTTTTGCAAAAATGCAAAATACATCTCGGAGCACGCAGAGAACACGTGATAGACACGCTGTAATTTAACTGATAACTGATAAGAGAAACGGCAGGTGAGCTTGAAGGATTCAGTAGGGCCCCTTTTTAATTATAATTAAGAAGAGAAGTAAAATCAGCAATAAAAATGAACATCTGTTGCCCCTATCCATAGTCATATCGTGCGTCATGACATTTTTAACAACGTCTAACATTTTTAACAGTTTAGTTAATATAGGAATGTTGCTTGGAATCTGATCTCATCGTATCTGTTAACACAAGTGTTGATAGTTGGTCGGTCAGGCACATTGGTCAAAGTGATAACAGAACAAAGAAGAACCATATGACGAATATTTCTAATGCAAAGAGCCGAGGCTCTGTCAAAGCCACAAATCTGACATAAAAAGCATATGAGATACTACAAGTGTAGTAACAACAATCTTGCAAAGTGTAGATCTAGATAGATACATATATTATTATTCGTCAAACGGCAATTTCTATTTTATAAATAAAATATTTTTAAATTTTTATCTTACATTAATAAATATAAATATACATAAAATGCACTTAAAACCTTTTTTAAATAACATCTTGTATATTGTTAAATTGCATTATTATTACTTTTATTATTACACTCAAAATGTGCACCAATATAGTATGATTCTGAACAAAATATAACACAGTTAAATGTCTGATTATGAGTTACGTTATTAAATAAAAATCCTTTTTAAAATGTACTTGACTATTTCATTCATAACTTTATGCACAGATGCATTATAATTAGACTATTATTGCTAGATTTATCTAAACATAACTGTCTCTTTATGCCCGAAGGGCCTCTTTATGATCCGACGGGCAATAATGAAACGTCAAATAAAAGTCAGAGCTGTATTTGTAGAACTTGATTGATTCTTAATATAATTTGTAAACTTATCACCAATGAGAATATAATTCACGTGTCACATGGTACATTTTTTATTAATTTCATTGGTGAAAGTACAAAAACAAACTCGCAGAATAGGCTATCAAATCGATGATAATTCTATCACCGCATGTTGACTGTCACCTGTTTTTAATAAATAAAATTGTTTACTGTCAAAGTGACAGAAAGTTTCAGTGTTTATTCTCTTTCAACGTTCATTATATTCTCTCACCAAATATAACACGTGTTATGATTAATCAACGATGATACCACTCGTTAAAACCTTTAGAAAATTGAACTCGTGCTTCGCACTCGGTCAATTTTCGTCGGTTTTAACTCGGGCTATCACCGATGATAATCATAACACTAGTTATATTATCCCCGAAAATAAGCTGCAATTAAGTATTTTAGATAGTAACTATAGTAACGTACTTTGTATATAAGCACATAAGTATACGTACAGTGGTTTGATGTAACCTACGTACTCATTTAATTATATTTTTTACACAATAATAGATTTGAGATAAAAACAATCTGTGCATAAAATAGTGTATGCATTTCGGGCATAACTTGCTTTTATGGCCCTACAGCCTTTTCCTAGCCCTCGGCTAACGCCTCGGGCTAGAAATAACGCTTCTGGCAATAAAAGCTTCTTTATGCCCTTAATACATAAATAACTATTATGAACCAATAAGAATACGCACTTTTCCTTAGATACCACGTCTTCCAACAGTTATATTGCGGTAACCATGACAAATCGATTATACGAACCTTTGTATAATCTCTGTAATACAAACCTTTGAGTATTCACCCGCATGAAATTCAATCCTTAAATTTTAAGATATCCATGAAAACTCCATAACAGTCAAATAATTTATTAGTAAACAACGCAATGATCCACAAACCTCATCAGACTCTATTCACAATGTCTACAATAATTGTACGTTCAATATAAATAATAAATAAAAGTTGTTAGTATATTTTTTATTCATGAAATAGTCTACCTGTATACAACTCGATGATCTAAAACACTCGAAACTCTACATATTGCCTAATAAAACACCACTCGACGTTCCGTCTCGTGGTGTTTCAGGCAATATGTCTCGTATAATCGAGTATTTTCGATCGTCTTGTTGTATAATATATGATAATTGATAATTGTGTCTACTGTGATTTGTTAATTATGATGATACATCTGGTATCATAAAACCTGCATGTAATTTTACTTCAACCAATTGCAACAATCAGAAGTCATTCTTTGACCTATATTTATACGCTAATAATAAAATGTGCAGTTTTGAAGCTAATACTATGTGTACCGAGATCTATGCAATAAATACAAGAAGGAGGTCGACCTTGAACTTAATACATGTATTTGTAATATCAGAAAGTATTTATTCGTCACACCAAACACAAATATTTATTGCACAAAAATATATACAAATTAAATGTTCGTGTATGCATGTAATAAGATATGGTTAATATTAGTTATATAAACAACTATTCCTCAATATCCATAAAAGACTCGTTCATAAATAGATCAAATCCATTCTATATTATATGTTACTCGTTTGAGGCTCGCCTTGTAAGTCATCATCGGCCGTATAGGATGATATCTCTTGTCCTCAGATGTAAATAAAATGTAAATAAATATAAATCAGATAAAAATAACGAATAGCAGCCGTTATTTTTCCTTTTGCGTACACATGTAAATTCAAATCCAAAACGAAATTTTACCAACACTGTATATGTAATTTAGTTCGAAATTTTCACTAGTTTCCATTGATTTTTATCTTTTTTTGTATTTTCTAATAAAAAGTTCAAAATCTATTTAACAACCTGTTGGTAATGGTAGATTTCGAAGAGTATCCTGTGAGTGGATTTAATTCTTATTTAATTCTTATATAATTCTTAGAACGAAGCGTTTTGAAAACTACATCCGTTTATCCCTGACTCACCACCAGCGGCATATAAGATACTTTATCTGCCGCTACGAGCTACAGCTAAAACACTTTTTGTGCAACCGTACAGAGTGCGTACGCAATACAGGACGCGAAATCCAATTTCGCGGTCGTTGCTAAGGGTAACGGTCGCAAAGTAATTTAGTACCAGTATTTCAGTTTTATGATCTTTTACAAAACTAATTGTTTTATTTACACTCTAAAAAATTACCGGTAAATTTACCCTAAAAAATGGAGGCAACTATGTTACCTCCATTTTTTAGGGTAAATTTACTTCAAAGTGTAATTTTTATAGGAAGTGGGAAATTACAATATTAGGTTAAATTTGAATTGTAAAGCATCCTTTTTAAATAAATTTACAGATTAAAATTATAATCTTAATGTAATTTTACATTTTAACATTAAAACACCTGTGTAAAGTTACATGACAAAGTTAATATTTCATGGCAATAGTACTTTTCAGGGTTAAAATACAAATGTGAAAATACTTCTTGAATGTAACGATGACTTGCGAAAGTACTTGCAAATTTAATCGTTCCTCTGAATATTATTTACACTGGTAAATGGGTTGTATGAAACAAAATAAAATCAAAGTAATTTTTATTGAACATATGTACTTATATAAAATATAAGACATTAACAGAACTTCTTTTAAGGGGCTTTCAGAAATATTTGGTCTCTCAAAGACATTCAGATAAAGTTTCGATTCCACCTAGAAAATTTAAAAATTATAAATTATATAAACAATTATACACGAGTACCTTTCTCAATTACAGTTATGCTAGTTTATTTCGAATTCTTCAATTTTTGATTCATCCTACAAAAACATTGAATTAAATATTTTTATTTTATTGGTTTAAATTTGTAATTTTAACATATACTTACCGATTATTTTTTAACGTCTACTATAAAATAAAATTCTTCCCAGCTTGGGTCATACGTGTAAATATTTGCCTTTAATAGATCTGCACTACACTACAACGAAAAACAAAATATTAATGAGCAATGAACACTTCGTTCGATATCGATAGGGTAGGCCTCGCCGATTGCGAAACCTGTAACAAGAAATCATCCGACCATTCCCCAAAAGCCCAATTTGGACTGTTCATAATGGGTTTCTGAATTCTTTCACGAAACGAAGGTCACCACTCATCAACAAACAAGTGCAATCAGCGAAATAGTATCTCATCGGTTAAAAACATATTAAGGGTAAAATTACACTATACTTGTTAAAGTTCATCTTATCTTTAATATTACACTAAAAATGAATCAAGTTATTGAGTAATAATAAATTTCCAAGGAAAAGTTTCCTGAGTTATGTAAATTTACATTATGGATAGTGATTTTAACCAGTTAAATGTAGTAGAATTACTTATATTTGTGTAATTTTACACAATTAAAGAACATTTTACCACAAATAGTAAACTATTAACGTATAGGTAAAGTTAAATTTTAGAGTAAAACTACCGCAAATAAGAGAGGAATGTTAACTCTTTCCCAAGGTAAATTTCAACTCATTTTTTACAGTGCATGTTATTTCCATAGAAACGCTGCAACATGAAAGCCGCCTTTTTATTTTACAATGAATTAAGCTGTTGGTTTTTCAAAGCAATGAAATTTATAATTAGTACATATTTTTTTACAGTTGCAAAAAAATGTTGTGTATACGTTGCCCGTGAAATTCTTTAATGTCCTCGAGATTGTCCTGCCTCGCCGCAAACGGCTTCGGGGACAATAATTAATCTCTCGGTACGTTAAACAGAGATTTCTCGTCCTTGGTAATTGGTATTCAAATAACTATTATCTGCCGGGGCCGATAAACATAAAAAAGACAGACTATTACCTTGTCAATTGTGTTTTAAAACGTCATGTCTTTTTGGCGTTTGAAAATAAACTAGTTTAAGTTTGTCTAGTGATTAGTCTTTTTGTGTTTTAATTAGTTTTAGTCTGTTTTAGCCGTTATTTACCTTATATATTCTTTTGCTATTAAACAATTCACACGAAACCAGAATTTTAATTAAAAGATTGCTACATTATACCTAGTACGTCTTACTTCCATTTTTCATAAATGTCTTTCTATTTCTTCCTGAAGATGGCCATCGGTGGTGAAAAAGTCATTTAAATCTTGTGAAAACTTTATCGGCTTGCTCATAAAGTATATACCCTTCAATTTCCTTATAAAGCAATTCTCTAAATTTATTTTCGTTTTCCTCGGCTTTATGTAAATTGAGAAAGCAGAAGCAACTAAATATATTGGCTAATTGCAATTTTTTATTCTCGAGTTTTTGTACATTTCTTTAATGCAATGAAGTTGTTCAACAAATAAAGCAGAGCAGGTAAAATGCTAAAACAGCAGCATGTTTGATGATAATCATGATGATATACTATATCATACGGGAAACATGTATTTTAAAACATCTATACTTTCATGATTTTAAACATTGATATTGAAATACACTTCTTGTAAATATTTTAATAGCTTTTATTGCTTTTTAACCTTCTAAATATAGCACAGGTACAATAGTACAATAATAAAATTTGGCGTTCCACTACAATTAATTGTTAACGAGTATGTTTATTGTTTACATGTTACCTTGGATCTATAAATACTCAATTATTCTATAATCAATTATATACCAAGACCTGAAATTTCCACAGTCATTGCTAAGGTATTCTTAAAGATCATGCTTTGTTCTATTGAATTACATAATGCTTCACTCTGATAAACTTGCTTCACTGTTAAACGTTTTGTATATGCTCGTTTGGAACCAAAAAGAAAATCATTAAATTGTATTGAGTCTTTGCGTGATTACTAAAGTAAGGCGTGGAAGTTTCTCACAAGGTGATAACTCGGATAAGAAGAAATCGATGGTCGTGGGTTCTTAAGCTACTATAGCTCTCAAAAGAATATATAAATACCGGGTCACCGACCCAATCGCTAAACAAGAAGATTCTTTAACGGCTCTACACTACCGGAGCCAGACGGTATAGATAAGTATGAAGTAATTTACCAAATCTCGCATAAACTAATCGTAGACCTCTGCTATAGCTTTCAGAAAGACCAGATAAAAGAATTGATGGCGCTGACTATGTGGTGGCTCGAAGGCTGTAGCCCTCAATAAAATAATGTAGTGGGGGCTGAGCCCTCATTAACATGGTTAATATATTTTAGGAAATAAAAATTGGATGGTTATGATATATTTTTTTGCATAAAAGACAATATTTAGAGTTCATTTTTACAGTTAAATATTTGATGACCATACCTATACTGCAGTCCTAAGCCCAAAGGACGTATCTCAAGAATAGTTAAGGTTCGATTCCAACTGACAGATTTATTAAAATTTATTTTTTTACAAAACACCATTGAAAATACAATTGTTCTATTCGAAAATGTATTCTTGTATAATTTTAATAAATTGCACATAGTTTTATTTTTTGTTTAATTCTCATGTGACTGGTAGTTTTGCAAATTTTTTTGTTTTACTGCTTATTACAATTTTTCGCATTTTCTGATGCATTTTACTAACCTGTTTAATTTGATAAGTTAAATGCTCAAGGTATGTAGTAATTTAATCAGGAGTGCGATGCATGCCATTTTCCTGGAAACAAGATATCACACATTCAATAATTTTCGTTAATTAAGTATTTACTATTTCTACTTAACCTGTTTTTAATCGTGTGGAAAAATGTAGATCAGAATTATAATTTTGAAATGCAATTTATTAAAATAATATATAGCAAGATTCAAACCTGGGACGGCAGCGGCGTATTATCACCCCGCTCCGGCTAACTGAACAATTTTTCTTTAAAAAAGTACTAAATGTATTTCTTTTTTCATTTTCGGAGTATGAGAACCGTTTGAACTAATAAGCAACATTTTATTTACTTAGGGAGATCTTACAGACGATTGTTTAAAAGTTCAGCTGAATTTCTAAATTTTATTTGAGTATTTTCATTTTTTACGTTTAATTGTTATTGTATGTAAAAGTTTAGTTAAATAAATCATTTGGAAATACTTATATATCTAGACCGTGTTTAGTACGAGTTGTAAAACTGTAAACTGGACAGCCTTCATTAAAATTTTAAAAAATCGGCGCCTATTTCGGACATTCTTTGCTATCGGTTGGTTTTGCAATTATTAACTGTACTAAATTTGTTAGAACTCGGCGTCGGCGTGGCACTAGGATAGACACGGGAAGGGGTAAAGCGAAATAAATCTTTCTCGTCTTGAGAATACACTATCATATTTTCTCAACGGAAATAACATCTGCAACAATTTATTCCGTACAAGAGTAACTCTTTTTCCTCACAAGACTACTACATAATCAAGAAGAAACTAAATAAGTTCAGTATGAATCTTCATCGATTCATATACTAGACAATTAGTGTAAGCATTTGTTTAAATGAAAATTAAAAACGGTTATGATCTATTTAATTTGAACAAATTGCAGATTTCATTTCGAATAATGATTTAGGTTTGTTTCAAAACTATAATATTCACAACAAGAATGTACAGTAACAACCATATCTTTACTTTGAGAGGTTTTTAATTTTCTGTTATAGAATTCAATTGTTTTAACATGAACATTCTCTTTTTTCATGATGAATATTGTTGCTTGGACTGAAAAAAGTTCTTGAGAATATATTTTTCTGTTTCAAAAAAATAGTGGTTATTTAATTTGAATAAAATTTTTCAATCTGAACATTTACTTGTTCAATACGAATAAACTTAATGAATAAATATAAATACTATTTTTGAGAAATTAATTTTATGTGTGTGTTTGCTTCATAATCCAAGGGTCGCAGGTTCGATCCCCGGCGGAGCTGGTAATTTTTCATAGCGGAAAAAAATTAATAACACTCTGATAGGAAGTAAAACTGTAGGTCCCATGTCAATGCGATGTTTGGCACGATAGAAATCCCTACTGGGGGTGGAATTCCCCCAGTTTCGGCTAAACTCTAGTAGGGTCGGCCAAAAATAAATAAAAAATAAATAGTGCAGGTACACGTTCAACTTGGAATGTTTGTCGAGCTATTAGTGTACAACTTGTTACATTCTTATTTGTTGAAATTGATAATGCCAGCACTTTATTTTTTATAATTATATTAATTTTCTTGTTCTGTTAATAAAACTGCTCTTTCTCGAGTTAACCTGTCACTTTTTTTAGGTTCATTTTCTCAGCAAGTTTCTATGGCAGTTAGCTTTAGCGTTCATTAGATTTTAGAAATGATAACCTTTATAATTAGCCGTCATGTACGTATTCTAAAAGATTAACATCTGTCAAGACCATTTTCAAATCCGTAGACATGTAGTAGGTACTACATAAGTTATATTATACAAATAAATCTTATCTGAAATGTTTTAATTTGCTATTTTAACATCTGCTATCTGCTGCTTTCTTGTTCGCTCCAATTTCTTCGTTACAATTTTAAGTATGTATAGGATGTTTAAGTAGAAGCATTTTTAGAAACGCATTTTAATTGCCCAATTACGATCACAAAAGGTGAAAACTGTCGAGGAAATGTACAAACATTAATCAGAGTAAAATTTAATACAGCTCATCGCACTTGGTGTTTTTTACACTTTCTCAATTTCATGGAAAGTCTTAATTTAAAAACTAGTATTTCCTCAGTGGTTTCTTACCGCCATCGCCAAGATTTTTTAAAATCAACTTTCCATTATAATATTGCATGTTAAAATTATTACAAAACGTGAAAATTAATTATTATCTTTTATGGAATTTGCGTTGGTATTTGAAAATTACCAACCACGCAAATGTGCAACGAACTGCTTTTTAATATAATTATACATATTATACTATATTATGTAGCTGTTTTATTGTTTTGAATAGTGTTACAATTTGATAAGTTGTTTTATTATATTTTTTTCTATTTTTTGCAGAAAAATACGCTATGCCTCGTTGTGTGGCTGTTTGCTGTGACGGTTTTAATTTTTCCGGAAGCAGGGATGGTAATTTATATGAGCGTCCAATTCTGGGTATGTACTAAGATTATAATTTAAAAAAACTTAAAGCTTAGCGGGTATGGAGCTTAACTACCAATCCCGAGGGCTTGGGTTCGATCCCCAGGATCGCCATATCAACCATAAAAAATGTAAAACTTCCAGGTTGACTGAGCCCGTGAAATGAAACCGCGCGAATAATCTTCCGAAGTAATAAGTATTATGACTCTAATATAAATAATAGCTCTCATAGGTCTCGCTAAACTAAGAGACAAATTTAACGTGGAGTTTGAATTACACAAAAAGGGTTTCATTCCGAAATGTAGATGAATAGATAGAACAGCAGGAAGTACTGCTATTAAACTTTAATTATTATAAGATGCTGCATATTAACGAGAACGGAAAGCACAATTGCTCTTACTACTTCAACCATTCTATTGTACACTCTTGCATTTGCTCCTTAGTTTGGTGAGACGTGTACCCTGCTATATCCTAATGGCTTGAAAAAGGGGACTGTTATCAGGCCCGAATTACCACCGAAGCTTACGAAGCTCGGGCTTCAGGTGCCTCGTCTTTGGAGGCGCCAGAGCCAGGCATGGTCTGGGACTGGACCCCCGGAAATATTCGTAATGGCTACAACAAACGGCTCTGGAGAGCGTTCATTTTCAGACATCAAAAGGGTAAAAAGATATCTTAGGTCCTCTCCTGGTCAAGACTAATTAAATGCCCTATCAATTTTATGCATTGAATCAGAAATTACTGATTCTGTAGATTTTTCATAATTGCATAGATACATTTGCCAAATTAAAATCACGCAACCAAATTATTGCGTAAATTAATTTAGATTTAAGTTTATGGTAACAGTGCTTTTTTTCTTGTTAATATTGTCAAATTTATAGGAAAATTTATAATAAACATACCTAAATATAAGCAAAATACAAAATAGTTGTTGACTTTGATACCTACTTTTATTCATCTAAAGTCTGGTCGCGTTAGCTATTCGAAAAGCGTAAACAAACAAAACACAACGCTATGGGTGGGCATGCTTAATGACTGATGACGTTTACTTAAGCGCGGAAATGCGCATAAACGTCTAATACTCATATTCATCGTACACGGTGCAGTCGCATTTATTTTTATTGTGTAAGTGTTGTGACGTGATTGCAAATTCAGAAAATGGCCAAAAACCTGCAAAATGTTTCTTTAAAAAGGAAAAGATTTTAAACAAACTAGCCCAAGCAAGCCCATAGATATTTTTTACTAACGAAACTTGGGTTAACGCTGATGAGGATTGTTTTTATTTCTTTCTTGTTTAATTCTTGCAATGATATGTAACGAGACTAATTTAATGGAGGTGTTAAACATTTGCACCGTCGTTTTGTATTTCGCGCTAGAACGTATGCTCTAAGCGGCAACGCATCATTATGTGAACGTACAGGTTTGAGCAGTCATTTGACCACTGTTTGTTTACGCTTTCCGAATAGTTAACGCGACCGAAGTTTAATGATATATCATCGGAAAGCGCCAACCGTAGAAGAGCTTTAGGGCGCCCAGCAGATTGATTCGGGTCTGACTGTTATATTATAATATGCATTTATTTATCTTAAGTCTTCTTCTTCAATTAAAAGAGTAGACTTTTAACTCATTTCTGTTACTACTGGATTTTTCTGGATCTTTTTCTAAGCTTTTCTATTTGCTGTTCTTCAATTAGTTTGTATTGTAGTATTTGCTCCGATTTCTCTTATCTTTTATTCTCCCAGTATTTTTCAATTTTTTCATAGTTGCATTGTATAAAATATTTGTATTTTTTTCAAATCAGTAACAGTTCGAGATGTGGTATCTTTCACAACATGTTAGACTAGTATGCATAGACTGCAGGGAGATACTGTTATCAAACATTCATTTAGAAAGTAAGAAAGAACATGTATCAAAACCAAGCTATAAACTGATGAAGATACTGGAAAATACTAGTAACGATCAGAGGATTAACTGTAGTAAAACGTTTCAATCTAGTAACTAATGAATTAAGTAGCTGTTGCACACATACATTCATAATTTATATTTCTTTCCTTGAGATCTATTGTTGACTTCAATTACTCATTGATTCAGACGACATTATGAAGGAAACTATAAAAGACTCAGTTGTACAAAAGAGTATAGGGGTTAGCTACCTCTACGAAGTTAGAAATAAATCAGATTTTAAATTAGTTTTTTTTTCATGTTTTTTTAATATCAAGTATTGAGGTTGCTACGCAGGAAGTTTGAAGATATTAACCATTAAAAATTACAAGCATGAATGGTATTCGATCAGATTATTTTATGAATACAGGATAACAGCAGCAAGAATTTCGTTTATATTTTAGTTAAGGTTTTATCGCTATAATACTATGTAGGGTAGATTAATTAGTAGGTAGAGTATTTTTGTATGAATCTTAGAACATGCTTAAATGGTTGTAATGTTGGCTTTGGTCTGAATTCTTTTTTATTTTCATTGTCACTTTTGTTCACTGTTTTCTAAATAGTATTTACATTCCTTTCTGTTTGATCATTTTCAATGGTATAGCGCATAGACTTACAACAATTTCTCTTCAGTAGTATAATCTGCTACTTACTTTTTCCTATGAGCCTTAATTTCTTTCAAGCTGTGCCAATCTTCACCAGTTCCCTGTAATGGTTCTTTGTACTTACTTAATGCGATCAAATCAATAAATAAAGGATTATTTCTTTTATCAGATCACATTGGTATTTTTGATAGTCCTAGTGTTTTGCATAACTGGTTGTTATTGGTTTGTATCAATCCCTCCAGGAGATAGTTAAACACACATACGCCTTTGAGCCTTGAACATCAAACATTAACGAATTCATATTTTAGTTAACTTCCATTAAAGCATGTGTTTGTGAATCTACTACAAAGGTAAATCATAACTCCTAGGCTTGTTATCGAGTTCTCCATTATTGATTATTGCTCCTAGTTTTTTCTGCATTTCGCTTTTTCTATTTAATGATCTCCTTTAAGTCCTTCTTCTACTGCTTTTTTTACTAGCCATCTTTTCCTAGGTTTTCCTCTCGCTTTGCTTCCTATTAGGGTTGCTCGTAGCATAATTCTCACTGTTCTCTGTCTTGGTTGTCTTTGGACAACTCCCAACCATCTATACGCTGTACTTTTATTACTTGCACGATATTTGGGTTCTTGTATTTATCTATGTCTTCATTTGTTCTCCATCTCCAGGACTCTCCTATTCTCTGGTCACCGTATATTCGGCGCAGTATTTTCCTTTCCCATCTCAATAACTCCTCTTTCTCTTTATTATTCATCGCCCAGGTTTCACAACTGAATATAGCTGCTGATTATGGTCTAATTACTAAACTAGAAATTCGCACTTTTGTTCTTTGTGAAATGTGTTTTGCACGTAGCACTGTAAGTAAACTAACTGTGATTTTATTACACCACACTATTCTTGCCTGTATTTCCTTTTCACTGTCGCCGTTTTGCATTATCATCGTCCCAAGATACACGAAACTGACCACTTTTTCAAATTTTAATTCGTTATTATCACTTGCTCCTACTGACAGGTTTATAGTATTTTCTTTCACTCTATCAATTTCCATGTAAATACTTTGGTTACTTGTCGTTTATTGATAACCCCATTTTCTTCGCTTCATGTTGAAGTCTTCCTATACTACCATCTCCAGCTCGTTTTTTTTGATTTAGTTAGAATGGCCACGTTATCTGCGTAAACGATACATTGGTGTTCTCTACTGTAAATTGTTCTCGTTAGACTTATTATGCTGCCAAGAATTATCTTTTCTAAAGCCGCAATTAATAATAGGGATGACATGGGGTCTCCATGAGGTAGACCTCTTTCTAGCTTAAAAGACTGTGTTATTGGTCATATACTTTGACGATATTCTCTGTTTTCTTTGGTGTTAGTTTAATATGTGGTCCACTTGATTAATAGTTTGTTCATTTGGGGCCATCTATGCCCCTTAATAAATTTCCTTATGTTCGAACTGCGTTGATTTTATTACCATATTTTTTTATCCCTTGCAGAATCTATGAGTCTCATCTCATTTTCGTTTGTGCTATCAGGTTTACTGAAACACCCTATTGTTGGCTTACAGATTGCTCCTTTAATTCCTAATCTATTTTCTCACTTATGTCTCTCCTATTAATTATACACGTTCGATTATTCTGTATTCGTATTCGGATAATAGTATAAAAAAAAAAGTTTTGTTGAAGACTTCATCATTCTTTTTTGGCGACTTTCTGTCTAGCCTAGACTTTGGTCTAGTGGTAGATATCCCATCTCATAATTCAGTGGCGTGGCTAGGGAGGCAAGGGGGCGGTCCGCCCCGGGTGACACCATTTTAGGGGTGAAACCATTCTCGGGATGACACATTTCACCAACTGAATTATTTGAATTCAACAAAAGATCTCTTGTATTATACCCAAGAACAGTTGGAAGAGTCTATAAGAAACTTGACGTCTTTTTATGATGAAATATCTGCCACTGAACTTTTGCTAGAAATTCCAAGATTCAGAAGTCACCTGAAAGCTGCTGGTATTAAGCTCAAAATTGGTCATCCTTAGAAGTTTTGAATTTCATCACAAAGTGGGATTTCGTCGAATCTCTCCCAAACTTTACTCTTAGTCTCAAATTGTTTCTCATGATATATGTTTCTGTTTGATCATGTGAAAGAAGTTTCCCAAAACTCAAACTTATAAAAAACTATTTGAGATCAATGATGAGTTAGTCGAGGCTTTCCGGCTTAGCTTTATTGTCTTTTGAAAATAAAATAGCATCTGAAATTGATTTTGAAGATGTTATAAATGAGTTTGCTGCTTTAAAATGTAGAAGCAAATTGTTGCAAAAGAGACATAGAATCATAGTCAAGTCATTTTTGTTCCTATTCAATGTTGTAATTAATGTAATTATTATTATTATGTAATTAATAATCAATAATGTAATTTTTTTACATCTAAGTATAGGGGTGATACCATTACTTCTGCCCCGGGTGACACCCACCCTAGCTACCCCACTGTCTCATATAAGAGGGACATGGGTTCAAATCTCGGTTAGCGACTAAATTTTAAAAATTTAGTACACCATATTTGAGTTCATTAGGATAAGGTATGAAAATTGTATGAATGATTCAGTATGGGGGAGTGTAATGTACTGCTGCTTTAAGTATCGAAATACCCCTTATCCTGTGTACGAAAGAGTCCAAATTAGATAGAGATACTACCAGGCCAAGATAAAAGCTTTAAAATTTGTTTTGAAAACATGCTTGTAAATCTATTGTTACTCATTTTATTAAAAACTTCTTTGACATACTTTATAAAGTAGTCCTTTTAAATTGGAAGCATCTATCTACTAGTTATTCAAAGTTGGATAGGGTATTTGTTGCATTCTTTACCTTTAACAAAAAAATAACTGAAAGATGAATCTACTGCTCCTAGTTTACTTCCGAAACTACTAACTAAATAATATGTGTAGTAATTTTTATTAGTCTTAAAATTAAAAACTTTTACTTTACCAATTTTATATTAAAAGTGCCTTGATTAGATGGTTGTATAGTAACTCAAACCGAGGCTTGTTCTTATTCACTAGATTTAGATTAGATAGTCACAACAAATACAAATTAAAATGAATTTAGTATGAAATACCTAAATAACTTTTATTTCTTTACCTGCAACGTAAATTCATATTAAACGACTATCTTTTTTTTTGCTAAAATATCTAATTCATATGGAAGATTTGTCGCCATGCTGATAGTCGTTTCTCGGTAGCTCAGTTGGCTGATACCATCCTGATAGTGAAGATACCACCTAGACAGTAGAGGATCCTGGGTTCGATTCCCAGCCGAGACGATACATTTTTCTATGTGAATTTGCATTCAAAATATAATTTAATGTCAATAAAAATGAACTTAATCTAAATTCATGTTCTTCAGAGAAAAATTCAAAGACTTACTTACAAATGAACGGTTGTAATCTTTTCATTCATGAATTGACAAGAAACTTTCATTTACCCTTTTTAAGGATTTTGAAATTAAAAAAATGACAAATTGTAATAAATCGCAAAAAATATGTTTTCATGCTGAAAGTTTAATCGTTTGTGGAGAACTGTAAATTGTTGGCACTGGCTCGTTGTAGGCCATTCTCCCCTATTGTATTATTTTTATCTTAATTTATTTGTTTTCATCATCATTCTATCTTACTTTTTATAATTGTTGCTTTTATTTATTATTATTAAAATAAAAACTTATTACTAAAAATTTACTTAGTTTTTTAGTGTTAACAAAATAATTAAACTTTGCAAATAAACAAGTCAGACTCGCTATAAATAAATTAATAGATTTTATAATAAAGTAGAAAAAGTTTTAAGATATTTATTTCTTAAAATAGAAGAAATGATAGTAACAGTAAAACGGCTGTTTAATAATCTTTTGTACTCCAGTAAAATAAGAAACTCACTTGAAAATAGAAGTTTTTATTACTCTATTGTTATACAAAGACACTCTAGGTATGGTAGCATTAGGTACCTTTAAACCTGGTTATATCTGATGCATTTTTGTAAACAATGGAAAAACGTCGTTTCCTTTTACCTGATTTGTAAAATGTGTTGCCTACTCGAGTCATGTAATCTGTTAGACTGTACGTGCTACAAAAAATAGCTCTATTACCTCCATTGCCCTCCTATAAAAGTTTTTGTGGAATCCCAACACTGCAAACGCAGTAAAAGGGGTTCAGGAAGAATGGATTATGTATGTATGTTCATTATTTTTTTTTGTTTTCAGAGAATAGAAACTCAATATGGTATAACTGAACTAGTCTGTTGGTTTGCAAGAATTCTTGCAAATGTCATAGAGATAATTATAGTACAATCACTTTATTCAGTGTGGAAAGAAGAAGAACTAGTAGCCAAAAGATTGAGAGATCTCAATGTTATGATACCAATACCAAGAGATGCTAGTCTTAATAGTTTACATAATGCTGTTCCTGTATATCAAAACAATGCGTTTGAAGGTTCTGTAGAACATCTTAATAGTGGTCTCAAAAGGTAAATAATCTCATGAATTTTCAATTCGATATTAAAATTTGAAATTCTTGCATAATATTGTTTTTTCTTACATTTCTAGAGCTGGATCAACACCACATGTTTGGAATGGAAACATACCGAACAATTTGGCGTCATTACCATATGATGGCTATCAATTTTGTACAACGCAAAGTGAATTCAATGCGAGTATATTTATGCCAAACTACATTCATGATGAGATGGAATTACAAATCCCAGGTAAATGCAACCTTGGACAACTTGGTTGTTAAAACTTGATTAGAAACTTTAACATGTATTATCTTAAAATTCAAGGTGTTAATTAATTTCTTTTTATATAGTCAAAAAGGCTCAATCCCTAATGGATCTTCGAATGGTAGAAGAAAATGTTCCAATTGGGGAAAATATTGGAAAACAATGGCAACCTTGGATGTCTCAGTCAATAACTGAAACAAATAGCGTGATTTTACCAAACTACAATTGTAAAACAGAACAACAAAAAACAAATGTACGATTACCAAAATATGCATCTGTGGATGCATTAAATGAGATTAATCGCAACCATCACATTATTAAAAATCGTACAGGATTTTATGCACAACCATTACCTAATTATGGTGTTCCAATATATTATGGACCTTTAGATGGACCTGACTTTTTAATTTATAAAAAACAAATTGATAAATTAAATAGTAAAAATTCTTTAAGCAATACATCAGTGGACGATGTGCAAAAATATCGTGACGTTGCATTATAGATTATTTTTTGTTAATAATGGTGCAAAATAACAGTAATTTAATGTTGTAAATATGTGATTATACTTGCTAGAAGTGTAGAAATATCGTTAAGGAATTTAAAGTGCTATGTGTAAATATGGTACTATGTGTCATTTAATTTTTGCAAGAAATGTAAAAATGTATCTAATAAGCCTTTTTTCTATTAAACTATTTAATTTTGTTACAACTCATTTGTTTATACTTTGAAAATGAAACTTGAAATCACTATATTTAAAAAAAGATTAATGCGGAATCCTACCAGGGTCATGTTTTCCATTCAGTTTCCTTTCAATTCCGGAGAATCCCGCTCAACTTTAAGTAAGGTAGG
Source organism: Agrypnus murinus (assembly GCA_929113105.1). Lineage (NCBI taxonomy): Eukaryota > Metazoa > Arthropoda > Insecta > Coleoptera > Elateridae > Agrypnus > Agrypnus murinus. The sequence continues at coordinate 144,406,258 of OV816026.1, forward strand.
TGATATTTTTTCTGATAGCTTCTCCTTCTACAAAAGTCATGACATGCGCACGACAAGGCAGACAGAGTTGTTACAACCTGTGAAGTAACATATTCTATGCCGAGGTAGTACACCTAGGAAGCAGCAAAATTGAAAAAGTAAATCGAAAAAGCAAGTACGAGTCAATTTATAAGTCTTTATAATTAATGAAATAAATGTAAATATATAAAGTTAATGTAATAATAATAATGTAACTGATTTTAAGTATCTAATAACAATAATAACAACTTTTAGATAGCTGCAAGGATAGACAAATTCACCTTAGAATTTTCCAGTCAGCACACTGACGTCATAATGTCGCCGTTTTTTTCGGTAGTAACGACGTCAAATTGTCGTAAAACTGACAGCATTCTGTCACAGCCCAAGCACGTCAATATAAGACGTTATTAAAACGTAATTCAACGAAGTCATTAAAACGTTGTTAAATGATGCCATTAAAACGTCCTACACTGAGAGAATTTTTTCACTATCATTGTAAAAAAATATGTAATACTAGCAGAAAACTCTAATAGAATAGGCGCCAGTATAATACTCCCCTATGATAGTAAAGTCTGCTTTGCTATTATGAGGTTATAATCATAGCAAATTTACTTTACAAAGCACTACTTTTCAGTATTTGGAAAGCAAGTTTGCTAACACTGTAAAGTAAACGTTACTGTCATCACCAAGTAACCTTGCTACGATTATAAAACAACATTTCAATCATAATAAAGTAATTTGTTGCCACCATGAAGTAACTCTGCTAGCAGTGTAAACCGACTTTTCTGTCTCTATAAAGTAACTCTAACTACCATTATAAACTAACTTTGCTGTCTCTATAAAGTAACTCTGCTACCATTATAAACTAACTTTGCTGTCTCTATAAAGTAACTCTGCTACCATTATGAACCAACTTTGCTGGCTTTATAAAATAACTCTGCTACCATTATAAACAAACTTTACTATAGCTGTACAGTACTCTTTTGTTTCTGTAAAGTTATCGATTGTTATTGAAAAGTACTTTTGTTCTCTCTATAAGGTAATCATCATGTTACTACAACAGAGTAACTTTGCTGGGATTTTTTATACTGGCTAATTATTATAGACTGCAACATTACTCTTGCTATTATAATGAAACGAAGTTGAGAATTTTCTTTATTAATTACATGTTCTTTTGTAATATTTAGGAACTATAATAAAGAAGTTTGGCATGCTTTAATTAATAATGAAAAAGTCAAATCATTTCATTGAATTAATTCGAGTAATGTTGTGCTCATTAGTCAGTTATACAAGATCTACAGCAAGGTTTCTTGTAGTACATATTAACAAAATTATTTTGTAGTAAGAGCAAAATTAGTTTTCAATAATGGCAATTAACAAATTGCAAATTACACACAAGTTGCTCGAAGACCATCTAAACTAACTGCAATTTCTCAAAAAAGTTGTGATATGAATTTCTTGAGTCTTTTTTCATGTGCCTTCCTTCTCCTTATTTTCCCTTCCATGACTTTTTGTATTATAGGATTCTCTCCTCTTAATGTTATATTGTATAACCCGAACTGTCAGCAGATTCAGGCCCGTAGTATACCTTCACCTAGGTTAGTTAAGAGTTTCTTATATTCTGCAACTGAAAAACAGCCTACTGTTTAACCAAAAAATGACAAGGGTGAAAGAAAACATATGCTTTATTTAAAACTCAAACATAGATATATCTTATTTCTAACAAAAGGAAATAAAATTAATATTTCTAAAAGCAAATAAAAAAAAACTTAAATATTGGTTTTAACAAACACAAATAAAACAACTGTGGTTACCCTTTATTTAAGCAATCACCCACAATGAAAGATAGTTTGTCCAGTATTCTTTTTCTAACTTTACAATGACGTCATCATAAAGGGGAAAACAATTTATTATATTTACCTACATTTAACGTGCACATAAATTTATGTAATGGAAAACTGATTTAAAACTTAAATATCACATGCACTCCCAGCACCCCACAAACTAAATAATCGTAAATTGGCGTAAGCCGCGGGAAGATGAACGGCAATCTGCCTTTTATGCTTCTATTATATGTATCTTGTATGCACCTGCCACTATCCGTGTAGGTGATCCGAAATTTGCCGTAAAGTCACGAACTCTTATTAAGGCAAACGCAATATTTGTAATACGATAGTGCTTACAGAATACATGTAATTGTCTGTCTTATTATTACTCTTAGCAAAGCGCTTTTTTCAATTGTAGAAAGGAAGTTTCTTAATCCTTATTCAAATATCTAATATGAATCTTAGGTTTCAATCGTAGTAGAGTTTTCTGCTATTACGCTAATAAATTTATTAATGGATGAAAGTTAATTTCTTAAAAACGTACATTTGTATTTCAGTAAAGTGATAATTCTCATCATAGCTAAATATATTGTTGGCGTAGCAGAAAGTATTCAGTAAAATGATATTTGTTATGGCAACAAAATGAATATTCAATCATAAAAAGAAAATCTATTGCGACAGAAAAACAAACTGTAGCAAAGAATTCTTTGCTGGTACTTTTCTCAGTGTATACTAGGACAGGAATTATAAATAAATAGTTGAATATTGAAAATAATATTTATTATATACTATTTCATACATAATTATTAAACAAAAGTAAACATTCAATAACAGAACATCTCTTCTATTAACTCAACATCACATAATTGTTAAACAAAAGTAAACATTTACTAACTGAAAAGCTGCTAAAACAATATGTAGAATAATTGATGATACTAAAATAATATTAGTAAGTACTAAGAAACCATTGCATTAGTATTAATTTATTAACAATAGTAATCTCACAAAATCGTCAAACAGGTAAAATTGTATAGGTTATGTAGTATTGTGACGGAACAAGTAATTATTGATACTCACCCTTGACAAACCACACAATTATTATGTAGTAGTTGCACCTACACATACACTATACATGTAGGCACGTCAACAACTTTAATAATAAGTAGAAACGTTACTAATTTGGCAAGCTGAAATAATTTGCTGTTGCAATAATTGCAAATAACGGTCACCAGTTAGAGTACCACGAATAAAGGTCCAATTATGTGATCTGCACAAATTCCCACCCATACGTTTAATTTTTGTGGTATTTGGGTATGATTTTGGATCATCCAATCGGGATTTTCAGTGGCCCAATATCGACAATTATGCCTATTTACATTTCCATTTAAACAAAACGTAGCCTCGTCAGAAAAAACAATATTATTAAGAAAATTTGGATTGTTGTTGATTCGCTCCATCATAAATTCACAAGATTCAACACATCGATCTTAGTCATCTTCGGATAACTCTTGCAGTAAAGTCGGTTTGTACGGATGTAATTTTTCTGAATGTAATATTTTCTGTATTGAACCTTTACTTACGGCAAGGTTTAAACTTAACTGACGAGTTGAAATGTTTGGATTTTCTTCGATTTCTATTAAAACATCGAGCTTTTTATCTTCATTTGTCGCAGACCTCTGCGGACCAGTCTTCACCAGATCTTTAACATTGCCAGTTTCCCTAAGCCGTTTCAAGGTTTTGCTAACTACTGACTGGGTGATTGGTTCTCGATGTGGATAACGCCCATTAAAAATTTCACATACTTCTAATTGTGTTCGTTTGCGATCCCCATAATCGACCATAATTAAAATTTCTATACGTTCAGTTTCTGTTAAATGAACCATTTTTATTTTTCCATGTACCAACAACTTAATTAAATAAACAAACTTCTGTCACAATAAAAGCCTACAATCAATTGTTAAGACAAATGAAAGAGATCTCGGATATCTAGATTCATGTTATTGGTGAAATTAACTTAATAAACATTTTTTACGTTTTTTTCAAAAATTTTCTGATATAAGGGTATGTACTAAGATTTTAGGTCATCGAAAAGAGAAAAAAAATCTCTATCAAATGAGCCTAATGAAAGGGTACATTGCTATTTAGAAAAATTAAAGTGTTCATTACTCATTTGTTTTCTGAAATAAAAACAATTGAATGCTATCTTATTCTACACTGTGACTGTCAGGCATATCATCTCTGTTTATTGCTGACCAGTGCCTACTTTATTAATAAGTTGGAGAAGTTGGTATTAGCACTCGATAAAAAGTCTGATTAAAAGTTTGTATGTGCCCATAGGCGGCTGCAGAAATTTGTGCAGGAGGGTGCAAGCCTAGAATGAACGGCATGCCAGGGGGGCAACCATAGAATAAACGACATGCTACGGGGGGTAAGCCTAGAAAAAACGGCATATTATACAAAATTTTCAATAAGATTCAAATTATTCAACTTCCAGGGAGGGGCAGCTGTCCCTCCTTGCCCCCCTTGCGGGTGCCTATGTAAATGTGCCGAATTTAATTATGACTTTAGGACAAATATAAGTAGAGCTCAAAAAATAATAAATCTGTTCTTGTATTACAATTTGTATTTAAAGATGTTTACTGAATACTCATGGATGCAAGGTTAAGTTAAAAACACTAATTGATATCTTTTCTAATATCAGTCCAGATAAAACCTTTATGGACATAGCAGATACTGTATTATCTGATCATAGTGCACAATTAATTGAGGTAGATCTTAATATTAATGTTCTTAAAGGTTTAAGATGAATAATTTCATTTGAAAATAGAAATCATTTTAACATTTGTTATCGAATGAATCTTGGGGAGTCATGTTTTGATATATCTTTTTTAGCGATTTTATGTCCCGGTTTAATATTTCTTAAAAAAACTTCGTAAAAAAAATAATTGCTTGAGGGAGCTATGCAAAAAAGTGAAAAGTTCTTCCGACCCTGCTTTAACATTAAAATACAATGAAACCTGCTTATTGGAATTCTTGTTACAGGAATGTATCAGCTAAAAGGAATAAGAATTGCAGGTACTAAATCATTCCCTTTAAGCATTGAAAGATTTCTCTGGTTATAAGAGTACCGAATAATAGAATAATATCACTGAAAGGATTAACACTTGCTAGGTTTGAAATGGGATTTTATCCTCGTGAAAGTATTTTCCAGAACTCCCAAGTTTTTAACATTTTATTGTGATATATTGTAAGAGCTTCCTTTTTCAATTTAGCATTTTATGGGTAGTTATTTAGCAGATGTGCCAACAAAATATGTATTTAGTATTGTTCAGATATTGCCGACAAACCAAGTAGGCCAGCCACCAGAATATTTTTAAATGATTAAAAATATACATCACCTACTGAAAAAGACACAAGAATATGTATTTCTTCTCAATTAGTTATTGTCAGTCCACTTGAAAACATTAATCCTATTACTATTTTCAGAAAAATCGCGTTAAGTTCAAAGAGAAAACGTCTTACCCTAAAAGAAACAATCAACAGCAGTAGTGCATAGGTAGGTATTAGGTATTTATATAGTGGAAAAGTACTCCCCTCCTTTCTGATTTATGTGGGTGCATCGGAAACAGTTGCTATCCCTTCTCAAGACGATCTCAATGTAACAAATTGCTTTAAACTTTAAATCTCTACAAAGTTGCAAGACTAGAAAAAGTAATTCTTGACAATAATAAAAGAAAAGCAACGCTAGAAACCTTGTGTACTTTTATTACAAACCAAGCAGATCGCTGTAAAATAAATTCTTGACAGCTAGTTATAATAATTTTTGTGGGCATATTGAGTATTTCAATAAGCAGGTTTCACTGTATGTAAAACTTAAAAAGGTAAATGAACCCAACATCAAGCATTGCAAAGCAAGATTATATACAGGGTGCCAGAAATTAGAATGCATTTATTTTAAGGGGTGTTAGAAGACATCAATAGGAACAAAAAAGTCTGAATGAATTTTTTTCTATGTTAATTAGCTTTGGAGTAATTTAAAAAAACATTGGCATATCTGTATTTGTAGATCTGCGCCGTGCTTTTGAGACCATTGATAGAGCTATTCTACTTGAGAAACTGTACTATTATGGTATCAGGGGAGTAGTACTACAGTGGTTTTCGGAATATTTGAATAATAGATTTCGAATTGTTGAATTTAACTCTCTAACATCTAAACCTACTACTTGTTTGTGCAGTGTGCTTTAGGGAACAGTTATCGGACCCCTGCCTTTTATAATCTATGTAAATGATATTAATCATGTTATAAAATCATCTAGATTAAACGTTTTTGCAGACGACACCTTGCTATCAGTTTCTGGAAATAACATCAATGAACTTGTAAGATCCATCAATTCTGAATTAGAAATATTATTAAAATGGTTAACAATTAATAAACTTAAACTAAATAATGATAAAACTAAGAGTATGATTATTGCTTCAAAAAGTGTTCATTGAACAATCAGAAATGCAGATATTGAAATTAAAATTGATAATACCAAGTTGTTAATGAATTTAAATATCTCAGCGTAATTATAGATAGGCAATTGAAAATTAATTACCACGTAGATTATATATTAAAAAAAATTGCAATAAAATAAGTTTTTTGGCATGATTGAGAAAGAATTTATCTTGTTGGGCAACGTTGACAATTGACAAAACCATTGTAGAGCCCCATTTCAACTATTGTAGCTCTGTTTTCTTCATGGTTGGCGTGGCGTAGATGCAAAGGTTGCAAAATAGGGGAATGCGGGTCATTATGAAATGTAATAAATACACACCTATTAAAAATATGCATAATTCATTAAATTATATACCTGTACGCTTAAAAATAATTCATAATCTCTTGATTTTTATTTACAAAATAATCCTTTATAAGATGCCAAATAACTTTAATCACATTTATGTACTTAATAATGAAATACATAGTTACAGTACAGGTAGTACAAATCACTATCGTGCTACCTATGTAAGTCGGAAAATTACTTGTACATCTATTTTTGAAGAGGGTATCAAAATATTTAATAAATTGCCAGATGAAGTACGTAACGCACCTATCATACACCAATTCAAAAATAAAATAAAAAAAAATTAAACTGTGATATTTTTAATTAAATTGTTGTAATATGTTTTGTAACATTTTAAATTTTGCGTTTGTATTATTATTATTAATATTATCTTGTGCTATTTATATATCCCTTTTATTATATATATATATATATATATATATATATATATATATATATATATATATATATATATATATATATATATATATATATATATATATATATTTTTTAGTGATCCCTTTTTATTTGCAATCTGTACAGATACATTAAGCAAATTTTGTGGCAATCAATAGATAATAGCATGTAGAAGAAGGCTCAGTAGCATTCTTCTTTATATCTTAGCGGAGCTACGTTTGTCTTAGGGACAAATATTATAATATGTATGTCTTCCTATGTAATACTTGTATATCTGGCAACCTTGCTTAAGTATACTCACAGTCTACAGCTGGGTTTTGACCTTGGTGTAGAAAATCAAACAAACAAACTGATGATGGCAGCCGCTGTTTAACAATAATAAGCATTAGTCGAGTGACTAATTCTACGACAATTGTAATCAATGTTCTTCTGTAAACAAAATTTGTACGTGCTTAAAAACACGCTGATTCATAACAAACTAACTGTAAAAATAAGAGAATAAATTGACCTACATTTTATATTTATTAATGTCCGGAATATTTTCAAAATTTCTTGACGTATGTTTTTTATTAAAAAAATACCATCTTTTGTAAACAAATTTTGATTAAGGCACCTAATTACCAGAAAATTTAAGATTTGATTAATGTAGTCAGAACAAGGCGTCATCAAAATCCCTTGACCTAATTTAAATTAGATAAATCTTTTCTTTAAAAGATATTCTCTTATAAAATCATTAAAAACTATTATTAAATAAACAAAGTCATGCTAGATTATTTTCAGTTCAACAAACTACAAATTCAGCATCATCTCACTCTAAACTGGTATTATTTACACAGCTGTGATCAGGCATTGATCCAAATATTCTTCATTAAATTGTAAGGTTGTAAGCAAAACGTGCTTTATTTCAAGTTCAACAAACTTCCTACATCAGCATTTTGTGCGGATGTGGAGCAAAGTTTATTACAAACTTTACAGAGTTGTCATGTTTCTTAATTGAGTAAAATGAACATTAAACTTTTCCCAATAAACATTATATTTATACAATAGTAACAACAAACTTAATATCTCTAATTTTGAGGACCATAAGTTTGCGGTTACCATTATATAAATAAAAATGTTTCTTGGGTTAATTGTAAAAAGAATTCAATTTTACGCAGAAAGTACATACGATACGATAAAATGTTATGAAGGTTTGTTGTTGTTATAGATGAGATGCATCTGCCGAAAAAGTCCCATAATTAAAGTACTACTATTAATGCGGCAAAATGATGTTAAAGTTTCCAACTTTATTATTTTTTTCTTAAAAAATAGTACGTTCTAGAACAAAGTCGTATAAGACTTTTTTGTTCCTTTTGATGTCTTCTATCACCTCTTAAAATTAATGCGTTCTAACCCCTGCCACCCTGTATAAACAGTGAGATTCCAGCCTCTCTGTATAAATCATCAAATCATGTGCTGTGTAAAATACTATTAAAAACAAAGTAAATTCTCCTAGTAGTAAGAAACTACTCTACAGTAATACTGCAAATGATGGTACTCTAGAGAGTACGACACAGTTAACCAACATTTTGTAGACTTGATAGATTGTTTAAAAGTTAAATGTATCAATATTTCAGAACCATTAGGTAGAATTGAACATTGTTTAAGTCACATCTTCTTGACTCCTTTATCATCAGAGACTTGCAGTATTATAAACTTACTGACCAGCCGTGGTTACTATGTACTCTTTTGGATGTTCTGTTAGCGATTGGCAAATATTGTATTCATGTAACGAGCCCATCAAGAAACCGGTTAATATGTTTGCGGCTCACGTACAGAACATTCAAAAGGTCACTAATCACAAAAACGAGTTGCAGACCTGATGAAAAACCATACCATATTATCAAAAATGTGTTTAATGAAATTGTTGAAACATCTTTACTCAGTATTTACAAGATGATTATTTTCCAAACAACTTAAATTTAGCTGCAATCATACCAGTTCATAAAAAGAGGTAATCATTTAATGTAAAACTACAGAGCTGTAGTGCTGGTATCCAATTTTTCCAATAATTTTGGAAAAGGCATTTTATGTAAGAATGGTGTATTTTAGACAGTAGCAAAATACTAACAAAATACCAGTATCCGCAGCATACGAAACAGTGGAAGCAGTCACGTTACGACGTATGAGCTATCATGCTCACATGCAATGTGTACGCAGGGGCGTGCTGGCCCACCGGGATACCGGGACATTTCCCGGTGGCCTGGGGGTTGGAATAGAAAAAGATTTAAAAGATGTGTACCTAAGTGTTAATTCTGAAAAGTATTATTGTGATTTCTTTAGAGAATAATCATCAGCCTGTTGTCAAGAAAATAAATAATTAGTAGATAAATACCTACCTATTAGTGCCTAATACCTAATTATTATGTACAAACATTTTTTTCTACATTATAGTTTGCGCATTTTCCCTTTATCAAGCTATTTGCATAATGGCCTGTTTTGGCAAACACATTTATTTGACAGATTATAAGGGTGTAACTGGTATAACTAAAAATCTCGTAATTGGAGAGGGGGGGTTAGCTGTAATGATTTAGAACATATTTCCCTTATCAACATGTGTTTTCGAGAAAATCGCATTTTAGATTTTAAGTACGCCCATTGTAGGCACATAGATTAAAAATACGAAACAAGCAAAATTAGAAGTTTTTTTGTTGCTTATTTAGTATTTTTAGTGTAATGTGAGTACAAAATAGAATCTTGAAAATTAACAGGAAGCGACATGTTAAAATATGTTCTAACTCATTACAGCTACCCCCTCCCCCCATTACGAGGTTTCTAGTTATATTACTTACACTCTGTATAAAATGACTAAATTATATTTGTAAGCAGTTTAAACAATATATATCTTTATATACTGAACTTGAATCATAAATCTATGACGTAACTAACATCTTAAAAAAATAGCTATTCAGTATCTAATTAGTACAATAATAGCACTCTAAGACGTTCTGACGCTGCCGATTTGATACAACCAATCTGTCGCAGACGTTAGAATGCAGGAACAGACTGGCTCGAGAACGTTCCGATGATGCAGGAACAGTCTGGTGCAAAGTATTAAACTTGTTCTTTCAAAACTCATGGACAAATGAATTGAACGTGTCCAGTACTGCAAACGGCACTTCGGCTGTAATATGTTGTACTACCGGATTCTGGCACGGTATACCTAACACTTACTTTCAATCTATTACGCGGCCTAGGACACATGAATTGAACCACTGTATGTTTCTGTAATTAATATTTATCATTCAACAAAAATTACACAGGCCCACAAAAAAGTCTTCTAGTTGAAAGGTGAGGTACCATACCGTATGCTTTTTGGTGTGCTGAAAATGAATCCGGGGTCAGATTGACAGTCACCCAAGAACTTTTTAGATGTATTTTTATAAATTGTTGAGGTGTTTTTTGAGGTTATGTCAAAATCCTTGGGTGATGGGTCAATTCTGACCCTGGATTCGTGTTCAGCACACTAAAAAGCATACGGTATGGTACCTCACACTCCAACTACAAGACTTTTTTTCTTTTGTGGGCCAGTGTTATCAGTGATTAAACGATGTTTTTGATTTTTGCGTGATATTAGCAACAAATAAATCACTTTAATTCGAGATGAAATATAAAATGTCAAAATTTATTGCTTGGTCCAATTCATGTGGGTTAGGACTCATATGTGTAATATTTTTATATACGTATGTTAATTCACATAATAGTACATGAATATACCTAGGTATTTGAGTCATAATATGTATACAAGTCCAACAATTCGCTTGCAATAGCTACCTATACTTTTTTAGAATAACAAACTACTCATATTGATTGATTGATTGAGCCGTGCAATTCTTGGAATTATGGCCTACGCCAAAGGAGTTTCCAATCCTATTATTGAGGTGGATTAATCCTCTTGTTTCTAGTTTTGTTTCATAGCTTGTTGTTGGTCCTGGTGCTCTCTGTTATTTTCTTCCATGCCTTCCGATCACTACATTTTGATCTCCAGTCTTGTATTCCTATTACTTTTATATCTTCTTCTAGGGCGTCTTCCCATCTTTTCTTTGGTCTACACTGTTTCCTGGGTCCGAGGGGGGTCCACTGCGTGATCTTCCTTATCATTTCCATGAGTTTTCTTCTCATAATGTGACCAGACCATCGTAGTCGCTGTGTTTTTAAAAATCTAACGATATTTTCCCCTCCAAGTTCTTCTTCTATTTCTTTGTTCCTTCTTATTCTTATTTCTCCATCTCTTGTTTTATTTGGTCCTAGTATTATTCTCATGATTTTGCATTCTAAAATTTTTAGGTCTTCTTCTTCTTTTTGGGTTAGTGCTGTTGTTTGCAATGCATATGTTATGGTGGGACGTATCAGGGTCTTATAAACTTTTATTTTAGTTGATTTGCTTAATGTTTTGCTTTTTAGTAAGATTTTATTTCTGCCGTATGCCTGATTTCCTTTCAATAGTCTCTCTTTCACTTTACTCTCCCCGGATTGTCCTACTGTGATTCCCAAATAATTAAAACTGTTGACTCTTTTGAAGGTGTGTTCTTGAGTTTTTAGCTGATCTTGTGTATACTCTGGTTCTTTACTTATCTTCATGTATTTTGTTTTGGTTTCATTAATTTCTAGTCCAAGTTTTTTAGCTTCCTTGTCTAGTTGATCTACAGCTCTAACAATATCTTCTTTTTTGTTCCCTATGATTACTATGTCATCTGCGTATGCAATTGTTTGTATCTGGTTGATACTGGTTGAACTACTCATATACCGGTTGGAAATGCATGGGCTTGGAATAGGGATATAAAAGCGTTCATAAAAAGTAAAACAATGCGATAACGAGGAGGAATATTATAGTATCCTTAAATTATTAAGTACAAGCACTGTGTATTCATTCATGTGTCTCGGTATTCGGCGAGCCAGCCAGCGCTACCTAGCACTGGATGACCCAAACCCTATTGAACTACGCGATATAAGAGAGGCGAGGATCCAAGCTTGAATTCTTTTTTCGTATTTCAACAAAAGCAACAAGTTACTAAAGCTTACCCATTAGGGTAAGCAGTTGGCACCTAGTTATATTATAATATTATGTTATAGTATTAGATTATATAATATCCCACTTCTCTATTACATATTCCTTTACTTTCTTTTTTTTCTGCGCATATTTTTTCTTGTGGGTATTTTTAGGGTAATTTTGATCGAAAATAAATTAGTCAAAGCATATCTGAATATTTTAAATCATTCTAAAATCTGTTTTGTAGAAAAATTTATACAGTCGAACTTCTATATAACGAAGTCGGTAAATCCTGAAAAAAATTCGCTATAGGGAAATTTCGTTATAAAGAAATATCACCTTTTGTAAATATTATTTTAATGCTTTCGTTTTAATTCGAGTGATTACGCAAACTGTAATGCCTTGTGTTTAATTAATTGTGATAATGGTGCATTTTTGTCGCGAGTTAAATGCACCCACTTTAAAACTGCTTCATCTACGGCGTCGTAAACATAAGTTCTAGCACGTTTTGCTGTATGTTCACCAACTGATTTTAAAATTGATTCGCGATTTATTATTATAGTCGATAAACTACTGGCAGGAATTCGATGTTCTCTCACAAAACTAAAGTTACAATAAAAATTTGCAATGCAAGTTTTGAACTTTATGTAAATGCTAATTGCATTTTAATCTTTCTTAGAGGGGTGGAATCTCCATTTAGACAAGTAACAATGTGTATAATGCATCGAAGTTTCATCATTCCTAGAACTCTCATTCAGATAAATTTCCGGAACTCCCTTGAAAAAGTAAGAATGTAAAGATAAACCAGTTGTAAACCTTTTAATGACAATTTTGATCCTTCTTAGAATTTCCATTTAAACAAATTTACAAAATCCTTTTATAAGGATTACAGGTTTTTAAAAATGTGTGCAGGCTTCTTGGAAGATGGCTAAATTTATAATCTTTTACTGCCGCTAAGAAAGAAAGATTGATGCATAATACATACATTTACCTGGAAAAATGTATTTTAGTTTGGCCTAAAAAATTCGTTAAATAGAAATTTTACTTCGTTATTTAGAGACACTTTTATATGTATTTTTTCTAAAAGGGCAGTGTACAGCACAAAAATTCGTTATATAGAGAAATTCGCTATATAGAAGTTCGTAATATGGAAGTTTGACTGTATTTTGAAAAATAATTAAGGGTATGTACTATTGATTTCATAATGATCTAGGACAGCAAGGCTAGTATGATGCTATTTTATTTTTTGTTTTTAGTGTAAATGCATAGAATAAAAAAAATTAAAAATGGCATCATACTAGCCTTGCTGTCCTAGATCATTATGAAACCAATAGTACTTATCCTACTACATTGCTCTGAATCGCTTTCTGACATAAATTAAATTTCCCTATGGCACCCAATAAAGAAAAATTAATTTAATCACAAATACATACTTGCTTCATTTTGTACAGAAAACCTTAAAACAGCATTAAATTTTAGTGTTACCTAATTCAAAAAAGTGTACAACTTAAATGTCAGAGTAAAATCCTATTGTTTTGAAACACTAAAAAATTAATAAAATCAAATGCTGCACTTAGTATATAAAAGGTATTTTCCGTTGTGTTTCATAAACTATATAAAAATTAGATAATTAAAATAAAGTAACAAAAATTAAGACATATCGATATACTTATACAAAAAATGAAATAAAGTGCATTTATGCGCCAAACTTCTAAAAATCGCAATTAATATGGCCTGAACCTAAAGTTTTTCCTGGCCTGGTCCGATGTACCCAGCACGCCCCTGTGTGTACGAGTACCTTAGTAGGGCATATGTCATATCGCTACTGCTTCCACTGTTCCATATGCATCCCGCCACTGCTGACCAGTATGGTTTCTGCAAGGTTAATCTATTTTGTTTAATAAATGTTTTTACATTAAATTATATTTTGAAAGCAAATCCATATAGAAAAATTATCACCCCGATTCGGTTCGAATCCAGGACCTTCTGCTTTCTGGTTGGCATCTTTACCTCTGAGCTATCTGAGGTACCTACCAGTAGAGCAATAAGTTCTACATATTAATTAGCTATTTATCAAACATACAAAGTAACTGCATGTTTTGCCTGATTTTGTTAATGGAATCACATTTTGCCGATAACATGCATTTATAAGATTTTGAGTGGTCTCATTATGAACTTTTTTTTTTAACAAAATATCTATTGTAAATTTTGAAGTGTACACTCATAAGCTCTAAATAATATACAGGGTGGTCCAGACCACCCGTACACCGCTTTTAAAACACGGGGGTTTAAGAATGTCTAACAAGACGATGGGTGATCTTACTAATGTCGATGTGTTCTATCGAATGACGCCAAAAAGGAACCCCCCTGACCTCCCTTGTAGGGGGTAAGGGGGGGGGCAACTTTAAAAATTCAAATGGGAATCCCTAAATTTTATTGCATATTTAGATTCTACTCATCAAAATATGAATAATTTATTTAAAACATTTTTTTATCTTCGCAACAGGTGGCGCTGTAATCGCAAAAACCGATTTTTGCATTTTCTGGCATCTCGCCTTGGCATTTACAGGCATATTTACAATTACAAATAACAGTTTTTCATGTTTTTTTATAATAGTGATGAAAAAGCTTTGCTAATGTGTACTTTTATGAGAAAAAAATTTTACGTTGAAGAAAAACGGAAATTCTCTCCCTAAGGTGTTTTCGACAAACAGATTTTTTTTCTTGCGTAGTATCTGACAATTTTTTTTCTGAAATTTCTAGATCGTTATTGAACCTTAACGTCTACTTATTTAGCTATTGCTTAATCTTTTTAATCTTTATCTGAATATTTATTTTAAGCATATGTAATTAATGTGCACTTTTTTAGCTAATAAAAATGATCGATAAAACATTCTAAATTCATATGCTCTGCATATGGCAAAATAATATTTAAATCGTACTAATTTAATATTTAATTTCAACAGAAAATAACTTGCTACAATTCTTTACTTCGCAAGTCTATTAAGGTGTCAATTTTCCGAGAATTATGTATTGCAAATGTTTTTATTTACCATCCAGCATGCGAGAGATAGTAGATAGTTTCATTTTCGGGAATCATAGTGTAACGGGAGAGAAAAGGAACGAACCTCTTTTCGAGCGACAGGTGGTGTGTTCTGTCGCCTTCGAGAAAATGACGCATCGCACAAGCATGTAAATCAGACGTGGTTTATTCTAGCATTTTCTAAGAATACATAGAAGGTTCCAGCAATTTCTGGTGCGTTTATATGAGGATATAAAAGCGGATTGCGGAAAAAAGAGAGTCAGTCAACAGCAAGTCATTAACTGTGTATTACAAAATAAATAGTGAATATAAATGTTGTATTAGAAATTCATAGTCTGTAAATAATAGTTTTTAATGGTTTATAATCATAGCGTTAATTTATAGTGTATTCATTAGTGTATAGGAATAAATATTTGTTTGTGAATAGACGATTTAAACAGCACTTGTATTATTATTTTGGAAAGAATGTTACAGTGGTGTTACAGGTGTGAGGGTTTTAAAATAAATAAAATCGCGTAATAATTAATTAAAGTGCTGTGAGAATAAAATTTTTGGTGTTAAAACATAATTTCAACAAACAATCAAAATGGTGATGAAACTATTAAAGGATCTCTTAGTAATAGATTTGAAGCGGGAGTTGGACGAGAGGGACTTGGATAGTAATGGAAAGAAAGAAGTTTTGATAAATCGGCTAAGAGAATGGCTTTTAGAACAGAAGGAAGATCCTGAAAATTACCGCTTCGAAATACCTGGACCCGCAATTGATACTAGTTTGTTGTTAAGTAAAATGGAAGAAAGTTCTAGAAAAGCCGAAGAAAATTCTAGAAAGTCCGAAGAGAATTCTAGAATTTTAAAAGAAGAATTACTGCAAAAGTCCGAAGAGAATTCTAGAATTTTAAAAGAGGAATTATTGGAAAAGTCTGAAGAAAATTCTAAAATGCTTAAACAAGAATTAATGGAAAATACTAAAGTGCTGGAACAAAAAGTTTTTGAAAATTCTAAAATGCTTAAAGAAGAATTACTTGAAAATACTAAAGCACTGGAAGAAAATGTTAAAATACTTAAAGAAGATTTACTTGAAAATTCTAGAACGCTTAAAGAAGAATTACTAGAAAAGTCCGAAGAAAGTTCTAGAAGGCTTAAAGAAGAATTGCTGGACAATGTCAAGGTGTTAGAAGAAAAAGTTTTCGAAGAATTTTTGGAGAATACCAGCGCGTTAGGACTATTGGAAGGTAGATTGGCGGAACAAGATAGGGTAATAAAGATGGTAGAAGAGAAAATAGCCCAAATGCAATTACCACCAACAACTAAGAAAGACGATATGGCCGAAATGCTGGAAGATAGAATGAGGCAACTACGGTTTCCCTCAACTTCTGAGAGGCCGTTTAATGAAGTAAAGAAACAATTTAAAGAAGAAAAGGATCCTGCCGTAGGGATAAAAGTAAAACCACCCACGTTCGATGGAAAGATACCTTGGTCCACCTACTACAAACAATTTGAGGCGGCCGCTGGGGCCAACGGATGGACACGCAAGGAAAAGGCCGTTTCTCTAACTGTGGCTTTGCGTGGAGACGCGTTGAACGTCCTGCAAACAATCCCAGCAGGACAGGAAAATGATTACCAATTGTTAGTGTCTAGATTGGAAATGAGATATGGAGACGCGCATCTACAACAGGTGTATCACGCGCAAGTGAAGAATCGTATCCAGAAGAATGGAGAAAGCCTGCAGGAGTTTGAAGCCGATGTTGCGCGGCTTGTCCGATTGGCGTACCCTACGGCACCCGATTCATTTCTGGGACAGCTGGCTGTGCAGACCTTCATTGATGGGTTAAGAGACGGAGAAACACAACAATCATTGAGGCTGGCACGACCAAGAACAACTGATGATGCGCTTGCTCACGCCTTAGAATTTGAAGCTGCAAAACAAGCGTCCCGAGGCCACGGGCGAGTTCGAACCGTTGCGGAAGAAGAGGAAGGTTCCAGTTCCAAAGATCGCCTAGAAGAATTATTAATGAGAGTTCTTCAGAAGGAAGATAGTCGTAAGAGGAATCCTCAAGAAGTTCGAGGACCCCGTTGCTGGAACTGCGGTGAACAAGGGCACATACGACGCCGCTGCCCTAAACCCAGAAAAGTACAACCGTCGGAAAAGTTAAAAGGGGTTGGCAAGAGGGGGCGAACGTTGGCTGCGAGTGAAGATGCCCCGGAGATCACGATCCATGCCGTAACATCAAAGAATAGTAACGGCAGTTTGTTTGTAGATGGAAAGATTTCTAACCGAACTGTTCCACTACTTATTGATACGGGGGCGACAAAATCCATCGTACGCCCTGATGTTCTACAATCAAGTATGAAGCTGTTATCAACAACTACTCAACTCCGTACAGCAACAGGTGAAGTGATACCAACACGCGGAGTGGTGAAGATGAAGATTGGCATTGGAAGTGAAGAACGTGATCATGAGGTGCTGGTAGCCGATATCACTGATGACTTCATCTTTGGAATGGACCTCCTGAGAAAATTTGGTTTTACGTTGGATTTGAAAGAGGGTGTTTTGAAGGTCGGTAACGAAGAACTTCCGTTGCACCCACGAGAAGATCCGGTTGTAAGGGTTTTGCTGACTGAAGATGTGATATTGCCGGGTCAAAGCGAGATGGTTGTCGAGGCAGGTTTGGATGGAGATCTTCGGGTTGGATGTGTGCGAATGATGGAGCCTGTTTGTGATAAGAAGATCCATAGTGGCATACTGGTGGGAAAAGCGCTGATCAAGGTTGGAAAGACAGTACCGGTGAGGCTTATGAACGTTAATGTGGATCCGGTGACATTGAAGAAGAGTACCCTTGTGGGACAGTGTGTGCCAGTATTCCGAGTAGCCAGGTGTATGGCTGATGTTCCAAAACCAGCGCCCAAAGACCATGGTGGAAAATTAGTGGGCATGGTTACTAGTTCGTGCGAAGACCTTAACAGAACAGAAGTGAAAGAGGTACAGGGTTTGGTTCATCGATACCAAGATATCTTCGCTCTTGACGATAGCCAGAAGGGACGAACAGATATAATAAAACATAAAATCAATACAGGCAACTCTATGCCTGTCCGTCAGCAGCCGAGGCGTCTACCTCTAGCAAGGAGAGCAGAAGCCGAGAAGATTATTATCGATATGGAAGAACAAGGGGTCATCGAGCCATCCAGCAGTCCCTGGGCATCACCGGTGGTCCTGGTCAGTAAGAAGGACGGGTCAACGAGATTTTGTGTGGACTATCGGCAGCTTAATGACGTGACCAAGAAAGACAGCTATCCCTTACCACGCATCGACGACACGTTAGATACCCTGTCTGGTTCACGATGGTTTTCGACTTTGGACTTGAAGAGTGGTTATTGGCAAGTTGAAATGGAACCTGAAGACCGGGAGAAGACCGCGTTCACTATTGGTTCCGGACTATGGCAGTTTACGGTTATGCCTTTTGGTCTATGTAACGCTCCGGCCACCTTTGAGCGTTTAATGGAGACCATCCTGAGAGGGTTGTCGTGGAAGACCTGCCTGGTATACCTAGATGATGTGATTGTAGTCGGAAAATCATTCAACGAACATTTGAAAAATCTAGAGGAAGTGTTCCGAAGACTACGTGGAGCCAATCTGAAACTGAGTCCGAAAAAGTGCCACATATTCAGAAAGGAAGTGAAATATCTCGGGCACGTCGTATCACAAAATGGAGTGGCAGCCGACCCCGATAAGATTCGTGCAGTTCAAGAGTGGCCAACACCGAAAGATAAACACCAAGTTCGTAGTTTTCTTGGGTTATGTACCTACTACAGGCGTTTCGTTCCTGGGTTTGCCAATATAGCGAAACCTCTGACAAGGTTAACTGAAGATGGGCGCGAGTATGTTTGGAGCGGAGAGTGTGAAACAGCTTTCCAACAGCTGAAGCGTGCCCTGACAACCGCACCAATATTGAGCTATCCACGGACAGAAGGGAAATTCATACTTGACACAGATGCAAGTAATCTGGCCATTGGGGGTGTACTTTCTCAGATACAGGATGGACAAGAAAAGGTCATCGGCTATTTTAGTAAGGTTTTGTCTAAAGCCGAAAAGAATTATTGTGTGACCAGAAAAGAACTATTGGCCGTCGTGAAGTCCGTTGAGCACTTTTACAAATACTTGTACGGACGGAAGTTTTTATTGAGGACGGACCATGCAGCGTTGAAATGGCTTCTACAATTCCGTAATCCTGAAGGCCAGGTCGCAAGGTGGATCGAACGATTACAAGGATACGACTTTGACACCGAACATCGAGCGGGCACTAGTCATCGAAATGCCGATGCTCTTTCAAGAAGACCCTGTCCAACGGATTGCCGTCATTGCTCTCGTTTGGAAGAGAGGGTTTGCCAAGTATTAAGGACTACCATCGTCAACGACAATTGGTTGCCGGAAGAATTGCAACGACAGCAGGAGGCTGATCCCGAACTAAAAATGGTACTGGAATGGAAGCGCGTGGGAGAAAGGCCTGCCTGGGAGGCCGTCAGCCCTTTCAACAGAACGCTCAAAGCATATTGGGCCCAATGGGAGTCCTTGAAGGTGGAAGACGATCTCCTGAAGCGAGTACTGGAGAGTGAAGATGGCACCACCATTAGGTCTCAGTTCGTGGTTCCAAGAAGCCGAGTGGCTACAGTATTGCGACATCTCCATGACGGTGCCTCCGGAGGACACTTCGGTGTGAAAAAGACCTTGGAGAAAGTTAGGGAGCGTTTTTATTGGGTCAACTGTAAAGAAGACGTGAAGGAGTAGTGCCGGAAATGTGAACTATGTGCCACTGGCAACGGACCCTTGGGGAAACGAAGAGCACCCATGAGGCAGTACAATGTGGGTAGTCCTCTGGAGAGAATAGCTATAGACATTGCCGGACCATTTCCCGAAACTGACGATGGGAATAAATACATCTTAGTGGCAATGGACTATTTTACCAAATGGCCAGAAGCATATGCCCTACCAAACCAGGAAGCTGCGACTGTTGCTGACGTACTAGTCAAAGAGTTCTTCAGTCGTTTCGGAGTGCCCATGGAGCTGCATTCGGATCAAGGCCGTAATTTCGAGTCTGTACTCTTTGGAGAAGTCTGTCGATTGTTGGGCATTCGCAAGACTCGGACCACACCGTTACATCCGCAGTCCGATGGAATGGTAGAACGCATGAATCGGACAATGGGCAAATATTTGGCCAAGGTCGTCTCCGATCATCAACGAGACTGGGACCAATACCTGCATCTGTTCCTGATGGCTTATCGTGCATCGGTCCACGAAACAACCGGTCAGTCACCAGCGTCTGTAATGTTTGGACGCGAGTTACGGTTACCGTGTGATCTGGAATTTGGGTCTCCACCTATAGAGCAGGAGGTAGCTGGAAATGATTATGTCATCAACTTAAAGAAGAAGTTGGAGGATATTCACGACCGAACCCGAAATAATAGTCGAATCGCGAGTGACCGGATGAAGGCTACGTACGATGTGAGAGCCCAAGAAGGAGGGTTTCAACCTGGAGAGCTTGTCTGGTTATACAACCCGCAAAGGCGTCGTGGCTATTCTCCAAAGTTACAGCGAAATTGGGAGGGTCCATACCAGGTGAAGAAACGAATAAATGACTTGATTTATCGCATCCAGAAATTGCCAAGGGGGAAACCAAAGGTGGTACACTCCAATCGTCTGGCGCACTGTGAGGGAAATAATGACGCAGTCCCGGATCGGAAAGATGAGGCCGAGGTGGCTATCAAAATCGTAAGGCCTGAAGATGATCAGCCAACCTTTAGAGAATTTATGGCTGCGTTCTCTGGAACGAGAAAAGCGCGATTCGGAGTCACGACTGAGATGCAACAAGATCTCTTCCGGGTCCCTGGTGATTATTCCATTGCCCACTGTGTCTCCGCGGATCTCCGTATGTCCAGGGGGATCGCAGTAGTGTTTAGAAATAAATTTGGACGGCTGAATGAACTTCGAGAACAAAATCCCTCTGTTGGTAAATCCTTACGCTTGCCTGATCATGACCGATCCATTTACTACTTGGTAACCAAGCAGTTTTACTACCAGAAACCGAGTTACGCCGACTTGTGGAGGGCACTATGGAATTTGAGAATCGAGTTGCTTACCAGGGGAATTAACAAATTGGCAGTTCCCAAACTCGGCTGTGGGCGGGACCAGCTGGATTGGAGAATCGTTAGAAACATGCTGGAAGTTGTCTTTAGAGGTACGGACGTCAAGATCTTCGTCTGCAGTTTTGACCCACAGCCCGCATTAAGGCCAACGAAGAGTGTAGACTGTTATTTCTACCGTAATGGAACGTGTAGTCGAGGTGAAGACTGTCGATATCGTCATGACCCGTTCTACAGGAACCAGAGCATAAAACCTGTTCTGGGACAGAACAGACTTGAAGAGGGGGGCAGTGTAACGGGAGAGAAAAGGAACGAACCTCTTTTCGAGCGACAGGTGGTGTGTTCTGTCGCCTTCGAGAAAATGACGCATCGCACAAGCATGTAAATCAGACGTGGTTTATTCTAGCATTTTCTAAGAATACATAGAAGGTTCCAGCAATTTCTGGTGCGTTTATATGAGGATATAAAAGCGGATTGCGGAAAAAAGAGAGTCAGTCAACAGCAAGTCATTAACTGTGTATTACAAAATAAATAGTGAATATAAATGTTGTATTAGAAATTCATAGTCTGTAAATAATAGTTTTTAATGGTTTATAATCATAGCGTTAATTTATAGTGTATTCATTAGTGTATAGGAATAAATATTTGTTTGTGAATAGACGATTTAAACAGCACTTGTATTATTATTTTGGAAAGAATGTTACAATAGTATGTTAACTGCGGGAATTAATAACGTGCGACCTCTTTTGTTTACAAACAGTGATACATAATTCAGTTTAGAAGCATTTTTTGTGAGGCAGTTGGAAGAGAAGTTGCGGAACAGCAATTGTCATTTATGGAGGTAAGTATCGGCAGTAATAATTGTTTTGTAATCAAATTAAAATTTTGTACATCCAATAATTAAAATATCTATGTAGTTTTACTTAGTTTAACACCGATTAAGGTGAGACGGCGGAAAATGCAAAAAATCGTTTTTTTGCAATTACAGCACTACCTGTTGCAAAGATAAGAAATGGGGAATCAGGGGGTTCCATTTTGGCGTCATTCGAAAGAGCACATCGACATTAGTAAGATAACCCATCGTCTTCTTAAAAAATTTTAATCCCCCGCATTTTAAAATGGGTGTACGGGTGGTCTGGACCACCCTGTATAAACGTTATCCATTATCGAGAAAAGAATTTTCAACTAAAAGTTGCTTCAATTGTCTCCAGTACCTCTACTTACAAACTTTTAAGACAAGGTATTTTTTTTCATGTTACTAATACATGCATTTAAAATACAAAAGTAAATCCTATTAAGGTTATTTAATAAATCTTTCCCCATAAAGGTGACATAAAATAGTGATTTGTTCATCTAAGGCGTTCTATCATAATTGTTAATTCTTACATTTTCACTCATATTATTTATAGCAGTTAGGCAAGCTGTTTAATGTCTTACTGCTTAACAATTTTCTGTATTCTATATTACGGCCAACTTTTTCAAATAGGGTTAGGTAATTACATTTTAAAATTATTTATTACTATACATTCATTCATAGATATCTACGAAGTTAACAGCCAGTATCTACAAATATAAAAGAACTACATTTTCACTACAAATTCACCATTATTATACTGTTTTATTATTATAATAAGTCTTCACAATAATCCATCAAGATGTACTAGATGGTGCTGCTGTTGCTTCTGTTTCTACAGCAGGTGTTGATCCAGTCATGGAGCCCCAAGGAGGCGTCATTGGTTGTGGATTTTGTAAATACGACATAACAACTGCAGAAATTGATAGCATGAAGGAGCTTAGAATCTGGAAAATATTTTACATATAAGAGATTCATTTTTATGTATGTAAATATAAACATTAAAACTTACTTGTTTGGTATCATCTGATAAACGAGAATTGGCAAAACTAATACAGGAACAATACAAAGCAACCCATGCACACCATTTTAGTCTCATCATAAGTCCTAACATACTGAATATCATACCTGAAAGGAAACAGATGATATGATTTTAAGTTAAAAGAACTTTATAATGAAAGCCCTTGTTCACATGAAGTTGGACCACTGTATGTTTCTGTAATTAATATTTATCATTCAACAAATAATTATCAGTAATTAAACGATTATGTTTTTGATTCTGCATGATATTAGCAACAAATAAATCACTTTAACTTGACATGAAATATAAAATGCAAACACAAAGTAAAAACAAAATTTATTGGATGGTCCAATTCATGTAAGACGGGGCTCGTATAAAGATCAGTGATTTATTATGTACTATTTAATAGTATATCTACTAGTAAAAAGAAATGTCAATAATAGTTTAAAGATTAACTTTTAGAAATTTATAGTTACTTTTGACTTTATAGGCTGGTAGCATAAAATAGAAAAGCTTCCATATAGGGTGAAAACATCAAAATTATCATCTACAAGGATAGATCGGAATGTTTCTAGAATGAACCACAAGATGGCGTTGTGCGCGCGTGCTGATTAGTCACTACATCAAGTCACCTAGGCCGCGCTGGTCGACCAGAGTACCGCAAACCGCCGCCATATTGGGGCAAACGAAGCACGAAATTGTTCATTATTTGTTCTGTATTGATTTTAATCAAATCCACGTTTTCTTTAAAAGGTTTTTCTTATTCTGAAAGATCAAACCTCTAATATGTCAAACACGTAAAACGTGGTTTTAATTTGTCCATTATTAAAAATCATCCTTCTCTGTCCCAATATGGCGGCGGTTTAAGTTACTCTGATCGACCAGCTGGCCTAGGTAACTAGATGCAGTGGCTCTAGTGCTGATTAGAGTTACTACATCTTGTCACCTAGGCCTAGCTGGTCGATCAGAGTACCGCAAAACGCCGCCATATTGTGGCAAAAGGAGCACAAAATTGTTCATTATTTGCATCTGATTCCATTTAATCAAATCCACGTTTACTTTAAAAGGTTTTTCTTATTTTAAAAATCACCCTTTTCTGCCCCAACATGGCGGCGTTTTGCGGTACTCTGTTCGACCAGCATGGCCTAGGTGACTAGATGTAGTGCTGATCAATTGCTTTGAAAGCACCATTGTTCGTACAACAGTTGTCAAATTTTCTAACAGATTAGATATAAACACACGCCATTAGTATCGATTCAAGTAAACATTTTGTGCATTTTCTTAATTATGAATAAAAACGAGTTCCGTGCAGTGATAGAACATTTCTTTTTTAATGGCTTAAATACTAAACAAATAAAAACGGAGTTATGAAGTTCATGGTGAGTCTTTGCCTTCGTATGCAACAGTTGCAAACTGGGTTGTTGAATTAAACGCGGCAGAACAAGCATAGAGGATGCACCACGTTCTGGCAGACCAAAAACAGCTATCGATGACGAAACAACCGAAAAAGTTCATGAAATCGTGATGAAGGATCGCTGAATAAAGTTGAGAGAGATAGCAGAGAAAGTAAGCATTTCATACGAAAGTGTACATTGCATATTACATCAACATTTGGACATGAGAAAGCTTAGTGCTAGATTTCTCAACAATGTCTAGACAAGACTCAAACGTAATGAAAAATATTTTGCGACGTTTTATAACTGTTGGGAAAGCGTGGATTCACCACTACACTCCGGAGAACAAGGAGCAGTCAAATAAGCAATGGGCAAAACGTGGTGAGCCAACTCCAAAGAAGGCAAAAACGATTCCGTCTACTAGGAAAGTAATGGCTACCGTATTTTGGGATTCCCGAGGAACAATTTTTATTGATTACTTGCAACATGGGAGGACAATAACGGGCGAGTATTATGTGTCGTTATTAAACAGACTGAACAAAGAAATCAAAGCTAAAAGGCCTCATTTGGCAAAGAAAAAGGTCTTGTACCACCAGGATAACGCTCCATCCCACAAATCGGCAATTGCGATGGCGAAACTGCACGAACTACGATTCCAGTTAATTGAACAGGCACCGTATTCGCCAGACTTGGCTCCGTCGGATTTCTTCTTGTTCCCAAATCTCAAGAAATAGTTGGCTGTAAAGAGATTTTCATCGAATACTGAAATCATCGAAGTTGTAAATGGATATTTTGAAGGTTTGGATAGTACTTATTTTTGTGAAGGGTTGAAGAGTCTTGAAAACCTTTGGACTAAATGTGTATAACTGAAAGGAGACTATGTAGAAAAATAAATACGATTTTCCCCAAAAAGTTGTTTTTTTCCGACTTGTTCTAGAAATTTTTCGATCTATCCTCGTATTTACTTAGTTAGTGCAGTACAAATATTTTCTAAATAGAATTTTACAAAATAGATGTGTTTAATTATATTGTACAGCTATAGCAATTTGTCATTAGACGGCAGTAAGCACTTGTGTGAAATTCTAGATTATTATTATGTTTGTCTTATTTGACCATACTAATTATAAATACTGCACACTTTATTTGGCCTTTACAAACGTGAAAAAGGTAAAATCTGTAAAATAGGGGATGTCCACTTAACTAGCAACAGGTATTCATGGAAATGACGAAGATATGAAAATGATGTAGGTGTTTTTCACGTACTAAAGATATACCGCGTGGCACGTAATTATTACATGACATTGAGCATCACTTTGGCATATTAACTGTGACATGCAAAAAGAATGGGAGGCACGTAATGTTCATATAACTTTATATTCCAGTGCTACTTGAGTATGTTCACTCTTTAATTTACAAACATTTACCTGATAAAATATCTAATGTTTCTAATTTTCTATACTATCTTAGAATATTTAATTTATAGATATTTTCAAATTTAAAATTACAATAAATTTATTAAAGAGGTACTAGAATACTAAATGAATCTTGAAAGTACTATAATAGTAGACAAGAACAACACTGGAAACAGGTAAAAACAAATTATTTGCAGTTTTGGTAAAAATTGTTATAATTTCACCAACTTTAGTTAGCTCTAACCAGAGATAAATTACCATAAATATATTTGTTGATAACAATAACAACTTTGGAACAAATTGGGCATTAATAACTTAAATGAGTCGTATTATCTTGCGAGTTAATGGTTGAATATTTTTTCTTGATGTAAATGATCTTTCTACCACAGGGTATTTAAAGAATGGATTCCATTTATGGAATGGATTGATTTACAATAGTCAACTGTATTATTGCAAAAAAGCAGAAAAAAAATCTGTATTCAATACTTCTAAACTGTTTTTCTTTATTTAAATATTTCTTTAGTTTCTCACTTAAGTTAATTCATGAAATAGAATTCTTATAAATTTAAAGACATCTGTAGTGTAACAAAAATGATAATAAAAATATAACCACACAAGTAAAGGGTCCAGTAGAAAAACAGCCCGAGCAAGAAAACCATAGAAATACTATTTTGATGATCATTCTATTATGAATAATATAAAAAATCACAGAAATGTAAATAACACACTTCTATTTTTTAATTTTTAGAATATTTTTCTTCTGGGCCCTTCAACTGTATTCTGAATAAATAAATATTTTGCAATATTCTTTATTTAAAAAAAAAATAAAACAAAAATTATGTATCTCTTTAGAAAAGAAAAAGCTTGGAATGTAGAAGGTGAATATTTCAATTGCTGCTACTGGTTGCAAACAAATAACTCCATGGTGGTGTCATAGGTTGTGGATTTTGCATGTATGGCATAACAACCGCGATAATCGAAAACATAAAGGGATTAAAAATCTAAAAATAAAACATATAATTTAAAAATGCTTTCTAGAATTATTCCATTTAAAAAATACCTAACAGCTCAACTTACTTGATTTCTACTTTCATCTGAAAACCGTGAATTGGCAAAGTTAATGCAGCAACAATATAAAGCAAGCCACGCACACCACTTTAATTTCAAAGTTAGTCCCAACATGCTGAGCATCATACTTACAGTGCCTATTAAAAAGAGAAAAAAAAACCCAAATAAAATTCATGTGTAAAAATGAATTCTAAGATAACTAATCATAATTTATTATGATAATTGTACTGCGTATTATATGTATCTCGATAAATAATTAAAAATTTTGAAATAAGAGAATACAAATTATTTTATTTATAAAGAGAAAAACTAGCTTGATAACTTAGCTTTATATAAGTCACTAACTTTTCCATCTAACATCACAATTCTAAACAATGTCCCTTCTTACGAGATACATAATTTACATGCAAATAAATATATGCTAGAAAATAAAATAAATTGTTACAACCTAATTTTTTATAATTCTCTAACAAACCTGTAATTTCTTCGTAGTATTGTGCAGCCAGTACGCATTTCGTTTGAAAATAAAAGGAAGAGATATAAATCGAGAGACTAGAGGATTAACAGGGTTTTATTGAATTTATTTTTTTGCACGTATTTATTTGTATCGTTTTCTTTGCCTGTATTTATTTGCATGCATTTTCTTTACCTATATTTATTTGCATGTATTTTATTCTCTGGGCATCTTTTTATTGTAACCCTGATGTAAGGGGTGGTTATACCCCATTTTAGGGTGGTTTAAAGGGGGGTGGTATTCGTCATATGCCAGAGGTCTATTTCCAAAAACAAAACATTTATGGTTTTCAATCATCTTTTGCATGTATTTATTGTATTTTGATTTAAGGGGTGGTTTTGACCCATTTTGGGTTGGTTTAATCCCATCAGGAAGGAAGGTTCTTGGCCATATATCAGAAGGCCATTTCCAAATACAAAACATTTGCGGCTTTCAATCATTTTTTGCATGTATTTACTATATTTTAATCTAAGAGAGGGCTTTGACCAGTGGCGTGCGGTCCATGGAAGCAGTGCTTTCCTTAAGAATTTATTAAAAATAAAAACCAATGCTAACAGAAATATTTTTATAAAATTATGGTTATCATTTATTTAAATTTGTAATATTTAATTAACTTAAAGTTCAATATCAATTCCGTATAGCAAAAAGTATAATTAGAGTACTATTTTAAATTAGGCTCATTAAACTTGTGCGGAAAGGTAATACCGATTCAAATGTGTTACATACACTGCATATAAGCACTGATTTCGTTGCTTATTGCACTTCTCTTTGCCAGTCGGCCAGCCTCGCTTTTGTTGGTGGGCGGGTGGGTTGTACATCGTAGTAAGGTCACATTATTTTTAGTGTGCTCCATGATCAAGTGTTTGTTAAACGTTACTGAAGTAATGTAAATCTGCGAATGAGGTTGTATTTTGAAACATTTCAATTTATATAAGTTGGAATTTTTTTAAAGACAAATAATTCTA
Organism: Agrypnus murinus; assembly: GCA_929113105.1. Taxonomy (NCBI): domain Eukaryota; kingdom Metazoa; phylum Arthropoda; class Insecta; order Coleoptera; family Elateridae; genus Agrypnus; species Agrypnus murinus. The sequence goes on from OV816026.1 coordinate 144,434,776, forward strand.
TTTAGTTTGCTCTGAATTCATATATAAAGTTGCATTATCGTCATGACTGCAAATTCAACTGATTCGGTGGAAGATTCGAGTACTTCCAATACATCCGAATATCGACGATTTTTGTTGTTCAGTTTGTAAATTATTAGATAAATAATTTTCTGCATAAAATTTTGAAGGGATATTATAAATTGTTGAGAAAGGCAGATCAGAACCAGAACTTTCAAATTTAACAACAAAGATTAAAACCTGCACCAGGTATTTTGCTAAAAAAGTTCGGAAAATCGAGTTGCATTATAAATAAATAGTAGTACTTTTTTAAAATAAAGAATAATAGTCAACAAATTCCATAAGTATAAAAGTTCTTCTTTGAAAAACTTTTAAGCTTAATAATTATAACACTGTTTTTTATTGTACCTAGCAGGGGCAAATCCAGAGCATTATTTATTGAGAGAGAACAAAAGAAAAAAAACATTGTAATACAAGGAATAAAAACTCCGCAAGGAATTAAATATTTCGAACTAGAAGAGATTGTAATTAATTTCATTAATCAAAAATCAAAAATTGAAATAGATGAAAATGCAGTAGATTCCGTTCATAAAATAAACCCAAGTAAAGAGGATGGCCCAATAGTAGTAAAGCTTATATCTTACCGACTGAAAATCATATTACTAAAACATATAAATCAGCTAAAAAGCACACAATACTATATTGATGAGGATTATCCATTTAAAGTGTTGAAACAACAGAAAGAGCTCATGCCAAAAATAATAATAATAGCAATAAAGCAGGAAACAGCCAACACACATAGCAACCAAAAAACCCCAGTAATAACAAAATGACGACAAAGGTGATGGAAATGGTATAACCAGGGAAAATGAGAGATATTGTACAGACATTAGAAAAATATAAAATTGATATCATAGCACTGCAAGAATTGAGATGGGCAGGAGAGGGTGAAATAAATAAAGATAATTATACTATATTGTGGAGCGGGGGTGAGAAACAAGGTCAAAATGGAACAGGATTTATAGTAACCAAGAAACAAATGAATAATATTATAAAATTCGAAGCAATAAATGACAGAATATCCAAGCTTAGAATAAGAGGAAAACTTAGTAATACCACCCTTATATGTGTGTATGCCCCAACAGAAGTAGATAAGAATGAAAAGAAAGAAGAATTGTATGAGGAATTAATGAAAGAATGTGAGAAAACTCCAAAGTATGATATACTGATAGTACTAGGTGATATGAACGCACAAGTAGGAAAGGAAGATCATATAAAAACAATAGCAGGGAAAAACACAATACACGTAGAATCTAATGATAATGGAAACAGAATTTGTAATCTAGCGGCTGCAATGAATTTATATATAGCCAGTACAAAATTTCCACACCCGCCTAGACATAAAATCACATGGAATCACCCAAATCAAATAACAAACAGTCAAGTTGATCATATTTTAATAACAAAAAATAAAATTAATAACATGCAAGACGTTAGATCATTCAGAAGAGCCACTGCAGACATGGATCATATATTAGTAATCGCAACCATGAAAGAAAAGAAAAGTGTAGAGAAGGACAACGTTAAAAATAAGAAGAAGAATATATGGAATATAGAAAGAATCAAAGATACAAAAATACAACAAGAACTACAAACAGGTATAACACAGAACCTTCAACAAAAAGAAAATAATAATTATAGCACTGGTACAAACAGAATAAAAGATGAATGGTGCAATATAAAAACAAGTATTTTAGTAACGGCAGAAGAACAGATGGGGAAAAAGAAATGGGATAAGAATAAAGACTGGTATGATCGAGAATGTGTAGAGACATGCACAATAAAAAACCAAAGATGGATAAAATGGATACAAAGACCGAAGAGAACAGACAATTATACAAAGAAGCAAATACCAATGCAAGAAACATATGCAAAAGCAAGAAAAGAGCATGGAACGAAAATAAATTAAAGGACATACAAATAGAGTATAGAAATAGAAACACAAGGAAGTTCTATCAAAAAATAAAGCAAGAAAAGAGAAGCTATAAAATAAAAACTAGAGGTTACAAAGATGAAAAAGGAAATACAAAATATACACAAACTGAAATACAACAAATATGGGGTAACTATTTTGAAAAATTATTCAATGGCGAAACACAAACAGAGATAAATATACCAGTAAATGCAACAACATTAGATCTGATAATACCTGAACTAACATTGGGGGAAGTAAAACAATAGAAAACTTAAAAAATAATAAAAGCATCTCGATGTAATGATATAATTGCAGAACACATTAAATATGGAGGGGAAATGCTTCATGAAAAGATACACGAATTGATATGTCAGATATGGAAAGACGAATATATGCCAGAAGAATGCAGAAATGGTGTAATAATTACAATACACAAAACAGGAGATATGGAACAATGTTCGAATTATCATGGTATACAACTGTTAAATGTAACTTATAAAGTCCTTTCAAAATTAATCAAAAATAAACTACAAGAATATACTGAAGTCAAGATAGGAGATTATCAGCAAGGTTTTTGGCCAGGTAGATCAACCACAGATGTGATACATATATTACAGCAAATATTAGAAAAAGCCAATGAATACGACATAACACTACATATATTATTCATAGATTTCAAACAAGCTTTCGTTAAGGTGATACGTGCTAACATACTAAAGGAAATGAGGTGTATGGAGATACCACAAAAAATAATAAATCTAACTAAAATGACATTAGAAGATACAACTGCAGTAGTGAAAGTGGGAAATATAACAACAGACAGTTTTAAAATAAAACAAGGGGTTAAACAAGGAGATACACTATCAGCATTATTATTCAATATAGTGCTAGAAAATGCAATTAATTAGAAGAGCAAAAGTAGAGGGTACAATAAATGTTAAAAATGTACAAATTATCGCTTACGCAGACGATGTAGCAATTATAAGCAGAACAAAAGAAGGTATGATAGAAGCTGCTACAAGAATAGAAGAAACAAAAAAAACTGGATTGGAAATTAACGAGAAGAAAACAAAATATTTAAAATATAGCGACAGTAGCAATGATGAATTTATAAATATAGGAAAGTACAAAATAGAAAAGGTACAGAAATTTAAATATTTAGGCTCAATAATATACAACACAAAGAATAAGAGAAATGAAAAAACAAAACAAAGAATACAGGAAGGATATAGAACTTATTACGCAAATAAAAAACACATCAACAGCAAATACTTAAGCATAAAGGCAAAGCTACAAATTTATAAAACCCTAATAAGACCAGTAGTAGTATATGCAACAGAGACATGGACAATGACAAAAAAAAGAAGATTTAAGAATTTTTGAGAGAAAAATAATAAGACGTATCTTAGGACCAATTCAGATAGGAGAGAATGAATTTAGAACACGAATGAATTTCGAGATAAGAGAAAAAATGCAGGGAGAAGATATCGTCAACTACATAAAATCTCAACGAATAAAATGGTTAGGTCACGTAATGAGAGCAGATAAGACAAAAACAATAAGAATAGTAACAGAATGGACACCAACAGAAAATAGAAGGCGAGGCAGACCGAAGATTAGATGGATGGATGATGTAGTGGAGGATTTAAAAAAGTTAGAAATAGCAAATTGGAAAGTCAAATGTCATAACAGAAAAGAATGGTCAAAAATCGCAGAAGAAGCCAAGACCAGCAGAAAACTATTAGAATAAAAGAACAAGAAAAATGGGTGCTAATCCGTCCCAAATACCGGATTATGAAAGCTTAAAAGCAGACATAACTGCTTGCGGTTAAAGCGCTTGATATATATATAATATTGAATTATATATCAAAAATTGGGGGAATCCCCCCGGGGATCCGCGCCTGTATCTAGGTATATTAAAATTGTAGTTGCTTCCCTAGCCTAAATTCTCACCGCACGCCACTGGCTTTGACCTATTTTGGGGTGGTTTAACCACCCCAGGGAGGGTTCTTGGCGATATACCAGAGGTCTATTTCCAAATACAAAACATTTGTGGTTTTCAACCATTTCTTGCATGTAGGTATTTATTATTATATGTCAGGGGTGTTTTACCCCATTTGGGGGTTGTTTTTGGCTCTAGCGCAAGATTTTGAGGGTATATGTTTTTCTGAGGTCGCATTCGGTTTCATTCTCGAAAAGTGCGTTCAAATACCATATTCACGTTCCCAAGGCAGAACATATTTTTTTTTGTGGGGCTGTGTAGTTAATAAGTGACAGTAATATTAGAAACAAATTAAAATTCTGTTTATTTGTGAAACAAGGAACACAACTTTCTTCTTTCAAATTACTCAAACTTCATTTGGAGTGATCAAATAAAGACAGCTTTGCATCAAAGTTACTCGTGTGGATTAGGTAATATAGAAGAGTATAAAAGAAACTACTATAAATAAAACATAATATTCAATTCACCTATAATATAATTTATTTAAGGAAATACCATCTAAGTTAAACATTTGATCTAAGTATTCTTTTTTTGTGATAAATGTATACACACACATATTATTTTTTCTGTAATGTGTTTCATATATAAAACATTAATATTTATTTCCTATAATAACGTGTTAAATTCCTTGCCAACGATGGTACTCTCTAATGATAATTTCAATCAGATCATAAAAAAATAATTATAATACATAATAAGTAACTTACTCGAAGAAAAAACAAAAATACAGGAGTATATCATAAATAATAAAGATTAAATAATCACAGTTTTGAATAGCACCAAATCCTAAATTTGGCATTTATTTTATACAGATTTTTATTACTTAATAAATTTTTTTTTATACAATTTGTACATTTTTTTTTCTTTAACTGCAGAAACTGAAAAAATACTAATGTTGTATACTTATTTTTTTCTGTCATCTTCATTGTCCTATTTATATATCATCATTATAAGTGTAATAAATAATTATTATAAATTATACCATTTTTAATAAGGCCTTTGTAAATAAACATTGATACTAAGAACTAGAATGACGATTTCAGTCGAACCTTAATATTACCCATAGAAACACAGTTTCGTGGCCCATTACCGACAGTTAGAAAACTTCAACCATTCCAAAGACTTTTTTTTGTTTTAAAATGTAATTAAAAATACATCACTATAATGTTGAAATGTGTCAATCAACAGCTCAAAAACTATCTTATTCTGTAAATTATACAGACATTACATTTTAATAAAAACGAACTCTTTGGAATGGTAAAACTATCAACTAATCAACCCTGTACGATTACTAACGAATATCATCAATTATTATCATCATCATTTGCAATAATAATAATGAACTATAATAGCAGGTAATGGGTATTTAGATGGATATTTGGTGTTTTAAATCTTTTTACTATTAAAATACCCATCGTCACTCTAATAGCGCATAGAATACAATGGTATATATTATTTATATTTAACAATATACTATACAATTAAGTCTTTATCAGCGTGTATTCCACTTGGAAAGCGAGTACTGAATATAAAATAGCTGTAATAAAATGTCATCATAAAAACAAATCCTAAACTAAATCATTGCTGAGGAGATGGATCAGAAGTGCCATTTGAGTTTGGATTATGTTTTGGAAGTTGCGAACGTAAAAAGTTATTTTCCGACTCCAACTGTTGAATTCTTTCCATCAATTCAGCAATCTTTTCTTTTAAAACTTCAACTTCTTCTCTAACTGTATACATTAAATGACTTTTGACTAAATCCATAGCTTGCTCTATTTTATTATCGATAGCATTAACAACAGGGTTCGTTTTTGCTGGATCATCCGGATTTCCATTTGTTGCTTCTGGAGGCACTTCGGCTAAACCTTCAGTGGCTTGTGCTTCATTCTGTTCATTCATCATGGGTATACTATGCACACTCGCTACAAATTGTGGATTTGCATAAACATCAGTCGGTTGATTTGGATCGTAAGGTTGAAGTACAACTACATTTTGAAGTGGATTAATATTTTGTAATACAGGATTGATTTGAGCTTGAGGAACTTGTTGGTATGTTTGATTTTGTTCAGGCAGCTGCTGTGGTTGGTGATTTTGAATAGGAACTGTTCGGGGTACTGAATTTTGAGTAACCGATTGAGATTCTTGTTGAATTGGTGGCATGGCCACCGCTTGATTTTGAACAACTTGGTTCTGTACTACTTGAGTGACGGGTGGGTTAGAATTTAATATGACATTTTTAGCTACTTGTGTTGGTATGTTATTGGCAGCTATTTGTTGTTCGGTTATGTTTTGTGGTGAATATGCAAAACCGTTAACCATTGGTTGTGGTTGCGATGCGGGAATCGATTGAGCTTGGCCTTGAACAACGTTTTGTTGAGAAACAGTGGGTTGGCCTGCATATGTTTGGGCTTGTTGAAAATTTTGTATGTTTTGAGTTGTTGGAACGAAAGCACTATTTTGGTTTTGGTAAGCTGGTTGAACAAATTGTAAGTTTTGATAATTTTGGGGTAATACAGCAGGTTGGAAGAATTGCTGTTGAGTTGGGTTTATGAATTGTTGTTGCACTGATGCTGCCGAGTTGATTAGTTGTTGAGGTTGACCTTGAACAGCTGGATAAAAATACTGAGTTTGTGGTACAACTTGAGATTGTATGTTGCCTTGATAGAATTGAGGTTGAGCTGCTGATAATGCGCTTTGTAACAACAATTGTTGAATTTGATGTGGGGGCAAGCTTTGAGTCTGTATATAAACATTACCACTAGCCATTTGAACACTACCGGTACTGCCTTGAGTCGTTGTTTTTGTTTGTTGCGTTGTCGCTGGAGGTGTTTGGTCTACATAATCCATACACTTCCATCTTCCTCTTCTAAAAGGTTCTGAACTTGCAATTTTAACTACTTTAAAGCGATCATTCTTGCTAGGAGTTGAATGCATATCCTTATGTTCAGTTTCTGCAGTCTTTGCTGTCGATTCAGTAATAGTATCCGTAGCTGGCGTACTAGCTTCGACTGGGATATCATTTGGAGTTGTCGATGGAATTATTGCGACACCATATTGAGGGCTTGTGGGTATCACATTACTTGCATTTGTAGTATTTACTGAAGGAGAAACCATTTCAGATTTTGGCAGTTCCTCATGTGCTTGAATATTTTGTTGTTGAGGATTTGATGGTGGTTTTGCATCCACACTTTTTATACTTTCACTAATCTTGGCGTCTCCTTGTACATTACCCGTGGTCGAATCTGGACCTAGGGAATGCAAAATCATTGAAAATAATTCTTATTTAACTGATAACTACAGCATAAATGCAATACCCAAAACAGCACACTCAATATGGTATCACATAATTATCAAGAAGTTAAAATAAACATTTTATAGTAAACAAATCCAATTGCTCATTTTACAATGGCCTCGTTTAACTAACAATGACTTGTTTTTATTTGTGCAAGCAGAAGGAATGCCAGTTATTAGTCACTCTTTCCGCAAGGCTTTGATTAGGAATAGAGGTCATCAACTTTTTGACTAATTAATAGTGAAATTCTTGAACTTTTATATTTTTTTAATGAATTTTTAATGTTTTCATTTTTGATTATGCATTTTAAGCAAATTTTAAGCAAAAAAAACCCAAAATATTCAACTTAAATTAATAATACATACCCAAGATATTCATATAATCAGGTGTCAAATCCTCCCCGGGAGCATTACCATTTCCTGAAGCAGCAGGTTTATATCGTTGGACTTTGTCTGGTCTGCGAGGATCAACGTTACCCGGAATCATTATGAGCAACCTAAATAATAAGCATTATTTAAACATGTTTTATATCATGTATACATGAATTTAAAAGGTGAAGGTGAAACATGAACATGAATTTTGCAATAATAGAAACAAAGGCATGAAATAATTTATATATCTACTTTGACAGCAAAAATGTAGGGATGGTGTTATTACATCAACGCAATTTACAGGTGTTAGAATTGTTGTAGAAGTATGATTTTAAAAAACTATTAATATTGGTTGTAATTTCTAATAGAGTATAAATATTTCAAGTCGTAAAATTAAGGTATAAATGAGATATATTAAAAAAATATACTTACGGGATAGTCACCTCCACTACAACAATCCACAATGGCGAATGTATCTGGAATTGTCAACAGTTGTCAAATAAAAACAGTGGCGGAGCAATACGAAATACTTAGAACGGACTAAATACATGAAACAAAATGGCGAAGACGTACTTATTTTTTTAAATTTTTGTATTCAATCGTTTTAGTTAGAAAGATATTTGCAGATAAGCGAATTGTGTAAAAACGCTTAATTTACTTGAAAAAATTAAATTTAAAAATTCTCCTCATTTTAAACCGAAATTGGCCTTGAGCTACTTCTCTCAAAGCTATTTAATGTAAAAAAGTAGGTACCGCTATGAATGTGATAAGTAACCCTTGAAGATCTACTCACCGTTAGATAGCACTGATGAAAACCAATAAATTGAATTTTGAATTTATACTAACAGAAATATTTTCACCACTTTTATTATGGCAGTTAATTACACAACAACATAACGTACATTATTATATTAATTACTCGTTAATCAGTACACGATATTTGAACATGAAAATAAAGCATTTTTTCAACTGACGGGTAATACAGGACTCTTAACTTAAAGATACTAGATTTTATAAAGTACCACATTCCATAGAACCATTATGTTAGAGAGAAAAAGCAATAGTTTTGCCCGAAAATGGCGGAATTAATAGTGAGTTTTCATTGTCAACTAAGAAATTGGCATTATTGTGAATTTTGACATTTCACTTTAATCGATCTGTGCTGTTGTTTTCGTCTGTTTGGGCTTCTCTAAATTTAAAAGTAAGTCTAAAATGCTTGGTCTCTGTATTTTGCATTGTAAAAATAGCATTGTAAAGGGTTGTAGCTTACTTAAATATCGATTAATTTATCAATTGGAGAAAGGAATACAAATAAGCAATAGTTGTGGTCGGAATTAATTAATTTCCCTGTTTTGCTCCTTAATCAAAAGTTTGTAAAGTAACTGTTAATATAAACGTTCTTTATACGCTATTGACACATCGATAGTGGCACCTCTGTTGGCAATACTTCGCAATATATTATATACAACTTTAAAAAATGAATGATTTCAACAAAAACCAGTTGAGAATGTGCAGAGCCAATGCCATCTAGATATTTACTCCAGGCCTTCAGGTAGAATCTGTGACGTCACAGTAAAGGGGTATAAACATTTACGAGTTATTATTTAAAATTCCAAACTTTTTAACAAATACGATATTTTATCATTCTTATCTGCGTTTGTAAAAGAGTAAGAAAGTACAGTGGACCCATGAAGGTCAGCTGGTACCACAAAACAACATATGGTGGGCATATTAATTAAATAATTATCTCATAACTCATTAAATGCATCAATGGATCAACGTGGTAAGCATTTAAAAAAACTATTTGTAGACAACAAGAAAACATTATTTAATTCAAAATATACAAACAACAGTTTTATAGATAACAATTTACAAACTATTCCATACATTCTTAATAAATTGCTGTGAATAAATAACTTATTCTAACCTAACCTAATTTGCAACTAATAATGAAGTTTATATTTTTGTAAATGTAGTTACTTTTCTTCTTTTTCCAACATGTTTGTCTTCTTTTAAGGTATTGGTTTTTATTTTTGTATAATTGTTTAATAATATGTTTATCCATGTAGTTAAAAGTTTTTGGTATAAAGCTAAACGATTTCTACAGCAAGCGGTGCAAGTGTCTTTATCGAATTCAAATATTTCTAGGAGGAGTGGTTTTAATATTCCTTTTTGATTTTTAGCTTTTATAAATAACGATTCATATGGCTCTGAAGTTATCCTTTCAAATATCTGATATAGTGAAGTTGCAAATCACAGTGATAGCTCCGAGGGATATTTTAAACCACCTCGGTCAAGTTTACAAAAGTAAGTATCTCTAGTTGGTAAGTGATAAATAATTTCTTTATTCACAATAAAACTGTCAATACATTCTTGGCAATTTGTTTTGGACGTTACTTTATATCCCACATAACCAGCTATAAATACTAATGTTTGTAAAGTATCGTTACTGATATCAACATTTTCAAATTCATGTATAATTTGATCATTGTCCTGTAAAAACAGCATGTCTTCATTTATATACTCTTGAGTTTTGTCAGAATTTATATCGTCAATAATATTTCTTAACTTTAATATGGTACGATTTAATTTTAGTAAGCTATTAATTTTAATTTTTTTTCAGAGTCAATAATTTGCTGGACGGAAACATTGTAATTACAACCACTCATTCTGCGATACTTGCCAAATCTACGCTCCAGTACATTAGTTAGAAAAGATCCTAACATAACATATGAAAAACTTAAACTATATAAGAGATAATCGCATACTTGAATTAAAGCTTCCGTTGTATGCAGTAAAGCTGAGAATGTTTCCTTGCTCAATTTACCAGCCCTTTTAAAATTTTCTAGAACAGTAATAGTTTCCCATGTTTTGAGCCATTTTGCGAATTCTTTTAAATAATTTATGTTAGCTTGATGCATGCTTCGAACGGTATCTGCATGAAAGTCACAAAGATGTTTTCCCTTTTTTGGATGTTTTACATTTACTGTTGACCACCAGTGACTAAATCTGAATAAATTCTCTTGTCCCTAGGTCGCTCATTGCAGCAATTAGCTTCTCGTCAAAAATAGCAAGTGCAAGTTTTACATTTTGCCTTTCTAAATTGTTTGGAAAACAAGCTTTAAAAGATAGGCCAGGAGCTTGCTTAACAACAAAATCTTTCTCAGATTCATATAGATTTACAATTTCTTGAAATTTAGCTTATTAGCGTTATTTCTGCATTATTTTCGAAAGAGGGATATATAAGTCTTTTAGTTTTTCATTCAACGAATTATTTCTAATATTTTTTAATAAATGTACAGTATCAAACAATAAAAAGGCTTTTTTTGATCGGTCACAGGGATGTTCAATAGAAATATTTAGTTTCTGTTCACCACTTAATTGTGTAAATAATTTAACATTTACTTTATTGTTATCTGTTATTATGCTAACTACTTCATAGTCACAATTATGTAATCAAGTCAAAATTTTGATGGTCTGTTCATATAAAAATTTTGAATCTAAATTTTTTACAGGTAAAAGAGCAACCACATCTTTATTGTTCGAAAGTAATGACTTCATCATAAAAACCTGAATTGTAGATGCTGCTTGAAAAGTGTCACTGTTGGCTGCTACACCTACGATATTATTGCCTGTGTAACTAATTTTAGGTTTTACATATATTTCGTCTACTAGTAATAAGCAAACCTTCTTTTCATGATCTTGAATGGCATTTGCTTTTTGTGTTAAATACAATTTTAAAGACTCATTAATTTCGCCATTAATATCATGAAGATTAAATGTTTTCAAATAAAATGGATTGGGCAACTTTAAAATGTTTTGTTCCCTTAGAAATGAATATGCACCAGGAAAAGTAAATAAAAATGTACAACAAAATAGCAGTAAATCAGTACTATACCTAATTTGTTTGCTTATTAAAAGATGTAACTGCTCTGAAATAAACCTTAGTGTAGAAATGTTATTATGATCACATTCTGTAATACATTCTTCTAGGAGGTTACGACATGTAGCAATTTTTTCATTAAAAGTTGCTGGCTGTTCCTTTGAGGAGTTGTTAATAGCGCTTAAGAAATTCTCAAGTTCATTTTAAGTGTTACAAATTAATTCTTTACCTAATATATAGTCATAACTTTCGTTAATTCCTATAGAATTGTAAAACACTTTTGTTGTAAAATTAGCATCTAAGATTACTGTATATTCTAAACTTGGTGTTTGTAAATAATTTATTAGAAAGAAATAAAGATATAAAAATATTTTCATGCTGATTAATTAGCCAATTCTTGCACATAGTTTTTCCTTCTTGTATGCCTTTTATTATGTCATTTAGACTTTGAATGTTATCGTTTAAAAGCCATTCTTCATATTTCAAATTCTCTTTTTCAATGAAAGCTGCTCTCCTTTCTTCAGGATCTGTTCTAGCGGTAGGAGGAATGGAAGTTAAATATTTTGGAAGGCCAGGAAAGATGAATGGGTAGGCATCCTTTGCTAACGCTAGTTTTTCTCTAGGAATCACTAATTCCGTACCTATTATAAATTTTCAAGAAAGAAGTTTAGATAAACTAAATCTAGAAAGTTAAAAGGGCATACCATCGGGTCTTTTAACTCTGTGTTCCTTTAAAACAAAAGTTTCATGAAAATGGTTAAACACACACGCCAACATTTTTGGTAATTTTCAATTTTTCTACTGGAATTTTCTTCTTCCACATTTCTAATAAAGAGTCATCGGCAGGAAAGGAAAATATAGGAATGTAAGGAACGCCCTTCCGGGCATTTGATGTACAACCAGGAATACGGCAATACTTCATTTTCTAACAATTAAAAATCAATTTATTGAGTTATATCCATTTTATTTTACATGTCACACTCGAGTAATGTTAAAAACCTGTTAAAATTCTTGTTTAAACAATTCATTAAAAAGAAGTTTATTAAAATTATATAATTAATAGGTAACAAGCATTTTGTGTTTGATTAAACGAATTACAAGATCAAAATTAAGAAAAAAAGCGTAAATACACGAACCTAACCTCAATTATGAACAAACAATAATAAATACTTTCACTCAATGAATATTAACGGTATTTAAAAACGCCAGATATTTTTAAATAACAAACACGTAATTCTAATAAGGAAGATAGTGTTAATTAAAAAAGGGCTTACTTTTTATTAAGTTTTTGCTTCTTTAATTCTTAAAATCTTAATATTTCTCAAATATTTTTACATGACAGTAACCCCTTTACTGTGACGTCACAGCAGAAAACAATTGCTGCCTTAAGGCCTGGAGTAAATATTTAGATGGCAATGGCAGAGCTAGCATTGTTATGACGAACAAAAACAACTGTATACTTAATAAACTAATTTATTTTTGAAAACTAATGTTCACGTAACACATTATTTGTCATAAAAACTAAAATTCTAAGTCCTAAAATTTTTCGTTAAAAAAAATTGCTAAAAATCTTTATTTTTTCGTAAATTTTTAAAAAAATACAAAATTTTTCATTTTTCAAAAATTTACCGAAATTCTCGGTGGTCATTTTGACCACTTTCCCAAAAAGATACAAAAAAATATTTCAACCAAAAGTTTCTTAGAATTTGATGTACTATAAGATTCCAAAAAGAAAAATTCAAAAAAGTCAACAGGGAAAAAGGCGACAGACCGACAGACAGACTGACTTCACGAATTCAGAGACGAACTTTTTGTTCGTCAAAAAAAGGTTTTACACGCGGATAGAAAAGTTCATAAAATTCTTTTCAGAGCATGATAGCTTAAATAAAATTAGAATACGTATACAAATGCTTCATGACGTGATGAAAGAATTTAATGAAATACAGAATGAAATTGATTCTCAATCTGAAAGCATAAATTCAGATTCCGAACGCGAAACCTTTGAAACAAGATATTTTGACTTAGTTAGCATACTGCAAGATATAATAGACGACCGTTAATCTACAGTTAGGGCGAATTATGAAGTACAATCACAAAACATACGTTCGAATACTCAAACACAATCAGAGGTTCAATTAACATTACCCCCGTTAAATCTACCTTCATACGATGGAAATTACTCAAACTGCACTGAAAAAAATGAGTTAAATAAAGTCTTTACTTAAAATGAACTGCATTACCTTAAGCAAATTTTTGTTAACTGTTGCATTGGCCTCTTTAATAGCAACAAGGCTGTAAACTAAGGGCTACTAAACCAATCTTCTTAAAACAATCTTATTGTAACAAATTAGCACTTGCTAAGTGTTAATAGACGGTTCATTAAAGGCTAGTTTATTGAGTTAGTTTATTAGCAGTAAATAAAATATCCGTTAATCGTAAGAAGAATGATCTTTTTAATCAAAGCTACATACGGATAAGTAAGTTCTTTGTCCCTGTGAAGTCCTCATCCATTTACAGTAAAAGGATATAATTTGATAATAATATAATAAAGGATATAACTTGAGTAGTCAGCATTTTTACCATTATTGGTACAGTGTTCGTATTTTTGAAGTGTCAGTTGGCGTCAGTCTTTGTGCATGTGTTGTGTTATAATATTATTGTGCCATAAAAAGTTCATAATGGTTTACAATTACGAATCAGAATTGTTAGAATGGGGTTTGGAAGATTACTTGAAAGCATTTGAAGGTAAGTAGTAAGTACCCTGTATTAATTAATTAAATCTTGTCAATATTGTATGCAATCATTTCGTATTACACCCAACACATAAACTTAGTCAGTTTTTTTAACTTAGTGGTTTTAATTTTTTATAGAGGAGAGTATAAACGACGAAAGTTTTTGGTTACTTGACGAAGAAACGATACAAAGAAAAATATCAAACGGAAGAATCAACCACGGTAAACTGCTTTATATCATATATTATACATTGTAAACTTTTCTGTTTTGTGCTATTATTGCAATTTTAATAAATATTACTAAATAAATATATTTACTTACAATAAGTCATTTTTTTATTTAATTCAGTATTTTAACCTACTTACCACTAGCAAGCCATTGTTTTACAGCAAGAAAATGCTGTACTTGGCATAAGTGAGTTATATACTAGCAGTAAGGTGGCTAAATTTGTTAGTAGACAACTAACTACTGTTAAGTAAGTAATTTTAACAAAACTGATTTGCTAGCCCTGAGAATATAACTCACTTGGCGCCTATTTAAGGTAGATATTTGTTTACCGTTAACGAATTTTTGTTTGTGGTTAATATATATTTCTCTCAGTGTGGTTAGCATTTTTTGATACTTTTAACACTATGATTCAGGAAAATTCAAATCTAAACAATTGTACAAAGTTTAATTACCTTAAATCTTGTGTCACCGGTGAGGCCGCTCTTGCTATTGAATCGTTAACAATATCAAATGCAAATTATAACTCAGCATTTCAAATTTTACAAGACAGATTTAATAATCCCCGTCTTATCGTACAGCAACATGTTTGTTCTATTCTAAACATAAAGAATTTAGTAAAAACTAGTAATACAAATCTACGTGAATTATTAAATGTCGTAAAAACAAATATTGAGGCGTTAAGAGTGTTAAAAATCCCTGTAGATTCGTGGGATGCATTGCTTACACCTATTATAACTGAAAAACTGGATTACCAGACCAACAAAGAATGGCAATCAACTCTTAACTACGAAATTCCTAAATTTAGCAAACTTATTGAATTTTTAAACAATAAATGTCTGGTACTTGAATCTCTCAATCAAATCAATAAACAATTCAATACTCAAAATAGTATAAAAACTCTAGATAATAAACATCTTTCTAAATTTAAAAAGGAGAAAATTGCAACTTATTTAAATGTCAATAATCATAAATGTTTTTATTGTAATAACGCCCAAGAACTTTACAAATGTGAGGAATTTCTAAATCTCCAAATTAACGATAGAGAGAAGTTTATCAAAGACTCCAGACTTTGCATAAATTGTCTAAAGGGAAACCATGGCTTAAAAGATTGTCGCTCTAAATTCACATGTCGCCATTGCAGTGCGAAACACAATACCTTGTTACACCGCAAACGGGAAGCTACAGAAATCGCAGACGCCAATCCAGGTTCATCTACTGCCGTAGGAATGAGTAGTATAGGTAACACTAATTTTAATGCACTATTATCTACTGCCTTATTGTCAGTTAAAAACGTTCGCGGTACTTACCATAAATGTAGGGCATTGCTAGACGAAGGTTCGCAAAGTAATTTGATAACCGAGAATTTAGTAAAAAAGTTGCGGTTGCCAAATAGAAGCATAAATATACCCATTGTGGGAATAAATAACCTAACTAATAATATCAGTAAATCCGTAAATTTATCGATAAAATCCATGACAGGTGATTATACTGATGACTTAAGTTGTTTGGTTATCAAGACAACAAACAATATACCAACAACAGCCATTAATATAGCAAATATTAATTTCCCGACAAATATTGCATTATCTGATCCAAGTTGTAACAACCCAGGTACTATAGATTTGTTATTAGGCGCGGAAACATTTTGGAATATTTTAAGATCAGAAAATATAAAGGCTAAAAACGGTAATCCTCATTTCCAAAATACCGAGTTAGGTTGGATCGTAGGAGGTCCAGTTGACGCTGGTCGAAGTTTAACCCGCTGTCGATTATCAATAACGCCCAGCACAATGTCGTTACAAAGACAAGTAGCCAAACTATTCTGGGAAATTGACGAACCTAGTGGCAAAATAAACCTTTCTGCTGAAGAAACAGCCTGCGAGGAACACTATCAAAAAACGGTCAAACGAGGTATAGACGGCAGATTCATCGTTAACTTACTCTTTAAAAATAACCCCGAAATCACTCTAGGCCAGTCACAACAAATAGCTTGTAAAAGATTTTACGCTTTGGAATCAAAATTAATTAAAAACCCAAGTTTAAAATTAGCATACTCCCAGTTTATCAATGAATACAAAGAACTGGAACACATTGAATTAGTAAAGCCCAATCAAGATGAAAGGATAATTAATGCATTTTATTTACCTCATCATGGCGTATTTAAAGAATCCAGTGTAACAACAAAATTGCGCGTGGTTTTTGATGCAAGTTGTAAGTCATCCACAGGGACCAGTCTAAATGGTATATTAATGGTCGGGCCAAATATTCAACAAGATCTATTTTCGATAACTGTGCGTTTTAGGTTATATAGGTTTGTACTGACAGCTGATATCACAAAAATGTATAGGCAAATTGTATTAGACCCAAAACAACGTGATTATCAAAGAGTTGTGTGGCGCGATGATAAGTCTAAACCGCTAGATACTTATCGATTAAAAACAGTTATATATGGTACAGCCTCAGCCAGTTGGTTAGTCATAAGAACATTGCATGAGTTAGCAGATAGGGAAAAACAAAATTATCCCAGGGTATATCAAGTTATAAAGGACGATTTTTACATGGATGATTTACTGACGGGTTGCAACGACTTTGAAAAAGCGAGATGAATTGATTGCAGTTATGAGCAGTGGGAAATTCGAACTATCCAAATGGACTTCTAATCGTTCGGAGCTCCTACCTAATGCAGAAAGTATAAGTAGTTCTACTATTTTAAATTTAGATCGGGACGATGAAATTAAGGTGTTAGGTTTGGTTTGGGATAGTCAAGGGGACACCCTAAATTATGAATTAAATTCGTTTCAATCAACACAAACTGCCACCAAAAGACAAATATTATCGGTCGTAGCAAGAATATTCGACCCGCTCGGTCTTATTAATCCTGTAATTACACGTATTAGGGCCGGTATTTCCACCTCAGTATAAAGTTCAGTATAAACTTATTCTGGAGATAACCTTACGTATAAGTTAATAACGGGTATTTTGATCTCAGTATAATATTTATCCTTAGGATAAGTTTCAGTTAAATTTATACGGTACTGTTTCTCTGGATAATGTGCTAACTGGCAGATAAGTTTTTAGAATATTTTGTCCGAGCCGCCAATATTTTTGTTATTGTTGATTTTCTTTTTACATTTTCTTGTGAGTCTAAAAACTCAACAACAACCAAAAACTCTGACACTCAACAAACTCAAAACTCTGACAAAGATTTTCTTGTTTTATTTAAACGATATGACGAAGATTACTCCCTATTGTATATAGTTACAATGTTGTTAGACAAGCACTGATGGAAAAATGGAGTAGCAGTTGTAAACCTTTTGGTGCAAATTGATCATTGTTTGCAACATAAGACAACTAAGCATTGTTGTTTTTGCATTTGAATGCAGATATGGTTGAATTTTAATAAGTTTATATTAATTATAGAAATAGTGCTGTAACACCCTTGAAGTAATTGCTAATTACTTTAAGGTTTTTTCGCAACGAGTTCTTACTTTATTACTATAGAAAATTTTTGTGGTATTCACAAAACAACAATTGTAAAAATTATAGAACACGTTTGTGATGCATTAATGTATTTAAGAGAAAAAATAATACATATATACCTACCACAAACTCAGAACCAGATTCCTACAATTCAACAGAAATTTTATCAGATTGCAAGATAGCCAAGAGTTAGAGCTGCAGTTGATGGCACACTGGTAAGGATTTAATCACCCGGAGGTTATACAGCAGAAAATCCTCAATGCCAAAAGGCTACTTTTCTCTGAATATAAGCAACTTATGATGCTTCTTTACGTTTCACAGAAATTGTACATTGGTCTGGTGCCACCATATTTGTCAATTCTCTTTTATTCGGAGAGTTCAAAAATGTGAATTTTTAATAGGAGATAGAGTGATTATGCTCTCAAGAATTATCTAATAACACCACTAGCTGAACGACAAAATAAAGCTCAAAGACTTTTTAATGAATTAGACCCAGGAACGTCATTGAAAGAGCTTTTGGCATATGGAATTGACGATTTGCTGTTCAATTCAAAAAATAATAGTTACAATAGCAATCTTACACAACATTGTTAACATACGCAATGAAATAGAGCTTTCTGAAAAAGATAATGAAATTGAGATTGCTGAAGATAATAACGAAATAGTAGTAGTTTTTCACTCATTTTCGCAGTCACAAAATTTTAAGTTTCTCTGTTGTTAGAGTTAGCAATAATTATTGATAAGTAGGAAAATATGCCTTCGTTATAACAAATGAAGCAGTAAGAAATCAAAACTTTGATGATTTTTAGCTGTTAAATATTAAAAAAAAACAAAATTGCAAATGTGCAAACTTCAAGTAGGAGATATCTAACTGAAAGATTATTTTATACTCGACCTACATTGAAATACCCATTTATATTTATACTTCGAATTATCTGTAGGATAAATATATCTGCTGGATAGTTATACTACAGTTTATACAAAAGATGGAAATACCGGCCCTTAAAGTATTATTGCAAAAATTATGGCAACTGGATCTTACTTGGGATCAGCCTATTCCAAACCTAATAGAAATAGAGTGGCTTCAACTAGTTGCTGAGTTAGATTTTATAAATCATTTGAAAATACCTCGGTGTCTTATAAATAACTATCCCGTCAATAGCTTGGAATTGCATGGGTTTTGCGACAGACAGTTTCAGTAGAGATGATAACAAGATGATGATAGGTAACATTCAGGTGCAATTGTTATGCGCAAAATCACGTGTAGCTTCTATCAAGACGATGTCAATTCCTAGACTTGAGTTGTGCGGAGCAGTATTATTAGCTCGATTGTATGATAAAGTCATCACGACATCAAAATGTAATTTCTCCAGGCAATGTCTTTGGACAGACTCAAGTATTGTTTTATCCTGGATAGCAGCCCCGCCGAACTCATGCCAAACGTTTGTAGCTAATCGCGTTAGTGAGATTCAACAATTGACAGATAAATCAGAATGGTTACATATCAATTCAGAATTTAATCCTGCCGATATAATCTCCCGCGGTGCAACTCCCAGTCAGTTAATAAACGCTAAACTTTGGTGGAAACCCGAGTGGTTAGAATTAGACGATACTTTATGGCCCAAATCTCAACTAAATAGATTAACTGAATTACCGGAAAAAAGAAAATCTGTTGTCTGTACAAATACAATAGTAACCGATGAACTTCCTGTGTATTCAAAATTCTCTTCCTTCTCTAAATTACAACGAGTAGTTGCTTTTTCTTTTGCTGTTTTTAGATTTATTTATAACTGTCAAAACAAGACTAGCAGACTTACTAACGAGTTGAATGCGTCTGAATTAGAAAATGCTACACATGCTATCATAAAAAATGTTCAGTTAAAGGCATTTAGCAAGGAAATTAAGGAACTTCGTAAAAATAATAAGGTTACCAAACAAAGTAAATTATTCACATAAAAATACCTCCAAGGCATATATATCGTTATTTATTTGCTTCGTAACAAAGGCCGTGCATTTAGAATTGGTAAGTGATTGTACTTCTGAATCTTTTCTAGCTGCTTTAAATAGATTCATGGCCCGTCGTGGAAAGGTATCACAACTATACTCTGATAATGCTAAAAATTTTATCGGTGCTAATAAAGAATTGATTAGATTTAAGGAATTGGTTAGTTCACAAGAGTTATATGATAAGGTTGCTAGACAAGGGATTAAATGGAATTTTATTCCCGCTAATTCGCCACATCGCGGTGGCTTATGGGAAGCTGGTATAAAACAAGTTAAAAAACATTTATTTAGAACCATTGGTAATACTTTATTAACATTTGAGGAAATGTATACATTGCTATCTCAAGTTGAAGCGTGTCTAAATTCCCGTCCATTGTATCCCCTTAGCCAAGATCCTAACGATTTACAAACCTTATCCCCTGGTCATTTCCTAATTGGCGATCGAATAATGGCACATTCGGAACCTGAGTTAATCGATGTCCAGATAAACCGTTTATCACGCTGGCAACACATTCAGCGTATGAAGCAACATTTTTGGCAACGCTGGCAACGTGAGTATTTAAGTAGCCTACAACAACGTCAAAATGGGCTTCGTCATCTGCATCATCCATTAGAATTGGAACAATAGTCCCCTAATGGACAACAATCTTCCTCCATTAACCTGGCGAATGGGTCGCATCACCGCAGTCCATCCTGGCAAAGACAACGTGGTACGCACTGTGACAGTGAAAACTAACAGTGGTGAAGTGATACGTGCGTTAAACAAAGTATGTGCCTTTCTTAATGAAGATTGAACTCCTGATTAAATTCATATATAAACATTTTATTATTTATTACAATATGAACTTCTATTATTATTTAGAATTGAACACCCTAGAGGGTTTCAATGGGGCCGGTATGTTGGCGCCAAGTGGTAACGGCATTTGTAATTGTCGGCAGCAACAAAGTCGGCTTTAATGTAATCTTCCTTTATAATAATAAGCTGGATTACCATTTTCTAGAATTTCTTTAAGTACCGTTAGGTACAGTGAGGTAGGCTTGGGCCTTTTAACAAATAGTGTGTTTTTCCAATTTGTATAGTTTCCCCTTCCTTTTTTGTTAAGTTATATATTGAGGTGTAATCATTTCACCGATTTGAAAATTTCATTAACGATAGTTCGTTGACGTTAAAAACAAATATTTTATATCGGATTTGGAATTAAAGAGGGACATGTTATGCCATGAACATAATTAATAAGGGCTATGGATAGGACCACAGTTAGGTTCATTAATGTTTAAATCAAAAAACTCAAGAATAAAGATATCATGCAAACATAACCTAGCTTTTTCATGCACAATAAATAAAATAGGGTTCAATCTCAGAAAAAGGATATAATTTTGTTAGATTGCTTAATGATAATCATGTTTAGGCAACCCATGTTACTTTGGAACGGTTTTCCACTTGTCAGGAAGAAGTATTTTCCATTTTGGAATTTAGACATTACGATGTCTGCGTTAGATAGATTGTTTATATATTCCCCGACACCAGCTCAGTTTTATAGTATCAATTTGCTAAAAAAACAAATTAATTAGGTCAATCTTATTATGATTAGTACTATACAATTAAATTTTGAAATTGTTTACAAGATTTATGATCACTGCAATTAGAGAAGGTTTTTGAATCCTCTTGTTCGTGCTAACAGACTCTTATAGGCTTTTATCCTGCTTTTTCTCACCGTTGTTTTTATGTAAGTGCCTAGAGCACTGTATGTTGGACATTTTATGCATAATTTGATTAACATTGATTCAAATATTAAGCTGGCATTTGTATAAGTATCGATTGGTTTATTTAGTGCATTGTGTGCTGCAAAGATAATGTTTATATTAAATTGTAAAGGTATATTTTTAGGTTTGTTTTTCGCAAAAACAGTGTCACAAAGTAACCTTTGTATACGCGAAATAGACAAATAAGTTTCCGATATTAACAATATTCAAGTATTTGCTTCAATATGTTGTTTAATTTTAGAACCAGAGTCAATTAATATATCAGTCATCACATTAATAGTTATCTACATTGCAAGGCCGTTACTTAGAACTTTAGGTGCGAGCACGGTACCTAACAAGCGAGCAAGTAGCGAACTTGTTATACGTGCAAGCACTTAGGGTTCGTGTAACGGTCAAGCATTGTACTGTAATGATCTTGCTATATAAATAATCATTACATACGCAACTTCCATCAGGAAGGCATTGAATCATAAGGATTGCTATAGCAACAATAATAAACATACAGTAAATAAATAAAGATTTTATGAATCCACACGTTTTTTATTGCTCCAACAATTATTACAAGGGTATACCCTTCAAATAGTGTACCTAGAGGTAAACTAACACCTAGCACGCTATAGTACAATGTTTTATGGTATTCTGAATTATAAACCTTTAATAAATAATTCTTACATTTATTGAAACAGTACAGCATAATACGTAAGATATATATGAATGTTTTAAATAAATATGCATGTTGCTATGGTATTGATGATAAAGAGCCCGTAATAATTTTTATTTCCACTTTCTATGTAAATGGCACTTTATAGGCATTTATGGTAACAAGTAAATGAGTAATTATAGCTACAGCCATATAAAAGTTTACGGTATCCTTAAAGGTACCTATAAAATCTCACAATGCTCATCAACAAAAAGATAATAAAAACTATTGTGTTGCTTAATTACAACACCATGACAACGTCTAGCTATAAATTGTCAGTACCGACCTTGACTACAAAATGTCTTTATACAAAATATACAATAAATTAATAAGAAAAACGGTGCAGAAGGTGGAAATAAAACTTTGCAACTAATCTTTACTGAGCTCACTGGATTATCGAGGTTCGCTCCTTCATGCTCGCCCCACAAACTTTTCAGCTTGGCCGTAAAGATTAATTTACAAAGCTTACCATGTAAAAAGCTATTATTTCCACTTTCTATGTAAATGACACTTTATAGCAGAGTAGGAAGAACGGAAAAACTTGATTCGTTGCAAAAGAATAATTTTAATTTTATTTTATTTTTCATTCGCGAATTTTATTTTTTAATTCTCTGGTATAAATAAATTTTCGTTCCCGAGTGAATCAGATCTGTTGAGAATTAAAATATTTAATATTTATCGTTCACAAATTCATCGCGTATGATTCATTCTGGAGTTAAATAATAACGCAAGTTTATTTAATATGTAAAGATGCAGTTTTATTAATATACGGAGAATTGCAAATCTGTATGGCACTATAAGCGCGCTGTCGAATTTTGTTCGATAATTCTCAATTAATTGATAACCTGCTTTCGATTTAGTTGTTTTTATTAAGAAATTTTAATTAATTATTTACGTTAGCATAATGCCGCTTAATATTTCAAGTTAATAGATTTCCTTTTAAATTCTTTTCACACTCTAAACAAGTGGAAGTAGTATTTGTTTCATTATCATAGTTAATATATTTGTTTAAATTAAATTGTTTGTGTCGTCCTATATTGTATGAAGTTGGTTAATGATTTTATATAAATAAAATTGCAGAGTAGTAAAAACTATAAGTAGTATAAGAATAAATAAGAACTGAAAACGAATTATTCATTTCCGCTTGTATTTATTCATGAATGGAATTTTTAAAACAGTTGGCTTTGCATTCGTTCGTAAACGAATAAACCTGCCTCCGTTAAAATTAAATTCTTGAAAGAATGAATCATAAACTTTTAAATATAAAATTCGTTCACAAATGATAAAATAAAAAAAGAATCGATTTTTGTTCATTCGCGAGTGATAATTTCCTTACCCTGCTTTATGGACATTTATGGCAACCAAGTAAATCAGTAGTTACAACTACAGCCGTGTAAAATTTTACGGGCTTCTAAAAGAAACTTGTACAGTTCTACAATGCTCATCAACAAAAAGTTAATGAAAATTTATTTGTTTCTTAATCACAACACCATGACAACGTCTAGACCCAAACAAACAAATAAAAAATCTAGGTCAACGCGTGATCAACAGCTGTGAAATACATTAAGTTAATATAAGAGAGTAAGCAGCATTTTGTGTAACTCTAGGCTGTTAAAGAAAGTAAGCAGCGTACGTTAGGATTTTACTTTTTAACATTTAGTTTGTCATCGTTGAATACATACATCGTAATAACGAGATAATAATTAAAAATTTCATTACGTTTTAAATGTCATAGGGTAATGAAGACATGTAAAAAAATAATTGCAAAAATTTTAGTTATAACCTGTTATCAATTTTGTGATGCTACTGAATTATTTCAGCTCGCCTGCTGTTTCTCTTGTCAGTTAATGATAACCACGTGATTTGCGATGCATTTTACATTTTCACCTTCGTGATTTCTGTGACCCAGATTCTTCATTTGTTTGTTTGAATTTAGCTATAAATTGTCCTATGTTCGCTCTTGATTATAAAATGTCTTTTTATGAAAAATAAACAATAAATTAATAAAAGACGCTGGTGGAAATGGAAATAAAACCTTATACGCTGCACGCTTTCCAATTAATATTTACTGTACTCACTGGATTATGAAGGCTTGCTCGTTCGTCGCTCGCCCTACAAACTATCCAGCTCACTCGTAAGATTTATTTACGAAGCTTGCCACGTAAATAACTATTACACGTTAGCCCGTAATACTAATCTTTATCCATAGAGACAGAGCGCAATAAACAGATATTTGAGAGTCACCCCAAGTTGTGTCAGTGACAACTTTCAGCAATTGTAGATCCATTGATGTAATAACAAATAATGCATCATCATCATTATTATTAAAATTAAACGTAAAATTCCATGTAGGGCTCCTAATTTCGCAGCATCTTTCGTAATTTTTTTTACAAGCTAAGGAATACCAATTCCATACGGTTCTTCTAGTTGATTCTAGAATTACGACCAAGCTTTAGCAGTCATTTTTTGATTGATCCTCCTACACTATTTGATTCCAAAAATATGCGTGTTTATATTCCGTCAATTGCGTTTACGAACTGCAAAATTTGTTAAGTTTGCTTTAAATATTGTTAAAATTAAACATATAATTCCGTAATGTTTTAGTTCCAAATACAGCTACAAAAAAAAGCTTATGGTACAAACAGTGTGTTAGATCTAATTTAAACTACATTTTCAAATATAGTTCAGATAATATAATTTGTATTTTAGATTAGCGAAATATATTTGAGAAAATACCAATTGCATTGCAGATTTGAAAAATGTAGTTCAGAATGTGCTAATTGTATGTCACGAACTGGAACTCTTTACAAATATAGTTTCTGGTTCTTGGAAATCTAAAATAAGGGTTTCGGTTTCAATTTTCTAAACATTAAGGTTCCGTTTCTAGGATTTTTTAGATTCCATAAGGGTTCCAGAAGCAAAATTCCGTTTTTATGGAAAACTGTATTTTTCTATATTACAATGTATAAAATGGTTATTGAAAATAAATCGCTTTATGATAAGCAATAATCGTGAATTGGATGTTTTTATTTCTACCCCTGGTTATTTTATTTACCATACACTTTTTTTTCTAGGATTTATTTACAATGAACAGGTAAACAAACACAGAACACCAACGTAATAGGTAGGATAGGCCAATAAACGGAACAACATCAACTCAGTAAGAAATAGTTATGGTAGCGATGTTGGGAGAATTTCTGGAAAATGTTGAACTACTTTTTTTATTTAGCAGTAGAATCGATAAATACCTTCGGAAATTTTTACGGTTCGCGTTCCTATCATAACATTAACACAAATTTTAGTAAAGGTTCCGATTGCGGTTTTGAATCCATAAAAGTAATCGGTTCCGGTTCTAGTAGTGCAAATTTGAATAAAAAGTTGAGAAGGTTGCACATTAATTTTTGATATTTTGGAAAATTGTTAAATCTTGTTAAACAAAATAAGGAAAGGCCCTTTTTTCCAATTATATCTATCTCTTTCAATACTTCTCGGCAATTTCATGATCAAAATTAATACAGACAATTCCCAAGTGATTTATTTCTTTTCGCATTCTAGACGGTTTTTGAGATAAATGTGTTATTTTATTATAAATTATTTTATTCGCAATCGTATTGGTAATGAGTCTATTCCTGACCATTTAGAGGTCCGAAAATGCATCATTGTTTGTAACTTTGACATTCTCATGGTCCGAAACGACCTATTTTCGCACCTCTACGTGTCTTTAAATTCAGCTACTAGGTGGCGCGCAGAAAATTACAGCGCCAAATGCGGTGTATAAATGGCTGTATAAATCATGTTTGGTAATGTTGCGGACCTTGGCTGCTAAAGAACGAGTACCCAGGTATTATTATTAATTTATAAATACTCCTATTCAATAAAATCCTCGAAATATTATGCGATCGAATTTGATGATGTAAGTGGCGACATACGTTGTGCCAATCCCAACCGATGACATTTTGCATCTGTCAAGAATTTTAGATAATTCGGTATTTAAAGGACGATTGCGAATAAAATAGTATACAAACCTCGGCAAAAGTACCATTCCTGTGTCTCGAGAACTAGTTCACCTCGAGGCTATCGCCTCTCGGTAAACTATATTGTTCTCTCGACAGGAATGGAGTACTTTCGGCCTCGGTATGTAATGTACTATTACTAATGAATTGGATTTTTAATTCCAATATTTTCTTTAAATTAATCTTTCTAATCTTAATGGACCGTATTCTCATGCCACTATTAAAGGTGTATTTAACTAAAGTTAAATTAAGATCAACAAAAAAAGAGATAGCTTTATCTAATTCTAATAGGTGGGAAAAGGTTAGAATTGGTCGCCATGGTAATTAAACATGCTATTAACTTAATAGTGGCATGAGAATAAGGCCCAATGGAATTAGTAACGTT
This sequence comes from Agrypnus murinus, assembly GCA_929113105.1. NCBI lineage: Eukaryota > Metazoa > Arthropoda > Insecta > Coleoptera > Elateridae > Agrypnus > Agrypnus murinus. The sequence continues at coordinate 144,461,603 of OV816026.1, forward strand.
ATTTTTAAACAAAATTTCTAAGGACGCCACTGTAGAAGACTGTATTATGTATTGTAACCTGCTTTATAATTAATGTCCAGTATGTCTCATAGCCAACGGAAACGTCACATGCCTTTGACAGGTAACCTCGAAATGATCGAATGATAACCGAACCTAAGTGAGATAACTTTTATAATTAGCAGTTTATATTTAACTAAACAATTTATTTACTATTTTTGCGTACCACTTTCGATTTTAGAAATGTCAGTTACGCAGGATATGGAGCAGATTAGAAGCGTTCTCGATAAAATTACCGATATAATGGAAAATAATAGCAAGGGCGTTAAGGTAAGATATTCAAACTTTAATTAACTTTCTGTTTGTAATATTGTTATTTTGTAATATTTTCAGATTGGGTGTTATTCTGTTGCTTTTATCGGACTAACTGTAGCAATGCGTCGTGTCCGTCCAGTAAGTTTTATATTACTTATGTAAAATCCAAATAATATAACATTACTATAGTTTAGTAGATTTAAGAAACCTTCCGACATTCCTAATTTCTTCATACGAGAAAGACGAGAATTGATTGGAACAGTAGAACGAATAGAACCTGCTGGTGGATTATTAATGGTTCGCCATAAGCCATTAATTCCTTTACCACTAGGTAACAAAGGTGCTTTACCTGTGAAAGTATCTGGTATAAATGTCAATGGTCATGGAATTAGCTGGCTACAAACTATAGTTGCTGGACATGAAGTTAAATTTATTCCTGTTTTAAAAGAAAAGGACTGGGTACAATGTGAGGTGTTGTTAGAGCAGCCAACGCATGATGTAAGAAATTATACCTATTAATAAGTTGATCAAGTTCTATTTTAATTTGTTATATATTTTAGAAAAAGCTCAGAACAATAAATATTGGAGAATCGCTAATTTCTGTTGGATTTGGAGTAATAAATAGTATTGAAAAACCATTAACAACTAGTCCTGATTATAGTAAATATTATAATCGCTTAAAGATTGCTGAAGACTATGCTTTACGTAAAAGGATGGGCATTAGATATTATATTAAACCTACAAAAAGCATTTTATCCAGAGTTGGAAAAACAATAGGAAATAAAATAGCCAGTCAACTTCAAAAACCACCTGCTAAAGTTACAAAAGTTGCCGTAGCAATGTAGTGGATGTTCCATGAATATTTTGTATATATTTGTCTCTCTTAACAGAACTTTATTATTGAATCTTGGAAGTGCCATTTGCATATTTGATTATATACAGTATTGGTAAAAACTTGGCTTTGGATTTGAATTTTCATATGCGAGCAAAGGAAACAGTGAACACCAATGCATCTGAGAAAGATAAATATATGTAACCTTTTTGCTAAGTGAGAAATTTGAAAACAAGTTGCCATTTGTCATATTGACATGAAAGACTTGGCAAGTATGCCAGGATATCTATCTTAGATGGATTGATATTTGCTATTTCTCCTTTTCTCACACATAAAAATTCAATCTCACAAGCCGAATTTTACTAACACTGCATATTTGTTTATAGTTGCTGGAGTACCTACCAGGATAAATTCGTAGATGGAAAACTGACTGATGTATATATTCTTTTAAAATTGGAAGTAATTTGCATGTCTAAAGTGGTCGATTAATCGGCTTCCTAAATAAAAAGTACAATTTTATTTTTAGCTTTATATTATTTACTATTCTTAATATAATTTATTTTAAACATTTGAGTGCCTTAATTATTAATCTGTAGCACATGTACTTATGTATAATTCTGTTAATTAAAGGAAGTTTCTGATGAATCCGTACTAGTCGGGAGCAATCTGTATTGCATTTGTTCAAATAAATTAAATTGTAGTCATTTTAGTATATTTTAAATACTAATATGTAGTACTGTGGGGTGCTCGAAAGGATTTTCGCTATAGATTCTAAAATCTGCAAAAACTTTCTTATATTCCAAAAAAAGCTAAATATTACTTACTGTTTGCTTGGTAGTAGTGGTGCTAGACTAAAATTGAAGACTTTTATGGCATTAAAATTTGTTATAAAATAAAAAGTTTATTTTAGTATATGTTATTTGTTTAATTAAATAAGATCCTACCTGTTGAAAAATTCAATATGAAGAATGTGGTAATTGACATGTTGACTTAGAATAATAGTATATTATTTTATGCGGAGGAGAAGTATGACTTTTTATGGGGCGCCTGAGTTTACCATAAATAGGTAATAGAAGGCAAGCCATGAAAAGTCACTTCTCCTCCAAATTAAATATGCTATTTTTTCTTCAAATGCTTTAAAATATGTATTATAAAGCTGCCATGTTTTTGTGTTTTTGATACTCAGCTCTGGGTTTGATTTATGCATACAATACTAGAAATGTAGGCAATTAATAAATCGAGTAGTTTCGATTGTTATACAAAAAAACGTTTTGACAGATATAAATTGTTAATCGTTGCTGTTAGTTGTGACCGGTTAGTGTTTGAAATGCAACCAAGCTTGTCGGCAGAAATTGCGGCTGCGGTCAATGAGGCTGTCTCCTCTCTTGGACCCACAAAATCTAGCGAGAAATAATGTGCCGCGTACGATCATTTTAAAAAGTGGTGTGATTCAAAGAATGTAAATAAATTTGAAGAAAATGTGTTTCTAGCATATTTCAACACAATGGCTAAAGAGAAAAAATGAAAATCATCGACCATGTTGTCGCGATATTCCATGATCAAATCGCAACTAATAATTAAAAACGGAATGGATATAAGTAAATGTTTAAAGTTACGCGCGTTCTTGAAAAAAGCAAACGAAGGGTATTCTGCAAAAAAATCAAGAATTTTTTCGAAGGAGCAGTTTGAAACTTTTTTATTTGAAGCACGAATGATTTGTATTTAGGATTAAAGGTAATACGTTTTAGGTAATTTTAATTTTGTGGTTTAAATATGTAATTTCTTCAGATTGTTTTATTAATTGCAGTAACTGGAGCCTGCAGATGTGATGAAATGATAAAAATGAAAACTACAGATATAGAGGATATGGGGAATGTTGTTTTGATTAAAATTCTGGATAGTAAGACTAGAAAAGTTCGATCGTTCACAATAATTGGAGAAAATTACATCAAAATCTATCGAAAATACACAGCGTTAAGACCAAAAGATATGCCAGAAACTAGCCAGATTCTTTTTAAAATATCAAAATGGAAAATGCTGCAGAAGTGTAATGGGAATACACAGTATTAGCAGTGTTCCTGGAAAGGTTGCAACTTTCTTAAAATTAAGTAATTCAAAAGAATACACAGGCCATTCTTTAAGACGCACTTCGGCTACACTATTAATTGATGGAGGAGGTAATATTGAGTCGCTAAAGCGGCACGGGGGCTGGAAATCAAGTAGTGTAGCGGAAGGCTACATGGAGGAGTCGCTGCGAAATGAAAATGATAATGCAAGTAAAATATTAAACTTGAATGAAGTTATAACACCTAGTGCCAGCAAGACAAATCTTATTGAACCATCAGCATCTCATTTGATTGCAGAAAATTTAACTTCGTCTGCACAGACTTCTACAGTACTGCATGGTTTTAATTTTCAAAATGCAACATTGACAAATTGCATGTTTAATATTAGTTTGACAAATAAAAATGTCGTTTAAATTCGTATTTTCATTGTTGTGTGTTATTATTTTAGCGTTTCCATAGCAACACTTTTCCCTTCATGGAGGGAAAAGGAAAAGTAAAACTGTCGCCGGCGGAAAAGTTGCATTTTTATTATGACCTACGAGGGTAGATCAGTATTTACGGTCCCTGACATAGTAGGCTTTGCATCATATCGTCACTCATTTTTCTATGAGAACTGTCATTACTAATTATTTGTTGTGTCAAGTTTTGCGTAGGTGCGTGTTGTTCTTTGAAAGTTATTAATAATTAAGCTGGTCGATAACAGACAATTTTTAAAAATGGAAAAAAGTGAAGTCAGAGCGGTGATAAAGTATTTGCAAAAAAAAGGATTAACACCTACTGAAATTCACAAGGATATGACAGACGTTTTAGGGGACTCTGCCCCGTCTTACCAAGTGGTGAAAAATATGTCTCGTGAGTTTAGATTAGGCAGAACAACTTGCGGACATGCGAAAGGTGCGGGACGTCCAGTCTGTGTCACCGTTGACAAAAACATCAATTTGATCCATGATATGGTAATGGCAGATAGAAGACTGACTATTCGCCATATCGCGGAAATAACGAACATCTCTTATGGGTCAGTTGAAAATATTTTAAGAAATGTTCTTGATCTCAGAAAAATTTCGGCGCGTTGGGTTCCAAAGATGCTGACCGTCGATCAGAAACGCTCTAGAGTGCTGCATTCGGAAGCCAATTTGGAGTACCTGAAGGCCAATCGGAAGCAATTTCTCACTCGCTTTGTGACTGTGGATGAAACATGGGTGCACCATTTTGATCCTGAGACGAAAAGACAAAGTATGGAGTGGCATCACAGAGGTTCTCAACCTCCACGCAAATTTCGAGTTCAACGGGCGGCTGGAAAGATTATGGCCACAGTGTTCTGGGATGCAGAAGGAATTTTGATGATCGATTATTTGCAGTGTGGACACACAATAACGGGTTCTTATTATGCAGGGTTAATTCCAAAATTGCGCGAAAGCATCGACCGAAAAAGACCAGGAAAGTTGGCACACAAAATTTTGTTCCATCAGGACAACGCTCCAGTCCACAAGAGCTGCATTGTCATGGCTGCCATACAGAACGCTGGCTTTGAAATCCTAGAACACCCTCCATATTCACCAGACCTGGCACCCAGTGATTACCATCTATTTCCAAAATTAAAGGAAAACCTGCGTGGAAAAGAATATGGAGACGATAATGAAGTTATGACCGCAGTAAATGGCTGGTTTGAGGAGCAACCGGAAAACTTCTTCCTGAAAGGCATTGAAGCATTGGAACATCGGTGGACCAAGTGCATTGAAGTCCAGGGAGATTATGTTGAGAAATAAATAAATAATGTTTTAAAAATTCTTTCTCTTTCTATATCAGGGACCGTTAATATTGATCTTCCCTCGTAATTATTTTACGTTTGAAGAAAAAGGAATTTTAGTTAGAAAGAACCTCTTCATTAGATGACTAAGCCATATTTAAGCTAAGTTGGTTAAGATCATAAATGTTTGTCAGTTCTTTGACAAAACATTTTTCGGATGCTACATCCAGGTTATATGAAAAATTGTTTTCTTTTGATTGATTGCTTGGGTGAGTGACAGCTTCTGGGGCCTGGTTTCCAGGCTATGGGTTGTAGCAATTATTATTGTATAGAGATCACATTTGGTTCAATTCAGTTCCAAGACTAGATGTGAAGGGCTTAGAGCAAAGGGCAACAGAAGAATTTTTTATTCATTCATTGTTTATGTCATCAATATTTTCTTAGCATGTGTTTGTACAGTTTTTAGCAAATGTCTTGTCCCGAGCAGGCAACACATTTAACAAATCTGGTAAAAGAAACAACGTACGTTTCAGAGCATAGTTTCTTTTTCCATTGTTTACAAACAACACAGCAGATACAACCAATTTTAAAGGTTGCTACCCTACCTAGAGTGGCTTTGTATAACGGCAATAGAGTAATACAAACTTCTATTTTTAAGCGAGTTTCTTATTTTACTGGAGTACAAAACAGCTGTTTCATTTCTACTATCATTTCTTCTATTTTAAGAAATAAATATCTTATTATTTTTTCTTTACTATAAACTCTATTAATTTGTAAAGGAGTCTGATTTGTTTATTTACAAAGTTTAATTGTTTTGTAAACACTAAAAAAACTGAATGTTTAGTACTAACTGTAATAAGTTTTTATTGTAAAAAATACTAAAAATAATCAAAATTAACAATTATAAAAAGTAAAGTAAAATGATTTATCATTTATTCTTTACAAAACAAATAAATTAATATAAAAATATTACAGTAGAGAAGAATGCCCTACTATGAGCCAAGACATAAGCCAACCTCATTAATAAAATACTAATATACTAATAAAATAATCATTCCCCGAGTTTCCAAAGTAGAATAAGATTGGCCATACACACGAGGCATATTTAAACATTTAATATAATGTTTATATGTTGTTTAAATACAATATATTTTTAAATAAAGAAATCTTTAAATGAAGAAAATACAAATAACATGGGATATAACACAGCCGGCATATGCAAAAATGCTTAAAAATATTTCACAAGTTTGGAATTTCCAAATCCTTAGAAAGGGTAAATGAAAGTTTCTTGTCAATTCATGAATGAAAAGATTATAACAGTTTATTTGTTAAAGCGGAAAGTAAGTCTTTGAGTTTTTCTCTGAAGCATATGAATTTACATTGCAGGTAACAAAATGACAGTTATTTAGGTATTTCATACTAAATTTATTTTAATATGTATTTGTTGTGACTATCTAATTAAATATGAATTTCTAAATCTAGCGAACCAATTCAAACAAGTTTCAGGTTTGAATTATTACGATCATATAATCAAGACACTTTTAATATAAAATTGCAAAAGTAAAAGTCTTTAATTTTAATGCAAATAAAAATTACTACACATATTAACGGGAATAAACTAGGTTCAGTAGATTCACTCTTTAGTTATTTTTTTGGTAAGGTAAAGAACGAAATACCTATACCCTATACAACTTTGGGTAACTAGTAGATGCCTCCATTTAAAAGGGGTATTTTATAAAGTGTGTCAAAGAAATTTTGAAAAGAATGAGTAACAATAGATTTACAAGCATGTTTTCAAAACAAACCTTAGAGATTTTAAATATCTTGGCCAGGTAGTTGTTCATCTCTGTCTAATTCGGCTTCTTTTGTACACAGTATATGGGGTATTTTGATTCTTAAAGCAGCAGCGCTCTTGCTCGGGACAAGACATTTGCTAAAGATTGTACTTGTACCCCTTGTCTTCCAGTAATGTCTGCTTAGTCAATAAAAAACCGAGTACAAGTGAAAAATAAATTTATTTCATATATAAATATTACATTTACTCAAAATACTTGTTTATTTATCTATTTAATTATTTTTGGGTGATGAATCGGAATTTGGAGCATCTCCAAGGTACCAATTAATAGAGATTACAAAAGGATGGAATTTGGCCGACCCTACTAGAATTTAACTGAATCTGGGTGAATTTCACCACATTATCGGTTTTTATCGTGCCAAACGATCGACCCTTGGATTATGAAGCAAACATACAAACCACTAATCCACCGAAGCTGACTCAAAATCAGGGACTGGATCAGGAACCCAAAAAAAACGGAATCGGAACTGGAACCGATTACTTTTATGGAACCAAAACCGGAATCGGAACCCTTACTAAAATCCGTGTTAATGTTAAGGTGAGAACCCGAACCGTTATAAATTTTCGAAGGAACCGGTATTTTTTGGTTCTACTGGTAAATAAAAAAAAGTAGTTCAACATTCTCCCAACATTGCTACCATAACCATTTTTTACTAAGTTGATGTTGATACTTGATCCACTTCCACTACTAATTGACCAATAGTAGTGTGTGAATTGACTAGAAAAGTGTTACGTCACATTTTATATTGGTAGCCCTGAATATTTCCAAACAAATTTCATCTTGAAAAGAATTTACAATATTAACCACGTTCGGTACTTCACATCTGTTTACTCCAAGAGCTCAGTTTATATGGTATCCATTGTTGTAAATAATTGTAACTATAGCACTAGAGTCTCCCGAGTAAAAAGAGTTGAAATACCGGAGAGCAAATATATTTATCAATTATCACCTATATTAGAAACAATACTTTAACCTAACATGCATCGACTGGCAGTTATCAAGGTCATATTTGTTTGGAGATATTTGGAGCTATATACCAACATAAAATGTGACGTCATTACTTTTGCTTCCGGAACCCTTATGGAACCTAAAGAAATCCTAGAACCGGAACCTTAATGTTTAGAAAATTAAAATTGGAATCGGAACCGGAACCTTTATTTTGAATTTTCAAGAACCGGAACTGGAACCGGAACCTATATTTGTAAAAGGTTCCAGTCTCTGCTCAAAATACTTATTAATAACCAGGGTTAGAAAAAGTCAAGACTTCTATTAAAAGTATGAACTAAATCATACATTTTCGTAGTATGCGTAAAATTGTAGTAAGCAAAATAAACTGACTTTCTTGTACTTTTTATTATTTCCAGCCTTATTTGATGAAACTACATAATCATTAAATAAATGAAAAAGATTATAAAAGGTTTCACAAATTTATTTTATTCTACCCTACAAGTGGCAAATGTATCCATACTTTGGCTTCCAAAGGCTATAGTCGATTTTCTGAGTAGTCAAACTTTACACACTATATCTCAACATCTGTCCAGTTATTGTGGATTTCCCTTGCTACATAAGTAGGTGTGTATTTTACGTATTTAAGTATTACAATACATAACTTTATTTGTCAAAAAATGTCACTTGTACTCCTTGGCTTCTAGGCCCCTCATATAGCTGTTTTTTTAGACATATTTATGACAGACTAGTTAAATGGCCTATTTATCAAAAGAGGGGGGCCACAAAAAAGATAATTAAGCAAATTGTTAACTAGAATAAAGAAATATATCATAAATACATTTATTTCATACTGTGTCACATTTGTCAGCTTTACGTCAAACTTTTTAGTCCAGAACATGCGATTTTACGGTCTAGTATATTTGTAAAAAATTTTACAGGACTTGTGACTGTAAAAGATTTTATTCGGAATCATATGGTAATATGTGCATTCCTAACCGCCTCAGAGGGTGGGAAATTAACCATTCCTAACTTACTTTTAATTCCCTCTCTTGGTCAGGAATGTAATCATTCCCTACCTGTTATCCCTCTCTTGGTCAGGAATGTGATCATTCCCGACCTGTTGTAAGTTCGTAGTTTGCTCGGTAGAGGGCGGGTGCATTATTAGGTCAAGTTTGTCACTTCAGTTGTCAGTTGTAAATAATTATTATTTGTTAAAAAATATGATGATTCCGAATAAAATAGTATACAAACCTCGGCGGGACGTTTCCTCCTGTCTCGAGCATTAGCTCACCTCGGGCCTGGGCCCTCGGTGAGCTATCTTAGCTCTCGACAGGAATGAAACACTTCCCGCCTCGGTATGTAATCTACTATTACCGGACGCAAATACAATCAATCACCTGGACAACGTTTTAGTACGTAATCAGTTACTATGGAAACTCGTTCTTCATAGATGTCCATATTTTGCATTCGGAAATTTATTTTATATAATTTTTTTTTAAATTAAACCAATATTCCAATAATTGCAGTATGAAATAAAACGCATTACGTCATACGTCCTGGAAATGGTCTTACAGTCTCGTTTCGATGTTGCGGACTCGGCTCCTTCGTCGCCTTGTCCGTAACATCTTACTCGACTGTAAAATTCCATTTCCAGGACTTATAACGTAAATTACTATTATTTCATATTGTCCTCAAATATCCTACATTATGTTATTTATTTGAGTCCAGGAAATGGCATATTACAGTCCAAGTACGCGAAGTGTTGCTTAGCAACCCTTTCCGGATTACTTCAAAAATAATTCAAAATTGAATGTTTTTAACTGATTTTTATTTATTCATAAATTAATAAATAGCATTTAGTTCCATGTGACTAGAGTAGTATTTCGTCTTGTACCGATATTACACACAAATCACTATGTAGGAGACGTACCATGGTGCACTCACTATAAGTCATAGCACTGAAACTGATCAAGAATTGCAATGTTGTTGTTGCTGACCGTTCCCCAAAGCTGGATCCCATATGTCCAAATGGGTTTTAATATTACTTTGTATAATAATAATTTATTTTCTGTTTTCTGTTGTTGCGACTGTCAACCTATCATCCAGTACATTTTCCTTAGTTTCAATCCCAATTGCTTCGTTTTAGTAAAGATGTGTTTTTGCAGAGTCATCCATCTGCCAAGGTACATACCGAGGTAGTTTGCGTGTTCTTCGTGTTTCAGTTGTTTACCATTTAATGTTACAGGAGGACAATTGTCTTTTTTTGTAGCAAAGGTTACCTGCACTGATTTATCTTCGTTAGCCTTCATTCTCCATTTTTTCAACCACTTGTATTTTGACTAGGTTACATTGCATGTGTTACAGAGTTAAAGCACACCCAAATAAAATGGTAGACAAACTTACGGACACGTCAGATCAATTAAGAAGACTAAAACGATTCAAACCTTCAGATCTAGCAAAGAGATTTGATTAAAACTTAATCCTAGTAAATAACTTTAATGCATACACTGTAACATAGTAATATAGAGTAATAACTCAAGTAAACCAAGATTAATAAAGATAACACTCAATGGAATGTTCCCTAGAAGTATGTTTGTATTGTATATTGTATATTGTACCATAAGAAAAATATTGCTAAAAACTAAAAAAACCTAATTATGTATTTATCTACTTCTAATCAGAACTGTAATTAATAATATATTTAATATTAATTTGCACATATCCTATCGAATTGAAGTCAAGACGCTGCACAAAACGCATGCGTTAAGTTCAGGATTAGTTTATTGATAACTCGGGGGCTAGACGCTTGTGCCAAATGATCATAGCAATCGGTGCCATGAAGAACGAAGGATGCTCCGCCATTCTGATTCCTCGCCCAAAATAAATAAATAAATGAATTATTGAAAAAAGTACAACTCCGTTAGATATCAGTATTAAATACTATACTGTTGAACATGTCTTATAAGTGCTCCCGTCTTACTCATCATAAGTAACACTAATTACTAAAATTATAATACATGTATTAATAAAATGTTTAAAATATAAAATTGTTTAAGTTACCTTATAATAATTATTAAAACAAACTGCAAAGTTTCACATTCACACGCACTAAAGAAACGTAAACATATTTGCACTAACAGGTCTCTAGTTATAACTGCTAAAACTTTGAAACTGAAAAGTTTTAGGGGGAATTTCAAAATTTTACAAATCTAAACTTAATGTAGGTACTATTATTTATGCACAGATATCTGTTTTTCGTCTAGTTAATATAATTACGTTTTAAATTGTACAGCTACAGTAAGTTATTTAAAGTTATTTATAGTTATTAAATTTTCAAAATTTTCACCAATTTTAGTAACTTTTGAAAGTGCAAAGTTTCAACAGTTATAACTGGTCGAAGTCAAATACAGCGGACAGCTGATTGTTGTCATTTTTTGTTAGTGTTGTTATACACACTTCTCTTGTCAAATACTTGTCAAATTTATATTGGTGCCAATTCGTTTTATTTATTCTAAACTAGAGTGACATGAACACTAACAATCATTTTTTTACCAATTAAGATCATTTTTTAATGGCTGTTCTCTTAAAAAATTAAAAATAGAGTGCATTTTGTTATACTTTTAAAGTAGAATACGAGAATATTCTATATTATATAGAGTTAATGAATATTATAGAGAGAAAATAGATTTCAGCAGTGCAGAATTATTTTTGTTATAAGAATAGAGTGGAAAAAATGTTTTCTACTCTAAATTGTAACTCTAAAATCTTTACCCAGTACTCTAAAAACTTTACTGTGATAATTAGAAGTAGAGCTTAGACATTTAAAACATATGGGGACGTGGTCAACCCCAAAAATATAGGAAATGTTTTTATATTATGGGAAACTAGTTATTAGAGGAATAGTCTCTTATTTTAGAAAAATAATTTTCATAATATAAATTCTGGCGTCGACCTCCAAAAGGCGTATTCCATTAGTTGTGTCATTTGACAATCAGAGCAAAAGAATTTACTGACATCTTCCCGGATTTAATTTTTTTTATTATTTGCAATGTTTATTTATTTTTTACTAATTAGAGGCGTTAACTTAATAAATAAAAAATATTCATAATACTTTTAAGTGATTTACATTTCCCGAATAACATAAAATTGTAGAATTATGACTTGTTGCAAATACCCATTACTCTTGGAATTTTTAACTTAGAAACAATTTTTTCTAGACGTCATCGCATAGAAGATACTGTTTTGCGTTTCTAGCGGATACTTTTTTTATAGATTTGTTGATATTTATAGTCTTTGATATTATAGTAATAAATTAATATAATTTGATAAGATAAACTATTTATTATTATTGCTACCAAAAATATTTAATGAAATGTATAAATGAATCGTACTGATAAAATTTAACGTTTTAATTAATTTATTGCATGTTAAGTTTATATAAAGCTATAGATAAAATTTTGTTTTAACATTATAAATGTAATCAAGTTTTCAAACCGAAGTATTAATTGTGAAATATTCGATCGTTTTGCAACAAGGATCACGTGGAATAAAATTAATTTGGGCGGCATACGATCTTTTGAATAATAATAACTATGTATAAGATTTGTATGCACTTAAAAATGCTGAAATATGCCTTTATTAGAAATTTTTAATAAATATATGCACTTTCATTATTAAAAAACCACCTGTTTAGCGTTATTTACAGAAATTATTTTAATTAGACATCCTATGCAATAATTTAATTAATTATATTTTCTAAACATAGAGCGTTACAGTTCACAAGGACGTACATTTTTAAATTTTCAAAAGCAAACATATGCCTATTATCCCTAAATATTGTTTTATATTTTGAGAAACTCCGTTCCACATCGCAAGACGTAATTGGGGCATACTTAAAATTGTTTAATTCTACAAGCGAATAATGTTTAACTCGTCTAAAATGTCTTGGCCAGATAATGCATCGTTTATGCTTTTAATTAAGTGAAAAACCAGGATTTTTGTCTATAACGGATTTAAATTTTTGTTTTATAGTCAAACCCTTTGGCCCTTTTACTTTCTTCAAAGAAACACCTAATAATTTTACATGCTCAAGAGATTCATCTAATGAATTTCCCTGACTTTCTAATTTCTGAATTACTTTAGCTAAACGCACAAAATTTGTCAAAACAAACAATAATTCTGCCCTCACCTCCTTAGTATTAAAAGCATCCTGTGCGCTTTGTATGCATAGTGCATCGTGTTTATCAAGTTTATTTACAAATGCTTTAATAATATCAAAATAAGTTGCATAATATTCTGCTGCAGAAAGCCAAGTACCCCAGCTTGTTATTACAGGCTCAGGTGGGAGAGGCACTTCTTGAGCAGTTTCCCTAAATATTTGTATGCGATATGGAGCTTTACAAACAATTTTTTTTACATCTGAAATTATAGAGTTTACGTTAGGATATATTTCCCGCACTTTTTCCGTAACTCTATGCATTGCATGGGCAAGACAAGTTAAGTGGATCATTTTTTCGTACAGCACTTGTAAGCCTGCTCCAGCCTTCATCATGAACGGTGCCGCGTTGGTGACGAACAGGAGTACTTTGTTGTACTGTATGCCGTCCGGCCACAAAATAGCCATCGAATCCTTAAACAATTTTGCCACAGAACAATGATTGGTGCTCTTGAAAACGTCCATTGCTAATAGATAGGATTTGGGATTGTTCTCCGGATTTAAAACGGCAATTATAACGTTAGCCACGTATCTGAAAACAAGAATTTGATTTTTATTTTATCGAACTACATAATTAGTCGGTTACAAACAATCAGCGCAAAACAGTTATTTAAAAAAAATATATTTTAATCAAGCAAAAATATTGAGCAATGTCCTCGTCGGACTTGATGAACGTCCGACGGATGATCGGTTATAGTCCGTGGGACGTTATATGAACGTCCATGGGAAGTCCAAATGTCACAAAGTTGGACATTATTAAAACGTTCCAGACGGACGTTTTGCGTACGTCTTCCAAGAACTTGTCGAACGTTTTAAAAACGTCCATTATATGTCCAAGAGACGTAATAAACGTTTGATTTATACTACGTGGGACATTATATGGCCGTCCACGGGAAGTCCAAATGTCACGAACTTGCGGCGTTCTTAAAATGTCCCGGGCGGACGTTTTGCGTACGTCTTTGTATGTCCTCGGCGGACTTAATAAATGTCCAACGGACGATCGGTTATAGTCCGTGAGACGTTATATGAACGTCCATGGGAAGTCCAAATGTCACAAAGTTGGACATTATTAAAACGTTCCAGACGGATGTTTTGCGTACGTCTTCCAAGAAATTGACGAACGTTTTAAAAACGTTCAAGGGAGGTAATAGACGTTCGATTTATACAACGTGGGACGTTACATGGACGTCCACGGGAAGTCCAAGTGTCACGAACTTGCGACGTTTTAATAGTCACCTTTATACGTCCAACAGACGTAATAGAGTTTTGATTATACTGGCTCGAACGTTCTATGTATGTCCATGCGAAGTTTAACCGTCATAAACTTGGATGTTCTTAAAACGTCTCAGATAGACGTTCTGCATACGTCAGGCGAGGATTTGTTGGATATTTAAAGAGTGTTAAGTCCAAAGGGGACCTAATGAATCTTCGACTCAATGCCCTACACCACATAGATATCCGCCGCCGACTTGACGAATGTCAACACAAGAAACCACACAAGAGGAAATAAAAGAAAGTTATTTTTAAACGTCATATCCTGTACACAAAAGTAATTTCGATTCCTATATAAGGTTTCTCTTAGAACGAACTTTTAACTTGGGACTGAATAGTTATGCCACTTTATTTAATACATATAGTAACCTCTGCTGTTATCGGGTCATACATGGATTTATTTACAATCCAAAAATACAATATAAAACTCAGATGTTTTATTTGAAAAACATAAATCTTAGATCCGTAGCTTTTTTTTGGTAACTTTGTTATTATTAAAAATATGAAATCCATTAAATTAGCAAATACTTTTATTTTTTCATGCTAGATTACGATAATAAAAAAAGATGAGCAGTGTGCTACTGTTATATCACAGACACCTGCACTTTAATGTTAATAAGTTACCCTGTATATTATTTTCTTTTTGAATTCCTACTTTACGATCTTTGAACGACCACAAAGAGAAAACTGTTGAATCATAGGGAATTGAATGCTCCTCCCCTAGCTTTTCTAATCCTCTATCGGCAGGTGGCAATTTCCAGTCCGTCCAGAACTTTAAATTTTCATACTATATTTAGTTAAATTGAAAGGAGCACAAGTGAATAGAAAATTCAGATACGGAAGTAACATTCTCTTACCTCTACCTTGGATTTCTGAGAAAAGTGAAAATTTTAAAAATTTAAATATTTTAGAAATTCATAATGTATGCATATTCTCTATGTTAACAACTGCTTAGCATCTACTCTGTACATTTATTATCATCTTTGATCATAAACAGAGCGAGGCAGACCTTGCTAAAGGGCAGTTATCTACGTTAGCCTGTGCCCCTGTGTCTATAAAATTATGATGTGATGGTCGCTCTTAAGATTTAATACATGCGACTGCACAAAATTGAACATCAACTATACATTTAGCAAGGTGACGCTTCCCTCTTATCATGATACATTAAAAATGTTACTTACTCTTAATTAGCGTGGCCATAAAAAGAGCAGAAAAGTTCTTATGTTTGAAGCCTATTCAGAGATATTTCATTTTTTATCATGATTTGTCAGCAATATTTTCAAAGCTCTCTTTACAAATTCATTCACATTTTCTCCTCCAACTTGGGAAAGCAAATCAGCCTAAAAAAATCAGACACTCACTAGTGTTAAATAAATTTGTGCTAAAAAGAAGAAAGAACTATAGAAGAACTAAAAGGTCTGTATGTGCAGGATGTTATGACATGATATTGCGAGCATAAAAAAACATAAGACACCCTGCACATCAAACTCCCACTAATAATATCATTGTGCATTGATTTTTTGAGTAATATTTCTGCAACGTTTCAGAAAGTAAAATATACAAAAAGGATTAATCCTCGAAGGCAAATTCAGTATCATACGGCAAAGTAAGCATAAAACACTTGTTTTTACACCAATATGAATGATTTCCGAAAAGATTTCCACTTTTTAAGTTTTTTCAGGTAACATATACATAGATTTTCAAAAAAACTGCTAGTTGCCATAAATGCTATCCAGAGTTTTTCTATTGACTTTGTACAGTGATATTTTAAAAAGTATTACTTACAGATTTTCACATATTTAAGGGATCTCCCAAAAACTGTTCTACTTCCAGTAGAAGTTCATTATTTTCACATAGTAAAGGTAAATTCAAGTTTTCCCATATATTTTCTGATTTCTTCATTATGTTTGTTTTTTATATACCTTATATTTCATTTTTCAAGTTAAGAAATTATTATTTCAGTCATGTTCAACCTTCATATAATTTGCTTTAGATATTCTGAAAATAATAATAAATCCTTATTACTTAACAATTTAAAATACTATAATACTGCAGGTTACCATGAATATTTTGCTGGTGAGTTACTCATTCAACTATTTATTACCGTTATTACTGCACAATAATAATAATAAACGAATGAAAGGAATTTGATAAAATATTAATAATCACCCTTGCACTTCACACTATTTACTAAAAACACAAACGTAAAAGACTGATTAAATAGATGTTAAAAAAGCATATACAAATAATTGGCTCAAACAGAAACTGCAAGACAAAAACGATGAGAACAAATACCGAACAACCGAAAACCGAATGACGGCTTATAATGGCTTTACGGGGATTTACCGTTGGCACTGAGTTTGCGTAGTACAGGGTGGCCCACGCAAGACGATCCTGTACCTTATCTTGGAAACCTTATCTTTCTGAGCAAACTCAGTTTTTCTCATATTTTTTCAAAAATCTAAGTTTTTTCAAAAAATAAATTTACATAGTGCAATATCATGAGTCATTATGATAAGATAATTATTAGCCTTATATGAGCCAATCGTGAAGAAACTCAAGAAATTTTTCTTGATACGTCTTAAATCACGTTGAAACAATTATTAGGTCAGGACCTCAGGATATTATAGTTACCTCAGCCGGGTAACAATGCTATCAATCTCTCACCGAAGATTGAACTATCATCTATCGATGATCAGCGACTGTTGGATTTGCAAGAAAATTTAATAATGTAATTTAACGTTTAAACTAACCTTTGTTTACTTCTATATATGTTTAATTAATATGTAATTAGTACATCAAAATATGTTCTTAATATGTTTTTCGATTTTCTTATAAAAAATATAACTATATGCCATTGAAATAAAACATTACTAAAATGTTAAAAAAAATAATTTCATTTTATCACATCCTAAATATTTACACGGCTGATAACCTTTCTCGTCAGTTTCTTTTCAAACAATTGCAGTCGTTTATCAAAAACCTAGTGATGAGCTTGTATTATTTGTATTGCGATATGCGTATATTATTCAATTTTCATGTCTTTTGCTAACCCTACATATCCTAAGCTTTACATAGATTTAGACATTTTTATATTTCGTATTTAGACACATAGCACGACATATCTGAAAGGTGTTAGCTTCTTCTATAAATGATGTATCA